>BSBK01002177.1:600000-1038226 GCA_027943335.1 Chamaecyparis obtusa | reverse complement strand
CAACAATACACCGTACAGATCTTCAAACCAAACAAGGAAATCAATAGAAACACATACATATAACCAATAATAAAAATCATTGGTTGAGAAAGGAAAAAGACAAATAGAGATGGAATATGAGATATCATCCAGAAAATGAAACTAACTCAAATAGATACGAATATTAAGAAAAAGAGGATTCAATTCAGACTGGAGAGTTAAACAATTCATTGAAGGATTGAACCTTATCAATTCAAAAATCATCAGCAATTATCAATGATAAGTACAATTAAATTAAAGTTTTATTGGGACTTACAGAAGTTGAAAATCATTATCTAAATGAGACTCTTCAAACCAACAAGGAAATCAATGGAAACACATACATATAACCAACAATAAAATTCATGGGTTGAGAAAGAACAAAGACAAATAGAGATGGAATATGAGATATCAATCCAGAAAATGAACTAATTCAACAGATAAGAATATTAAGAAAAAGAGGATTCAATTTAGACTGGAGAGTTAAATAATTCATTGAAGGATTGAACCTTATCAATTCAAAAATCATCAACAATTATGAATGAGGAAGATACAATTAAATTAAAGTTTTATTGGGACTTACAAAAGTTGAAAAATCATTATCTAAATGAGACTCTTCAAACCAAACAAGGAAATCAATGGAAACACATACATATAACTAGCAATAAAATTCATTGTTGAGAAAGAACAAGACGGATAGAGATGGAATATAAGATATCAATCCAGAAAATGAACTAACTCCAACATATAAGAATATTAAGAAAAAGAGGATTCAATTCAGATTGGAGAGTTAAACAATTCATTGAAGGATTGAACCTTATCAATTCAAAAATCATCAGCAATTATCAATGAGAAGATACAATTAAATTAAATTTTTATTGGGACTTACAAAAGTTGAAAAATCATTATCTAAATGAGACTCTTCAAACCAAACAAGGAAATCAATGGAAACACATACATATAACCAACAATAAAATTCATTGGTTAAGAAAGAACAAAGACGGATAGAGATGGAATATAAGATATCAATCTAGAAAATGAACTAACTCCAATAGATAAGAATACTAAGAAAAAGAGCATTCAATGCAGACGGGAGAGTTAAACAATTCATAGAAGGATTGAACCTTATCAATTCAAAAATCATCAGCAATTATCAATGAGAAGATACAATTAAATGAAAGTTTTATTGGGACTTACAGAAGTTGAAAAATCATTATATATGCTTCGTACAGATCTTCAAACCAAACAAGGAAATCAATGGAAACACATACATATAACCAACAATAAAAATCATTGGTTGAGAAATAAAAAAGACGAATAGAGATGGAATATAAGATATTAATCTAGAAAATGAACTAACTCCAACATATAAGAATATTAAGAAAAGAGGATTCATTCAGATGGGAGATTTAAACAATTCATTGAAGGATTGAAGCTTATCAATTCAAAAATCATCAGCATTATCAATGAGAAGATACAATTAAATTAAAGTTTTATTGGGACCTACAAAAGTTGAAAAATCATTATCTAAATGAGACTCATTTTAAACATGTTAAAACCTCTTCTATTATAGCTTGTTAACACAAAATTATCTCTTTTCCAAGGAACCCCAAAAAGTACCATAACCCTATATGTGATCAGTAAATTTGATAAGAAGAAGGCCTAGGATGTGGATAGTCCTAACTATGATAGAGAATAGGATTCCCTTGGTTTCACAAGACTTGAAAACCCTTTTAACTCAATGCGGAATGATGGAATGTCAAGAATGTGATAACAAGATAACAAAAGACAAAGATTAATAAAAGATATTCACTACATGAGACCACAAGCACAAAGTAGAATTTGATCAAAGATGTAATAGTATCAAGAATAGTGATGCAGAGCATCCTAACACATATACACACCTCTCAAATTCCATATCCATATCCAACCTATACTTCCCACCATCAACATCACTCTTCATAATTGACTTCATGACATCATCACACCCTCAACATGTAGGGTCAAACTATAAGAACCTTTGACTGATCTCATTCTTCATAAAAAAAAAATTCCATCCATAAACCTTGATCTCTATCCCAAGTACCCAAAGGCTAGGCCTAGATACATTCTTCTTCCCCTTCAATATCAACTTCAACAATCTCCTTACTCCTCTTAAACATCCATTCCCCTAATAAAAAATTCACAACCACTCTCACTATTCATACCAAACTCTGATTTAAGTACACACACATTAGTGACTTATTACATGTGCACTTGTAAAAGTCATACTTGGTCATATTGGTATGTATTAGGGTCATTTATGACGCACAACATCATGGGACCTTCCACAATCACACTAAAACTTTGATGTTGTGGGAGATTTTAAGGAACCCATACAATTATTCAAAGACCACTTGGCATAAACTAGTGTGAGTTTTGATGTTGTCCATAAACATGCATAAGAAGTTGTCTATGGCAGGAATAGTCACAATTGTTAGATAAAAAATAGACCTTTACCTTCCTATTAAAAGGTCTATTTAAATAGGCCTTAGGGAGAGTGACTTGAAACCTTTAAAAACTACTATGTAAGGTATTAAAAGAGTTTATCCTCTGATAAAATTCTCCCTATGACGATTATATTCCTTGTGCCTTTTCCTATGATAGCCCCTATACATATTTAACTCCTAGCCATGACAATTAGGATCTCCCTTACTCAATGTTCATTACCAACCCTGACTATGATTAGCAGGTACTCTCTTGAACAATTTTTCATGCTTGATATTTACACTTATTTTGATGCCCCAAATCAGTCACACTAAGGGACTTTCTCCTACACCTTCCTTGCTACCCCCAATCATTTACAGAACATAATAATTTGAACCCCCCAAAAAATACAATGAATAGATATGTCAAAGTAAAGTAAAAGGACACAAATCAACTAGTGCAATCATTGAATATAAATCACCTCAAGTTTAGAATAGATACTAATATGAATATCATGAACATACTCTTCATATTCAACATAATCGCTATCAACAATGTATTCTCCTTTTCATTTTGCTTTCATATGATTTCCTCTGCATGTGGTTTAAAAATCATATAAAGTTAATAAAAGTCAAATAAAGAATGCAAAAGACATAATTTTTTTTTTCCATAACAACTATTATATTACCTGAACTTCAATGAAACTATTATTGGGTTGCACATTCTTGTCCACTAGTTCATCATGATCAGCATGAAGATCAACAACTTTGTTGGCATCGAGACATTTTTTTTATTTTGTGTTGCTTCATAAATTATTTTGCATTTTGTTTAAACATGAAGAAAAAAAATAATCAAATTGGAGCCAACAAAAAAAATCTATGGATGTAACAACACTTTTCTATTGTAGAGAGAACAAAGAATAAATCAATATTGTGAAAGAGAAATATTAACAATATTATGCATATGAGAATCAATGCTTAAGGTGTTTTTTATATACTAATTTAGAAGATGATATCAAAATAATACTTTCAATAATGCAAAGATACACTAGCATGAGCCAAAATTAGCTCATCAGTAGAAACCTCCTACCTGATCTGAATCCAAATGTTTTTAATTACAATAAAAGAGGGTTTTGAAGGGAATCATGAAACCCTTTAAAAAATATAGGAAAGATAGGAATCTAAAGTATCAAGCATAAAAGAATGGCTGGAGGGACAAGAGAAAGGACACCTCCAGCTAAAACAAGCAAAAACAAATAATCAACAAAAAAGCCTAACAGAAAAAACTAGCCCTAGAGACCCGCTACCCAAGACTAATCCTGTTGATTGAGATAATCAATAGTATCCTTCATTAGATTTATCATTTTCTGGATAGACTCCCTCATATTGACAATCTCCTTGGGCTGGACACCTAGTCTCTTTCTTTTGCTCGCATTGGTTCTAGAACTAGGACCATTAGTGGGGGTAGCCACCTCCTCAAGGTATTCCACAATATTAACAATTGGCTTATCCTTACTACCCTCTAGCAGAGCAGTAGTGTCTTGAGATTATCCATAGTGACCCTCATGCCTTTGAATCTTTGTTGCATCAAGTAGTTTAGGGTCACTTCAGTTCTTTGAATACGATTGGAAGTAGGTCTCCATTTTGAAATTAACAACAAGTTTATCTAGAAGATCTTGCTCCTTAATGGCCCTAGAGATTCTCCCTCCAGCCATCTAGCTATCCTTATTCAGAAGCTTTGTGACTTTATCAACCCTCTCCTCAATTTTGGCATACCTCATATTATTTTCCTATATCACATTATAAATCCAAGTAGCCATTTGGAGATCCTTGTTAGACCAAGCTCGAGAAGATGAGAGGAAATCCTTCCCTTCATGTTGGTTATTCTTATTATTTTTATCTTTCTCTCCATCATTCCCCTTACATCATAAAGATCCTCTTTTACCATAGCTAAAGTTTCCACATTAGCTGAGTGCACAGGGGAGGAGGATTACCAAACATAGCAAAATTCTCATAATCCAGAAGGGGTTGGAGATTTGGATTAGCTCTGGCACCCTGCACATCTGAATATAGAGAGCAATCTTGTTCTCCTTTTTGACCCCAACCTTAGGAAAGTACTTAGCTGAAGAAACCCAACCATCCACTGTCATCTGAGGAAACCCCAGAGAGGCCCAAATATTTAGTGATCTTAGAAGGACCGTAATCTGCTCATCTTGAAGAGTCACATTATCCTTAGGACTAGAAATAGTATCATCCACAACACTCAAATTATCATCCATGTCCCTTTCACCAGCTACAAAATTATCCTCTAACCCTTCAGTATCTATATCCCTAGACTTAACACTAGGGTCTCTTCACTATTAGCCTCAGATAACTAATCCACCATAGTCCCCAACATCAATTTGAATTTAACAATAGGAAAAACCTCCTTCTTCTCCAGGTCATCATCAGTGTCCATGCCCTTTTCTTCATTCAAGAGCAAAGTGGCCTCTGTATCCTATTGGAATTAGAAACTTTAACATGCCTATGCTTTTTCTTTTGGGGAAGCTCTAAAATAGCTCTCTTTCCCTTGACATCCTACACATTCTTAGGGATTTTTTCTGGGAGCTTAAACTTAGCATAATCATGGATAAGAAAATTAAACCATCGTGAAGGATAGGTTTAGATTCAAGGAAATTCCTATTATCCTAAATGCTATTACTCTAAGAGTTAAGGAGCAGGAAATGGAATGAAACCTTTTGGTGATACCAAAAATGTTTTACAAAAACAAAATGAAAGTTGTAAACCCTAGTGAAACGACCCTCAAGTGTAAAGTAATACATAATAACTTTAAGAATTTTAGCTCAGAGAAATTTTATATGCTTGATACTATAGAAATCCTCTTCTGTTTAACAAGAAGATCTTTCTCATGAGGGTTTTTTTTGGAAAACTAAGGACTACAACTTGGGCTTCCTTATGACCACAGTAATATTTCAGACTAGAGTGGTCGTGACCTATAATTTTAGAAATGAGTTCCTTAGTGACAGTAAAAGACTTGCCACTGGGAAAGACTTTACCATCATTCCAACTATTATAAAGTCTTTAGAAATGTCTTTATCAAATCCATGCAGTCTCTCCAAGTAAGGGGTAACACCTCATTCTTCAAGTATTTTCCACTCTTTCGCTTCCTTCTTCCATTTACAAACACTCGGCTCCTCTCTCTTTAAGTCACCCCCATAGTGAAGAAACAAAACCAGAGAATGAGAAGGCTAACAATATAGGTCTCTCACATGATAATTGAGGAACTTAGAGAAAAGATGAAAACACACAATGCTAGCTGAAAAAGAAAATACCCACGAAGTAGATAAATTAAGTGTTAGAATAGTCCCAAGAGATAAATGAGGGGGGGGGGGGGGTGAATCAGTTATCTACAAGTTTCAATTCTTTATCCAATTAAGTATACTTAACATAAAGCATAAACATAATGAAATAACACTTGAACACAACACCAATATTTTGGTTATGGGGAAACCCAAATAGGTAAAAACCCCGGTGGGAATTGACACCCACTAATAATCTGCACTAGTGTATTATGATCCTTGTTAGAAGATCCTTAACCTTGTTAGGAGTTGTCTTTACAATAAATTTAGTATAGTGACTTGGTCAAGGGTTAGACCTTGTTAGGAGTCTTTTAAAATTAACCCTGTTAGGGTGAGGACACACTGTTCGAGAGCACACTACTCAAAGGGGTGAAGGCCTACAACCTTCTGAATAATAGATACACACTATATTTGGAGCTTTGGTGAACTACACTTTGACCCTTCTATTTAGATTAGTTCCAATGTATAGCAAAAACTCTTTACTTGGTCACATAGACCTTCTGCTGATGGCTCAACACTTCGCACACTTTTCTATGCTCTTCACAATCAACTCTGAATCATAACTTAGCAATCACAAATGAGTGCTTATTAATATCTTCTCTCTAAATGATATAATAAAGTTGGCCTATTAGAACCACCTTGAAATCATAATAGAGAAACAATAATACTCTCCAATAATATTTATGTCGGCTCTACTAAACATGCAACACAATTTGGGACCTGTCCAATATTAATAAATGTAGACGCACGCTACACACTGTCGGCTCTACCAAATTAACTAAGGCTTTCTCCTCAAACTAAATTACATCATGTGCTCTTAGCCAAACCTTCTTTACTCTTCTCTCATCACTAATCCAAGGGTGCATACTGATATGATAGGTGCAACTCCTATACCAATAAAATCTATGTCATCTCTTTTGAATAAATATAGGAAACTGCAACTGGTGAATGGTGACTTCATAACTTCCCTTTTACTACATATCAGACTCTACATCCATGAATGTAACATCACTAGTATGTCTTCATCATATATCCAAAGGCGTAAGGCTCCATGATAACTGTACAAAAAATCACTCACAGAACACTGTTTGTAACTTTTTCAGGAACACTGCTAACACAAGCTGCTACATAATTGTCTGTACTAACAATTAACCTCTACGTCCATGATATCATGATGATAACATATCCATGCTACATATACTCAAATCTTACTACATAAGTCTTCCATGCATGCTACTTACCATATGTTGTCATCAATGACAAACATACAGTCAGTACTGGCTTGCTGGCAAATCTCCAACAATCTCCCCCTTTGGCATTGATGGCAACATATGGAATGAAAAATGCCACCAATCCAAGTGAACAATTATTTTATAACATTCTCCATTTCCTCATCAAAACTCGCCCAAGGATGGATCTTCCATCAACTACTGCAACTCCTCCTTTCTGAATATGCTCCCCCTTACTGTATATCTTCTTTTATGTTCTTGTTTCTTTTCTTGTTTTTTATGACTTTATATATACTCCCCCTTTGACATCAATGGAAAAGGGTGTCAAATAATTTAAGCATTGATACTAATCCTAAAGTAGAGTAGTCAACCATCCATCATTCCTTGAGGATTGATGCACTTTCCTCTTTCTCTAAGAAGAATCAGGGAAGGGAATTACTCCCAACTTCTCCCTGAGATACTCAAAAGTATCCTTTGGCAAAGGCTTTGTGAATATATCTACTAGTTGTTCCTTTTTACTCACATAATCCATTTTGACTTCTTTCTCTACCACTTTCTCTCTTAGGAAGTGATACTTAATCTCTATGTGCTTTGTCTTTGCATGCATCACAAGATTCTTTGACATGTTGATAGTGCTAGTGTTATCACAATGAATAACAATAGGATAATCAATCTAAATTCTAAAATCCTTTATCATCTACTTGATCCAAACAATTGTGGAACAATTCAAGGCTGCTACAACATACTCTACTTCTATTGTTGACTAAGAAATTCAATTTTGTTTCTTGCTTGTCCAAGTGATAAGTCTGTCGCTAAGAAACACTGCTCCTCCTGATGTAATTTTTTTGTCATCAACACATCCTTCCCAATCTGCATCTGTATATACATGAAGCTCAAAATTCTCTGAGTTAGGATACCATAGACCATAATCTATAGTGCCCTATAAATATCTAAATATTCTCTTTACTGCCATGATGTGACTTTGTTTAGGCTCTGCTGAAAATCTTCCAACTATGCCAACGACATTAGAAATATCAGGTCTAGTTTGAGTAAGATATATGAGTTTATCAATCATAGACTTGTATAATGTTGTATCTACTACTAGAGAATCATATTATTTTGTAAGCTTGCATCCTATTATCATAGGTGTACTCATTGGCTTGCAATCATCCATCTTGAACTTCTTCAATATCTCTTTCACATATTTGGACTAATTAATGAAAATACGTTTCTTTGTTTGATGCACATTTAATCCCAAGAAGTATTTGATAGGTCCAATCATGCTCATCTCAAACTCACTCTGCATCTCCTTAGAAAATTCTACACTAAGTTTGTCATTACCCCCAAAGATAATGTCATCAACAAATATAGCTGCAAGTAGTAGACCCTTAGATGTCTCTCTTATGAATAGATTACAATCTGCTACTCCTTTCTTGAATCCATTTTTTGTTAGATATCCATCAAGTCTCTCATACCATGCTCTAAGGTCTTGCTTAAGTGCATAGAGGGCTTTCTTCAATCTTCATACCATATCAGGTTTATCTGATAATGTGACTCCTTCTGGTTGATCAATGCATACTTCTTCCTTTAGCTCTCCATTCAATAATGCTGACTTAACATCCATCTGATAAACTCTAAAGTTTTTGAATGTTGCAAAAACTAAAAATAACTTAATGGCTTCTAATCTTCTCACTGGTGCAAATGTGTCTAAATAATCAATACCTTCTCTTTGTGCATATCTCTTACATACTAACCTTGCTTTATTCCTTACTATTGTACCATCTTCATTCATCTTGTTTCTAAACATCCACTTTGTTCCAATCACATTTTTATCACTAGGTCTTGGGAATAGTTCCCAAGTATCATTCTTAATAATCTGATCTCGTTCTTCTTTCATAGCATCATGCCAATCTGAATCATTACATGCATCTTCAATACTTAGAGGTTTAATCTAAGATAGTAAACATACTACTTCATTTCTTACCGAATTCTTTTCTTTTGATCTTGTTGTGACTTTGCTACTCTGATCTCCAATGATGTCATCCTTAGAGTGATATCTAGATGTATACTTTGGAACTTTAGGTGATACTAACTCATCTTCCTTCTGAGTTTCTTCTTCATTTGTTTCAGGGTCATTGAATAATACATCAATGTTGTCAAACATCTCTTCAACAACTATCTCACTAGTAGAAGGTGTGGGTTCTTCTTCAATCATAGGTGAGTAATTATGATATCTTTCTTGAACCATAAACTTTTCATCAATCTTAACATGAGCACTTTCAATGATCTTTTTCAATCTTAAATTAAAACATCTATAAGCTTTAATTTTAGTAGAGTAACCAAGAAAAATACCTTCATCACTTCTTGCATCAAACTTTCCTATTGCTTCATCTCTCTTGATGTAGCACTTGCTTCCAAAGATTCTGAAGTATTTTACTATGGGAATATTACCAAACCATAGCTCATAAGGTGTCTTGTCTAGGCCAGGCCTTAATTGTATTCTATTGATGGTATAGACTATTGTCTTGACCACATCTCTCCAATAGGTGTGTGCAACTCTTCCTTCAATCATGATGGTGCACGTTGTATCAAGGATGATCCTATTCCTTCTCTTTGCAATCCCATTCTACTGAGGGGTTCTAGGTGCACTCAACTATTTCTTTATGCCATGTTCTTTATAGTACTCATAGAATCTGTCAGTGGTTAATTCTCCTCCTCTATCCGACCTTAGACATTTTATCTTTAGTCTAGATTCATTCTCAACCTTAGCTTTGAATATTTTGAACTTCTCAAATGATTCTGACTTGTCTTTCAAGAATGCAACCCACATCATTCTAGAATAATCATCTACAAATAAAATGAAATACCTTTCACCATAGTATGATCTTGTTTGAGTTAGTCCACATAAGTCTGTATGAATCAGATCCAACTTGTTCTTTGTTGAATTGTGCTTGCTTCTAAATGAATTCCTCACATGTTTTCCCATCATACATTCCCTGCAAATAGTATCAACTAGCTTTGCTATGCTAGGTAGATCTCTTACTGCCTTTACATTGCTTATTTTTACTATGTTGTCAAAATTGATATGACATAGTCTTTTATGCCATAGCCAACTATCATCAACTTTAGCAACAAAACAACTTGCTTCTAGATTAAGTTGAAAAACATTACCTTTAGTATCTAATCCTAATGCAATCATTTCTCCTTCCTTGTTGTTAATGATGCACTTGTTTCCATTGAACTCCAACCGGTAACCTTTGTTAAGTAATTGTCCAACACTTAGTAGGTTATGTTTCAAACCATCAACATATAGAACATCATCAGTGCTATTTTTTCCATCCAAGGTGATGGCTCCTCTACCAATGATGGGTTTAGGAGTGTTATCTCCAAATCTAACCATGCCTCCTTTGTATCTGTCCAAATGAACAAATCTATCTTTGTCTTCTTTCATGTGATGTGAACAACCACTATCAATGATCCAATCTGTCCTAATGTCAGCTTGTGAAATCAGTGCTAACTCTTGTGAATTCTTTTCATCTTCAAGAGAAATGAATCCAATTTCCTCTTTTGTTGATTCTTCATCTGATACTCCATCTCCAACATAGTAGCATTCCTTTTTATACTTAGGCTTGTAGTTATTCTTGAACTTTTTAACTCTTGTAGGACACTTAGATGCAAAGTGACCAATCTTATTACATGAAAAGAATTTGAATGGTAATTGACCTTCATATTTTCCTTTTCCTTTCTTTTCTCTTTTAGCAATCATAGAAATGAAATCATCTAGAGCTTTTTCTTCATCATCATCATCAAAATTATTAGAGATGTTCAAGGATTTCTTACCATAGACCGAGGCTTTGAAGGTTGTCTCACTTTTAGGCTTTGTCTTCAAACTTGATATCTCAAATGCAACAATCTTATTGATTAAAGTTTCTCTTTTGAAGTTTTCTGAAAATTGAATAGTCTCATCAAGGATGTTTATCTTGCTCTCCTATTCTTGTATCAATGTAGTCATCAGTTTATCCATGATGTCTTCTTCTGAAATTTCTCCACCATTATTTTCGATTCCAACAACTACTTCATTAATCCTTTGATTGTAGGCTCTTATGTTCTCTTCAGGTAGCATCTCCAATGTATTGTACTTTTTCTTCCATGTCTTTCTATGCGTATTCTTTTCTTTTTTATCTCCTTCAAACATGTCTTCTAGGTGCTTCCATATCTTGTAGGTTGTGTCTACTTTCTTTATCTCTAAAAACTCACTATCAGATCAGGCACTGATAAGGGCTTCTTTTGCTATTGCATTTTGATGGAAAAAATCCTTCTACTTGCTAGTAGCATCATCCTTTGCAAGATTTGCTAGAGAGGGGATCTGAACTTCTTTGATAGCTACTTCAAAAACTTCAAAAGCAATGCATTACAAATGTGTCATCATCTTGTTCTTCTAATCAAGATAATTCTCTCCATCAAACTTAGGACTGTCTTTTCTAAAGAATGCCATCTGATCAGCGTCAAGCTATTAAACTTTATCTTTGAGGCACTTGGCTCTGATACCAATAGTTAGGAATAGTCCCAAGAGATAACTGAGTTGGGGGGGGGGGGTGAATCAATTATCTACAAGTTTCAATTATTTATCCAATTAAGTATACTTAAACATAAAGCATAAACCCAATGAAAGAAAACTTCAACACAACACCAATATTTTGGTTATGGGGAAACCCAAAAAGGTAAAAACCCCGGTGGGAATTGACACCCACTAATAATCTACACTAGTGTATTATGATCCTTGTTAGAAGATCCTTAACCATGTTAGGAGTTGTCTTTACAATGCATTTAGTGTAGTGACCTGGTCAAGGGTTGGACCCTGTTAGGAGTCTTTTACAATTAACCCTGTTAGGGGTGAGGATGCACTATCCGAGAGCACACTGCTCAAAGGGGCGAAGGCTACAACCTTCTAAATAACAGATACACACTATATTTGGATCTTTGGTGAACTATGCTTTGACTTTCTATTTGGATCAGTTCCAATGTATAGAAAAAACTCTTTACTTGGTCACATAGACCTTCTTTTGATGGTTCAATAGTTCGGACACTTTGCTCTGCTCTTCACAATCAACTCTAAACCATAACTTAGTAATCACAAATGATTGCTTATAAATATCTTCTCTCTAAATGATATAATCAAGTTGGCCTATTAGAACCACCTTGAAATCATAATAGATAAACAATAATACTCTCCAATAATATTTTTGTCAGCTCTACTAAGCACGCAACACAATCTGGGACCTGTCCAATATTAATAAATGCAGACGCATGCTACACACTGTCACCTCTACCAAATTAACTGAAGCTTTCTCATCAAATTGAATTACATCATGTGCTCTTAGCCAAACCTTCTTGACTCTTCTCTCATCACTAAACCAAGGGTGCATACCGATATGATAGGT
The DNA here is from genome assembly GCA_027943335.1 of Chamaecyparis obtusa. Lineage (NCBI taxonomy): Eukaryota > Viridiplantae > Streptophyta > Pinopsida > Cupressales > Cupressaceae > Chamaecyparis > Chamaecyparis obtusa. Next base: position 1,025,714 of record BSBK01002177.1, on the reverse strand, counting down.
GCAACTCCTGTACCAATAAAATCTATGTCAGCTCTTCTGAATAAACATAAGAAACTACAACTGGTGAATGATGACTTCATAACTTCCCTTTTACTGCATATCAGACTCTACATCCATGAATGTAACATCACTAGTATGTCTTCATCACATATCCAAAGATGCAAGGCTCCATGATAACTGTACAGACAATCACTCATAGAACACTATTTGTAACTCTGCCAGGAACACTGCTGACACAAGCTACTACATAACTATCTATACTAACAATTAACCTCTGCATCCATGATATCATGCTGATAACATGTCTATGCTACATATACTCAAAGCTTACTACATAAGTCTTCCATGCATGCTACTTACCATATGTTTTCATCAATGACAAACATACAGTCAGTACTGGCTTGCTGGAAAATCTTCAACATTAAGGTCATAATTAATACCTCTCTGGCCTTTCCAAGAAATGAAAGCATTTGTACAACTTAACATGAGATTAAATATCACTTTCATTATGACTATGTATCATTCTAGGATGATTATGGATCTTCTCATATCTGATAAGGTTAATGGTTTCCTTATTTAGCTTATTTTCACTGTGTCAACAAATGATGTCATCCTATCAGACACCCAAGTTGGCTAGGCTGTCAGCAACAATGTGTTTCCCCGTAAGTGTGGGTGATGTAGGTCTCCAAAAACCTACTTAGATACTCATTAATCTACTCCAAAATGTGTCCTATTGTCCATGAAGATTTATTACGACCCTTGATACAATTAATTATATTCAAAGAATCACCCTTGAGCCATAATTTATTGTACCCTTTTTCCGCCGCCACCTTGCAAATTTGGAGAGCAACCAACACTTCCGCCATGTCGCTAGTCTAAATAATGATGAGAGAGGCCATGAAGACAATTCAATTGTCATAAATGTCTCTTAGGATGCCACTACATCCTACCAAGCTAGGGTTACCTTTAGCCTCCCCATCAAAGTTTTCTTTTAACCAACTAGTAGGGGGAGTGCCATGCTGCCCCATCTCTTTTAGAAACAAGGTTCCTAGAAATATATGATAAGTTCCAGCTATAAATCACCTCCCTATCCAATACATCTTCCAACAATGAAGGGCATTGATTACAAGTAGAGTGTGCATTCTTGATGATGCTAGAGTTGATTTTTGCACCAATGACAAAAGGAGATGATAGGGTATCCTTGAAAATCCTATCATTTCTCTCTTTCCAAATCCTCCAAATCATGTGAGGGACATAGAGACTCCAAATAAACTTAGCCAAATTAGGAAAAAATGATGAGGACCATTGAGAAGAGCAGTCTTGAAGAGAACCAGATAGGATCCATGAAACTTACAACTTAAAAAGTAGTAGAGACCAAACTTCTCAGCTTCCTTGAGACAAAGATAACTTCTATTTGGGATCATAAATCCCCTTTTAGCAAGGTTCTTAGTGGTAAGCACATTATCCTATAAGAAAAATCCAATAGAAAATATTGATCTTAGGGATAATAGAATACATCCAAACCTTAGCCCAAAAAGGGGGGCTTCATGCCCATAAATCAAAGAATAGGCTGAAGAAATGGAGAAACAACCATCCGAATTAGGTGCCCAAATAAGGTGATCAAAAGAATGATAGGAAAGAAGACTAATAGGAAATAAAGAAGGATAAATATGCACTAGGTTGACCCACATATCCTTCCTCCAGTAGTTAGCAACCAGAAGACCCACTAGCAATTTGCACCACTCTTAACTTGGGCATATTCAAGAAACAAAACTAGAGAATTTTCCAATAACCAAGAGTCATCCCATAATTTTATTTTTCTACCATCCCCCAAAAGCCAATGAGCACCTTTCTCAGCCAAGATTTTCATATAAGAGATGTTTTTCCATATATAGGATCCCTGAACTCTGATCTATGAGGCAAAGAAGTCCTCCAGCATAGGCAAGGCTGAGAGATATTTAATCTTGAGGATTTTGTTCCATTATTTCTCACTATCAAAAATTATCCACACCTGTTTAGCCATTAAGGCTTGGTTAGCATCTCTCACCCTTCTAATTCCAAGGCCACCAAATCTCTTAGGTTTACAAACACTTTCCTAGGCAAGAAGATGAAGACGATCTCTCTCTTGAGTACTCGACCATAAAGATCTTTTATGAATCTTCTCAATCACATCGACTACCTTACGAGGGATGAAGAAAAGGATGAGGGAATACACAGGTCATGTCAAGCACCTTGATTAGGTATTTGCATGGATCTGGCAATTTCCCCCCTATTCTGCTTCTCTTCCCATGTTTCCAGCCTCTTTTTAACAAACTTTCTCTGAGAAATTGGAGATTTTGACTTTCTAGGTCAAGGAAAACCTAAAGGGTTAAGGATGACCTTGAACCTAACCTAGGTCAAGGTTGACCTTGACTCTGACCTAGGGTGGAGTTGACCTCATCCTTGACCCTAGGTCCAAATTTCAATTTCTGAAAGTTTTCGGATGTTGGGTTTTAGAAAGTTTCATTTTCCTGCTTCTAGGTTGGCTGTTTCAGATTTCAAAATGGTAAACCCTTAAATTGCATTTAATCTAGGTCCATTTCTAGGGTTTAAGATTAATTGGGATTTAATTCTCCAATGTCAGCCTCTCTAGAAGTTGGTGCCCTAGATCACTATAAAAGGAGGCCTTCCTCTTTCATTTTCACATCCACCTTTCATGATCAAGACATCAAGCTCTCAAGTGCAAGTAAGCAAGAAGGAGAAGGAAAGAAAGAAAGCATTCATTCATCTTCAAGCATTCAAGTAATCATCCATTCAAGAATTCATCAAGGAGATCCATTGTTAGCTATTGAAGGATTCAATCTCTTTGGAGCCTCCTTGAAGATTTCTCCATCCACATCCATCCAAGCCTCTTCCTATGCAAAGATACATTCAAGATTGGTGTTGAAGATTTAATATTATTGATTTGAGACATCCTACACATATTTCTACATTCATTTGGAGTATCCCTACTTGTGGATTCAAGGATTCAAATCCTCCATAAGGACTTCAACATAAGCAAGGTGAATAGTTCCATTTACTTTGTTTATACATATTGCAATTTCAATTACATTTCAAGGTTGATTCCAAACTAGGGTTTGACCAAGGCAAACCCCCCATCCAAACAACAAAAACCATTTTTCTTGCAGATATAGGTACATGATAGCGAATTGAAGTTTAGATCTGGATACCCTTTTCAGTGAACTTCTGAGATCTGCGAACAAAATTTCCATCGAAGTTGTTTCAGGTCAGGGATGACCTTCAGTGGGGGGTAAGATTATGCCCCGCTATCTAGGTCAAAGTCAACTTGACCTCAGAAGGACAAAAGTTTTTTGGGTTTTCTCTATCTTGACATTTCTAGTCTAGAGTAGGTTGCAAAATTTCCTGAAACTGTTCACAGACATCAGAAATCAGCATTTTCCAGATTTTCCCTATTTTGAGGTTAGTATTTGCCTTCTATTCATTTAAGATTTTGAATACATAATTTCTATAGTAGATTATAGGATTTCCTCCTTTATTCATATTATCCATTATTTGATTCATTTGTGCATTGATCACTTCTTTATGATTAATCCATTTGGATCTTTCCTTTTGGGAATTTGGATTAAGGATAGGTCCTATATTCCCCCTTTCATATCATATTATCTTATCTAGCACTATTCAACCCTATTCAAATTTTCATACTATTCACATCCGATTTGACAATAGCCCAAAATTTTTGGAAGAAGAACATAGGAAAACCATCAAACCCTAGCGATTTTTCTTCTTCAAAAGAAAAAAAAATTCTTTAATCTCTTTAATAGAGGGGATCACCCTAATCTTGGCATTGATATCCCTATCTAAGACACAAGGAATAGCAGATATAAGAGAGACTTGGTCCATAGAGGAGAAAGATTAGGCTCAGCCGAGAGGAGGGGAGATAAATAACCAGTTAGATTCCTTCTGATATCCTCTTCTTTCTCAATCTTACCTTGGTTACTCATTAGGTAGTGAATTTTGTTGGCAGCCTTATGTTTCTGAGTAGTAAGATGGAAAAATCTAGTATTCCTATCTCTAGCTTTTAGCCAAAGATCTCTCAATCTATCTCCATAAAACCTCCTCTTTTGAAATAATGTTGTGGTATTCATGTAGAATGACATTCTCTTTAGCCTTATGTTCCTTAGATAAACCCACCCTTTGAAGAAAATCCTGCAAATCTTTAAGATCACCCTGGATACGAGCTTTAGATTGGAAAATATCACCAAAAACCTCCTTATTCCAAGATATAACTTTATTTTTCATCAACTTCAGCTTCTAAACAACTTTAAACATAGCAGTACCATCTACATGGGAATCCCACCACTCCTCAATTTTGGCCTCTAGCTCCAAGTGAAGAAGCCACATTTTTCAAAATTAAGGGGACAATTTCTCTTACTAGAAAGGGGAATAGCAGAAAAGAGTGAGGATATTGATCTGAACCAACTCTGTGCAAAGAAGAGAGGGAATAAGAGTACCTCAGAAGCCATTCAAGGGATATGAGAGCCCTGTCAAGCCTTAGCTAAATAAGACCCACTCCATCTCTTTTTTTGGTCCACGTATAGCTCAGCCCAATGAGATCCACGTCCATCAAAGAATGGTTATTAATGAAGTCCATGAGATCCACACTACTATCAACCTGTAGAGAAGAGCCCCCAAACTTCTTAGAGACACTAAGAGGGGTATTATAGTCATCCATAACTATCCATCAATCCTCCATAAACCCTATTCTTAGCACAACCAATCTATTCAAAAATTGAACCCGACTGGATTTCAAGTTGGAAGCATAAATATTAGATAATACACAGCTTAAACCATTCCTAACATGATGAAATCTAACAAAAATTATATTACCATTTGCCTCAATGATATCACCATTTGTAGTACTCAAATTCCAAAATGTTGTAGTAACTCCATAGGCTCCTTCTGAACTACAACCAATAACACCACAAGTCTTGAATAACTTAAAATTTTCAACTTTCTCTTTTGACATCTTAGTCTCATGTATCAAAATGACATCCAGCTTATGATCTCTAACAAAATTCTTTAGCACATCTTTCTTGTGAGGGCTATTCAACCCTTTAATATTCCAAAAGATGACCTTCATTACTGAACCAGAGAACACACCTCTAGTATGGTCTGTTATCTTCCGTCCGCTATACTTTGTCTGCTTTCTTGCTCCCTTACTAATTTGGCTGATTTTCTCCCTCGCTGAGATTTTGGAATGTCGATACCAGCTTTCATAGCCTTTTTAGTCACCCCTACAAGCACAATATCATGCCCTAAGATCCCCTTGTTTGACTATTTTTTCTTTGTGTAGCACACATCCGTCCATTGATCCTCTTCTGCATCCTGAGAGAAAAGAGGGATATCCTCCATATCTCCCTAGCAACTCTCAGCTGACATAAGTTTTGGGCCACTTTTGTGAAATAGAGAACCCACCACTATTCTATTTTTCCTCCAGCCTAGCAAGGGAAATCCTTAAAGAAAGATCCTCCAAGGAATCCTTAACTCTAGAGAGGAACTCACTGTCTCCAACAGAAGCTTGAAGGGGAGAACTCACAAAAATCTCTCCTTCAATTGCAATAGTAGGGGCCAAGATGAGGGCCTTCCTACTAGCTTGACCCCCAAAAATAGGAATTAGATTATTCTTCCCATCCAGAGGCAAAGGAGGATAATTTGTGATTTGTTCAATGACCGTTAAGACTTGAACATCAATCTTAGGAAGATTATTGTCAATGACCCTCTTAGGTTGAGCCACTCTAGGGAAATCATTCAAGCCAGTAGAGGGACTAGTTACAACCCCCACCATAGCCTTTTTTCTCCAGATCTTCTTGTGTCCAATCACCCTGTTTTCTTTAGCCTTTTTTTTCCTTCTGGATCCTCTATAGGAAATCCTTCTCTCTATGACTAGATTTTTTGCAAGTGAAACAAGCAAAAGGCATAGTTTCAAATTCTACTAGTTGAATCCACTTCCCTATTTTAGACATTATATTGATTCTCTATGGAAGATCAACATGTTGAAGGATATTAACACATTTTCTAGCAAAGACAAGTCTAGATCTAGATGTTGTCCTAGGATCAATAGACAAAAGCTCCCAAAAGAGCTCGCTAGTCCTGTTAGCACGTCTTCATGCTAGTATTCCAAGGGAAATCTAGGGAGACAGATCTAGACAGGCACAGAGACAAAAAAAGATGAGTCATTATAATCTAAGTTCGGGAGATGAATCCAGATAGGCACAGAGACAAAAAAAGATGAGTCATTATAATCTAAGTTTGGGGACCATTTCTGATGAGCCAGAGATAACTTTCCAACCATCCAAGGGCCGCTACATAGTGATGAACTACAACTGATTTGAACAAACTGTGTGACTTGAAGATCTGTGATTCTAGGTCACTGAGTTGCTGATTAGATATGTAAGATGATTAAATTAGTAATATGTTGTCATTGATGTCAACTAGTTTTGACAATACTTATCTTGTAAGTTACTATACCCAAACATCTATAGAAAGAAGAAGAAAAGAGATGAAGAACAAAAATATCTACATGAGGAAGATGGATATGATAGATAAGGATAAGGAACACATTGGGTAACTTATGGATGAGTCTATGACATTATGTTATTGACTTGATTATGTTGCATTCATCTATGATGAAGGATAAAAATGCACAAAGCAGTATGCTCAGTTAAAGAACCATTTTAGTATATACCGATGCAGTGTAGTGTATACTAAGCATAGTATAAATCAAGCTTGTGTTCACTGACACATTTCTTTGTTAACTGAGCAGAAGAAAAGAACTAAATGACTAGTTTAGCCGATGGAAGTTGATGAGATGTAAAGTACCTCAAAATCAGAGTTGGAGATAATATTTGTTATGAAGATCGACAACTAACATAATTCGAAGAAGATCTAAGGGATTGAAACAAAACATGTTACTGACACATCAGCTGAGGAAGGTTCAAGCAGAAAAATCAACAAAGGAGATTAAGCGACAAAATTTGATGGATGAAAGTAAAATGGTTTACTTGTCTATTTAAGAGACTATGATTTCATGATGAAATCATGCCGGAAGAAGGAGACTATAGAAGATATCATGTGAACAAGCTTCATGCATGCCTGATCAGATTGGTTAAGGAGAACCAAATTACAGAGATTACCGAGCGTCAGAAAGCTATAACTGAGCAACAGTAAGTTACTAAATATTGATTGAAATAGAATTGATATATTGATTAGAGGATTTGAATGAGCTTAACATAGATTTGATAATCTACAATTGAAGTTGTGTTGTAATCAGATCAATTGTTGTTACATTATAACCATTGTAAATAGATAAATCTCTTAACAGAGTGGACTAGAAAGTCTTGTAATGTCATTCATAGAGTGTACATTTGTTATCCTATCAACCCCATAGTGAATGCTGGTTGGATGATAATGGTTGGTCTAAAATCCTCTAACAAGGTCACACCTCATAGTGTGTTTGTAACCTTTAACAGCGTTGGGTCTTCACCGACCTCACTTCAGAAGAGTGAACAATTTTTGGGTTGCCGGTCCCAGGTGGTTTTTCCCTTCATAGGGTTTCCACATTAAATCTCTTATGTTATGTGTTGATTGTGATGATTGTTTGTTGTCATACTTTACATGTTTCATATTGGATTTGATCGGTAAGAACTATATGTTATTAACTGGGAATCGATAAAAGCACAGACAAAATACTATTTTATGTTACCGAGTTGTAGAATTTTTAGTAAATTATTTTTGAATATACATTTTGTGATTGGGACTGTGGATAATTGATTCACCCCCCTCTTATTTATTCTAACACATAGTACTCTTGAAAAATCTTCTCCATTAGAGAATTCAAAAGAGAAGAAGCCCTTAGGCATAGCCGCAATATCCACCTGGCCTTTGAGAGCCCATTTCCACCAGGAAAACACTCTAACAACATCAATATTAGGTCTCAGACCCACAAATTCACCAATGAGAGTTAGAGCCATTGTCGACACCAAGTGATCAATCAAAAGGTCAGACACTCTAATCACAAACTCTCCCTTAGCAAGATTAGAAAAGATATCAATCACAGGGAAAGAGGATTTTCTAGAGGGTTGTATGCCAAACAATGAACACCACTTAGCCGTAGAAGCCACCTTATTTTCAAGAGAATTCTCGCTCTTAAAACCCGCCACTTCTAAAATAGGATCATTTTTAATGACCACATTATTCTTGTCTTTAGCATCCAAAGTTGACTGTTGTCCATTCTAACCTAGACCCACAAAATCTACAGGAAGTGGAGCTCCACCTACAATGTTGACCGAGGGAAGGGAACCCCCACCCAGGCTAGAAGCACATGCATCACCATGGCTGAGCTGACCATTCAAATTTGAAAATCATTTCCTGCTCGATGTCTCCACCATCAAATTTAAATCTACTTTTGTATCATTAAATCCATAATGTTATTATCAACCGGAACAAGAATTTCATTCAGCTAACTTACAACATGCAACTTTTCAAATTCACCATTTTCAATATACAACAACAAGTAGTCAGATTCATTGATCTCAATCTCAAGCCTTTATATGTAGCTAATTAATCCTCAAAATTACATTCATTCCATAGAGACAACCACATCACCAAGTAAGCTATGCATCTACAAGCTCTTAACACAAAAACTAGCCTTCCTCGAGTTTCTTCTTTATGACTTGATTTCTGTACTAGCTCTTCTTGATTTCTCTCTCTCTCTCTCTCCCTCTCTCTCTTTCCCTCTACTACTTAAAAAAGAACTACTAACCTAATTATATACAAGATTTCTAGCAACAAGTTGGCTTACCCAATCAACAAATTATAAGATAAAGGAAATGTATTACATCAAATAAGACAAAACCTAAATCCATAAGAACACCCCCAAAATAGATATAACATGATGTGCAATCATGCAAGGAGTTTGGCCATTGATTTAAGAACACCAAACAATGTGCCATGAGAAACTGCAAATTGTGAATCTTCACCACAAGATGGATCTCACTACACAAGCCATCAAGAACAAGAAATAAATATAGGACTGAACCAATCGTAGGATATCTATATCTAGAAATAATAGATCCCAATGTAGTCATAGACATAATATCATCATGATGTCTAGAACATGTTTCTATGATCACATAAGATGACATTCCAACTAGATCGACCTCAACTAAAAACACAAAAACTACCCAACTGGAATAGTAAACAAACAAACTAAAAGGAAAATATTTTTGGACAATGCAAAATTTTCCAACTACTTGAGGATGCTCCTACATCATGATTGAAAGAGGTGGCTACTATGCGATCATCCAAAGTCCCTACAAGATGTTACAATTGGGGAACATAGTCAACATTAGTTTAGTCAAAATATGTTTATCCCCATCATCTTTGCCACTTTCGTTAAGCCTAGATCACTCTTGACTTTGCATTGTTGGATACGGAGGTGGCATTTTCCTACCGCAAGATCCCATTGATTCAAGGCCATGGGTTTTTGGGATCACCCTCCCTTCAGAGTCACATTCTATATCATGGACCTCTTCATCAAACACATCACCATCTTGCACAGTCCCTACATGCCCTTCACATTTTCTCTTAACTTGCGCTTTGTGATTTCACACTACTCCATCCTCACAATTAGCATACTCATGCTGAGATAAAAAATTATTAGACATACTAGAATAAAAGGAAAAAAGAAACAAATAAATTACACTAGAGAATAATTAGAATTTGATACTAGCAGGATTAGAAAAGATATCAATAATAGGGAAAGAGGATTTTCTAGAGGGTTTTATGCCAAACAATGAAGATCACTTAGCTGTAGAAGCCACCTTCTTTTCAAGAGCATTCTCACTCTTAAAACCCACCACTTATGGAATAGGATCATTTTTAATGACCACATTATTCTTTCTAATCGTGCTAGTATCAAATTCTGATTATTGCAGATCTAGTAGGAGCATTCCCTGTGATTGATATCTTTTATAATCTTGCTAGTATCAAATTCTAATTATTCTCTAGTGTAATTTATTTGTTTATTTTTTCCTTTTATTCTAGTATGTCTAATAATTTTTTATCTCATCATGAGTATGCTAATTGTGAGGATGGAGCAGTGTGAAATCACAAAGTGCAAGTTAAGAGAAAATGTGAAGGGCATGTAGGGACTGTGCAAGATGGTGATGCATTTGATGAAGGGATCCATGATATAGAATGTGACTCCGAGGGGAGGGTGATCCCAAAAACCCATGGCCTTGAATCAATGGGAGCGTGTGGTAGGAAAACACTACATCTGTATCCAACAATGAAAAGTCAAGAGTGATCGAGGCTTAATGATAGTGGCAAAGATGATGGGGATAACCATAATTTTGACTAAACTGATGTTGACTATGTTCCCCAATTGTAACCTCTTGTAGGGACTTTGGATGATCGCATGGTAGCCACCTCTTGCAATCATGATGTAGGAGCATCCTCAAGTAGTTGGAAAATTTTGCATTGTCCAAAAATATTTTCCTTTTAGTTTTTTTGTTTATTATTCCAGTTGGGTAGTTTTTGTGTTTTTAGTTGTGGTCAATCTAGTTGGAATGTCATCTTATGTGGTCATTGCAACATGTTCTAGACATCATGATGATATCATGTCTATGACTGCATTGGGATCTATTATTTCCAGATAAAGATATCCTATGATTGGTTTAGTCCTATTGGTTCAGTCATTTCAAAGTAGAATGAAACCCGCCTACTAGATCTGCAATATCTCATTTTTTGTTCCTCTTTCTCTCTTGCATCCTGATGATGGATTATGTAGTATGACCCGAAACATTGATGGAAAAAACTCTACATAATTGAATCCAAAAATTGTGACTAATTATTACATATGGATTGTGGAAATCTCATAGATTTGATTTGATACATGCTTGTATGATACATGTCGTTATCCCTATCTTGATCTATGTTTTGAACCCTGCAAGAAAGTACATACATATATAAGTGTACAAGAAAATAAATATCTCTGACATATGTACACATGTGCACCTACATGTATATATAAATTCATGTAAATATATATTTAATGTAAATATGCAAAAGACCTAGACATGATGATGAATAGGATCACTTCCAGTCTACAAATCTCCAAAGGGACTCAAAATAAAAACCCTAATATGCATTCAAAATCTAAATTATGTGAAAAAATTTCAATTCAATCTAGTCTTCAAACTAAACATGTGATCTAGAGTTTAAAATGATCAATCTTAAATATCTAGAAACTTATACTTGATTTTTAGCCTCAAAGGCCCTAATGATCCCACTTCTCTCAAAGGATGTGATGGACATGTTGATACCCATGTCTAGGTGTGCATTTTCTATGTCTACAAGAAGACTACTACACTCTCCTCATATTCAAATAGTAGGTGCACTAGCTAGACCAGGCAGTGTGAAATTATGTTGTGAATGTTGGAGGGTAGTTGCAAGAACATGTGACACTAAAGGATCAACCAATGTATGCTAACAAGGAGTTTTAGGATGTAGTAAAGTATCATCCTTTCCAATTTTACCTTGAGAAATATTATTTCCCCTAGCCTGTGTACCAAGATGTCATCTAACATATTTCCCTATAGTGTTAAGAGGAATCTCATGCTCATCAGAAATAAGTTGATATGCATCCACTAAATCGCTCAAGAGTTGTGCACACACATCATGCACAAGATCAATCTTAGTCAATTGTAGAATCTCATTGGAATATGGTAATTCAAAATCAACATATGGTCATAGCTAGTGGATGTAGCCTTGGTAGGAAGAATATTGATTCATGGACGTAACAAGTATTTCTTAATATGATCAGATGACATATGATCAACCCAAGTTGCAATAGTTGCAATACTATATAGTACATGTCTCATTTGGTATCACTAATTACATTGTTTTTTGCTTGTGTTAGTTTATACTATTTTAGAAGAACCATAATGTTTAGACCAACTAATGCCCTCTTATTGATAGAAAGTGGCAATTCACATCATTTAAACTCAGGTTTATCTCAAAAAAATTATTTCCTTTTCCCAACATAACTAAGAAAAGATGTATAATCTAAATCTAAATGCAATTGGAACTTTGAAAATAATTGTTTGCAAAAATAGAGGGGCAACTCATTGTTGTGGGGCCATCTCTAATGTATTGTAAACCTCCTAGAATATACAAATGGTACCACAAGTATGTCTGTGAACCTCATGATGGCATAACATCTTATTGTCTCTTTCTCTTGATAATGTGGCCCAAACATGCTATGTACATTAGTTGTAGAAAAGTGTTTCCTAATGGACATCAAGCCATTTTGTTCCACCGCTAACACTACACTTAAGAGAAGAATAAAATTTATCAATGATAAGCTCATCATAGGGATTGTATGATTGAACAAGGTCAACCACATGCGTAAGCTCATTCCTAAAACTTTATACCATATCCCTATGTTACAGGCTAGGGGTGCTCAATATTGTTTGGTCAAGTTTATTTGTGGCACAGTGCAACCTTTCAATACTATCAGTATAAAGCTGAGACCTAACATCAGTGGAGGATTCTCTATGTGAATGGCTAGACTAGTCAAAAAATAGATCATGCTCATCACCTTGAACACTAGGCTCAGATGATTGATCTGAACTATGTTCCACCATGTGAAAAATATTTGCACATGAAATTTAGGCTTATGTCCATCAAAATATGCATTCTAAGATCATATGAAAGGCATGTAAGGAAGAAATAAAAGGTAAATCATAATCAAAGGTATTCAATACATCTGTAACATTTTATAACTTTCTTATTATTGTGGCAAATGAAGATATAAATAGGAGAGAAAGTCATTTGTTTAAGTTATGGAAAAAAGGGATCATCATAAGGAAGGTGATCCTAGTAATTTATGACTTGAGATTGAAGACATTTTTTATTTGCATAAATGGAGAATAGGAATTAAGGAAAAATGAAGATATAAATAGGAGTGAAAGTCATTTGTTTAAGGCATGGAAAAAGGGATCATCACAAGGTAATCCTAGTAAGTTTTGTTATGAGATATAAGACAATTATGGTTTACATAAAGGTAACATAGGAATTAAGAAAGGATTAATGGAAGAAGAAGAAGAATGAAATAACTTTCAAAGGGGCAACAATGATGGAGGGTTGTGATCCTTTTGAAAGGTGGTAATTGTGAAAGGGTGTGACCATTGCAAATGGAAAACATGGTGAAGAGGTGTGACCCTTCCTCACAAAAGATGTAAAGGGGGATGAAAGGAGGAGATAATATAAAGTACAGTGAGTACTGATCAGAAGAAGAAAAAAAATCAGAAAGGAAAGATGATAATTATTATTTATAATTGGTGTTCATTAATACTTCTCATCATTCCTTTATGACCTTTTTTTCCTTTTGATCGATGCGCAATATACTTTACATTCTCTTCTTCTTTCCTCCCCCTTTATATCTTTTGTGAGTTTATTTTACACACACACACATGTATGCATATATGTATATGTGTGTGTGTGTCTATACATACATATATATACACACATATATACACACACATATATATAGACACATATATATACATATATATGTATGTATATATATGTATATATATGTGTGTATATATATATATGTGTATATGTGTATATATGTGTGTGCGTCTATATATATATATATATATTTATATATACACACACATACATACACACACACACACACATATATATATGCATATGCATATATGCATCTATATATACATATGTATATGTATATACATATATATATATATATGTGTGTGTGTGTGTGTGTGTTTGTGTATGTATATGCATACATATATATGTACATATACATATATGATGCATGAGCATCTAGGGTTGCCTTGCTATCCTGCTCAGTTTGTTCATTATGCCAGTAAGTGTCGAGTTGTAGTCTTTGCCAAGCATTCCTGTGTGCTGAGATGTCCAGTGTTGGTCGAGTGTTCCTGTATGTGTCGTGTTATCCAGTGTTGGCCGAGCATTCCTTCCTGTGTCTAGTGAACTTGTTATTTGTTGATGCTTGATTCTTCTTTGACTGAGTTTGTTTTTGTTTGGTTCTTAGTCAAAGCTGACTTATGTATTTAATTTAGGTAGTGAATTTAATGTTTGGATCTTGTCTAGGGATATATGAAGACCGTTTTGTGGTCAACCTTTTATAATGATCTAGAATATTATGTAAGCCATTTTGGCAAGTAAAATAAGGATGTTTAGATGTAGTCAGTCAGTCAGTCAGAAGAGGTAGCGAGATAGATAGATATAGATAAATATTGTTGGTCATAATGTGGAAGGCCTCACATTCAGGCATGTATGCGATAATTGGATGAATTAATAAAGTATTTGCGTTGCTCCTTCTCTCCTTGGTGTTTTTCTCTATGTTGTTTCCTTCCATTGTGTTTACTCTGCAAGGTGGCTGAATAGTTAGGTGTGCCTTTGGCCCTAGCTATTCCCCTCTCTCCTTGTGCCAATATACATATACATATACATATACATATAAGGTAGCGAGATAGATAGTTATAGATAAATCTGGTTGGTCATAACCTGGAAGGCCTCATAGTTGGGCATGTATGTAGAAATTTAGATGAATCAATAATACATTTGTTTTTCCTTCTCTCCTTGATTTTTTTCTTTGTGTTGTTTTCTTCCTTTGTGTTTACTTTGCAAGGTGGTTGGATAGTTAGGTGTGCCTTTGGCCCTAGCTATTCCCATCCATGCTTATGCCAATATACATACATACATACATACATACATACATACATACATATATATATATATATATATATATATATATAGACACACACACACACACACACACACACACACATCTACATGTACATGTACATATATATTTGATCCTCTAATAAGTGATTGAATTCTTATTTGTCAAAAGGGAATCCTCTAAACCGTCAATCAAGAAGTTTTCCAAATATTCATCACTTCAAGGTCTAGGTACCCACAATGTGCATGCACAAAAGGAACACAAGAAGGCCAACTAGTTGGATTGTTGATGAAGGGTGCTCCCCTTAATACCACAAACACATAACAGAAATAGAGAAACAATAATTTGCAAGAACAAAAAATGGGCTTCTTATTATCTCCACAAATGTGGTATTACAAATTTCAGAATCACAATATGCAAAGCCACATGGGCATTCCCTTTACAATATTCTGTAGGAAAAAGCCTCGAATCATTACCCAGATCTACCCAAAACTACTCTGAGCTACCTAAGACAACACTACGGGCCTTCTTTATATAGGCAATTTCCACCACCCGAGAAGGTTCCAAAAATTTAGCCTTTTAGGCCGACTAAACATGAAATTATTTTATTTTTACAATTATTACAATAGGGTCGACTCAAAGAAAATACAAAATATGCTTTTAGGTAGCCCAACTTCTGAAGGCCATAACTTTTTAATTGTAGCTCTATTTTTCTATTGTAACCACTTTTTGAAAATGCCATGACGAGATCTACAGTGCTTGACACGCGCAAGCACTAGTCAGCTGGGGGTCGATCATGATTTGGAGCCTCTAAGGCCTTCAAAATTGACATGAAAGATTTCATACCCAAAAAACTCAATAACTTCACCAATACAGATGATGTGGCAATGCAACTCAACTGGTAGGCTGAAATGACTAAGATGAACCTCCACTTGTGAAATCAGAACATTTCGAGATTGTATGACCAACTTACTAAAAATAGTAAGTTTCCATAAATAGCAGCTCTGCACAAGATAGCCCTTATTGAAACGAAAAGAAAATATTTTTGGGTGATGCAAGATTGCTCTTACACCTAGGATGCTCCTGCATTAGACACCCAGGATAATTTGAGAAGTGACCCTGTCACGACTCAAGTGTGAAGAGGGAAACCAAGACGATTAACCTCCTCCTTTGTTAGCCATGATGAATCTTCAACAGGTTGTCCTTTCCATTTGACTAGATATTCTTCATATGTCCTGTTCCTTGTGCTTCTGCCAACATGACTTCAGTATATCCTCAATCTCCTTGGTATTTGAACTAGTTGCTGGAATACTCCATTGTGCTACCGTGATCTCATCTTCAACACCTCCTTCATGATACTTTGTCAAATATGAAATGTTAAACACTGGTGAAATATTTAGCTCAGTAGGCAATTCTACCTCATAGGCATTTCCTGAATCATGCTTCTTCAGTATCTTACATGGCCCAAACTTCTTCATTTTCAACTTGTTATATGTATCAACTAGAAATCGCTCCTTCTGCAAATGAACCATGACTTCATCTCCAACTTGAAATTTCATATGCCTCCTTTTCTCATCTACCTTAGCCTTATACTACGCATTTATTTTGGTAATGTGCTTCCTCACCTCCTCATGGATGTTCCTCAAATGTTCTACAAAATCCTCAGCTTTAGCACTACTTATTTCTCCTTTATCTATCTTTCTCAATTTAGATGCATTTCTTCCACTACTTCCATATACAATCTGGAATGGTGATTTACAGTGCTCCTATTGACAGAATTATTGTATGCAAATTCCACCTGTGGTAAAATCAAATCCCATCCTATTGGCTTATCTCCAACCAAACATTTTAGCAAATTCTCCAAACTCCTATTCACCACCTCTGTCTGTCCATCAGTCTATGGATGATGTGATGAACTGGACTTCAAATCTGTCTTTAATTTCTTCCACAAGGTATGCCATAAATACCCAACAAAATTAGTGTCTCGATCTGAAACTATGGTCCTTGGAAAACCATGTAGTCTCACTACTTCTCTGAAAAACAATTCTGCTACATGAACAACATCATTAGTTTTATTGCAGGGAATGAAATGTGCCATCTTCAAAAATCTGTCAACTACTACAAAAATTGAATCATGTCCCTGCTGTGTCCTCGGCAAACCAAGAACAATGTCCATACTGATATCCTCCCAAGGCTTCTCTGGTATAGGTAATGGCTGATACAACCTTGTATTTTGCTTCACTCCTTTCACCATCTGACATACTCTACAACTCTGTACAAACTTCTTAACATCTTGCTACAACTGTGGCCAATAATAGTTCTCACTAACCAAAGCAAGGGTTTTATCATGACTAAAATATCCAGCCAATCCTCTGCTATGCTTCTTCTTGATGAGATTCTCCCTCATAGAACTTCGTGGAATGCATAAATGACTCCCTCTGAATAGCATATCATCCTGGATGATAAAATCCAACCACTTCATTCTGTCTAGAGTAACATGTTCTTTACAAGCTTTCCAAGCTTCACCAAAATCAGGATCCTTTGGATACAATTTCTTGAGTTCCTTGAACCCAACCACCTTAATCTGCATTTCTGTCAGTAATTTTTGCCTTCTGCTAAGTGCATCTACAACCCTGTTAGACTTTCCACTCCTATGTTTCAAAACAAATGTATAACTCTGCAAAAACTCAACCCATTTCAAATATCTCTGATTCAACTTTCCTTGACTATTCAAATATTGCAAAGCTTGATGATCAGTATACAAAACAAACTCCTTAGGAAGCAGATAGTGTCTCCACTGCTTTAATGCCTGAACTATAGCATAAAATTCTTGATCATAAACAAAATATTTTCTCTTGGCATCATTTAACTTCTCACTGAAATAAACAACAAGTTTACCTTCTTGGCTCATAACAGCTCCTATTGCAGTACCACTAGCATCACAGTTTACTTGAAACACCTTATTAAAATCTAGAAGTGCTAAAATAGGTTGTTCTGTAACTTTTTGTTTCAACAGTTTAAAACTCTTATCTGCCCCATTAGTCCACTTGAACTCTTTTCTATCCCCTCTCATTGTTTCAATCAAGGGTCCACAAATACTGCTAAAATTTCTGATAAACTTTCTGTAAAAGCTAGCCAAACCATGAAAACATCTTACCTTAGTAGCATTCCTT
Organism: Chamaecyparis obtusa; assembly: GCA_027943335.1. Lineage (NCBI taxonomy): Eukaryota > Viridiplantae > Streptophyta > Pinopsida > Cupressales > Cupressaceae > Chamaecyparis > Chamaecyparis obtusa. Next base: position 1,007,744 of record BSBK01002177.1, on the reverse strand, counting down.
GGAGTAGGCCATTCAAGGATAGCTTGTACTTTCTCTAGGTCTATTTTTAGACCTTTTGTTGAAACTACAAATCCCAGATATACTAACTCTTTCTTCACAAAATTGCACTTCTTCAAATTTATCAACAATTTCTCTTCTCTTAGCTTCTCAAACACCATACGAATATGCACCATATGCTCTTCCAATGTCTTACTAAAGATCAAAATATCATCTAGGTAAACAATGACAAACTTACCAATAAACTCTTTCAGAACCTCGTTCATGAGCCGCATGCAAGTGCTCGGTGCATTGGTTAGCCCAAAAGGCATGACTAACCACTCATACAGTCCTTCCTTTGTTTTGAAGGCAGTCATCCATTCATCTCCTTCTCTAATTCGAATCTCATGATATCTACTCTTCAGATCTATCTTTGAGAAATACACATCCCCACTCAAACAGTCCATAATATCATCCATTCATGGCAATGGAAACCTATACTTGATTGTGATCTTGTTTATTTCCCTAGAGTCTATACACATCCTACATTCTCCATTCTTCTTTGGTGCTAATACCATTGGTAAAGCACAGGGATTCAGACTCTCTCAAATCAACCCCTTCTACAATAACTCATGTACTTGTCTATTCAACTCCTCACTTTCTACTGGTATCATTCTATGCACTGCCTTATTTGGAAAACTAGCTCCTGGAATCAGGTCCATCTGATGATTGAGCTTCCTTACTGGTGGTAATCCATCAGGTACATTATCATATACAATATCCTGAAACTCATTCAACAAATCTGCAACTTCTATAGGTACATTTTCTACATCCTCTTTACTAGCTTTTGGAATTAAAGAAAAATACACATGCTCATGCCTCATACCATCTAGGAATTGTCTTCCATCAATAAAAGTTATTCTTGCATTACCACATACCTTTTCTTCTATGTCATTTAATGGCTTTAGCTTATATCATGTACAACATGCCTGTCAAACTACCACGGTCTACCCAACAACATATGACATGCATCCATAGATATGATATCACATAGTACCTCATCATGGTATCCACCAATCTTGAACTTGACTAGGCATTGTTCATTGACCATGACCTTGTGGTCATCCTGCACCCAAGCAATCCGATATGGCTATGGGTGTTTCTATTTCTTGAGCTTCAACTTTGTCACCATCTCTTCTGACAGCAAATTGTCAGTGCTTCCACTATCAATAATCACATCACAACACTTGCCCTCACACTTACATCTAGTGTGAAATAGGCTCCTCCTTTACTCAGGTTCATTCTCACCACTCAGTAGGACTCTTATGTTAATCAATGTTTCTCCTCTTTCAGCATCTTTAGAATGTGATGATCTAGCATCTTCATCAACATGTGCAACTTTGGCATGGCCTTCATTCCTCCTATCTGTCCTTCCTTGGCATTGAGGACATTCAAATGCCCTATGACCTTCTTCTCCACAGTGAAAACATGTTCCACGGAAGCCTCCTCTTCCTGATCCTTGCCCTCTTCCTCTTCCTCTCTGATCTCTATTAATCTGATCTTGGAAATGATTGGAAGTGTTTTCTCTTTGATTTTGACTGCTACTAGCCTCATCCTTCTTTTTCAGATCTTCATTTCAGCCACCATATGACTGTCCATAGACCTTCCACCATGACCTCTTCCATTTTGTCTGCTCTCAAACTTCTTGTTCAGATTTTCCTCTACTTTTAGAAAAAACTAGTATGCCTCTTTAATACTGTTCATTCGAACCAAATTCAACTCCTCTTGAATGCTCAGCCTCAACCCATTAAGGTAATGGAAAACTTTCTCCTTATCAGCTTCTGCATGGCCTATTCTAATGGGGATTCGATAGAACTCCTCTGTATACTCCTGAACAGATCTTCCTGCTTGCTTCAAACTTTGCATTTTCTTCAGTAGGTCAAGCTCATAATCAACAGGAATTAACTATCACTTCAATTTTTCCACCATCCAATCCCATCTTGTGATTTTATCTTTCCCTCTTCTATTTCACTCCAATTGAATCTCTTGCCACCAGATCTTAGCATGACCCTTTAGTTTGGCCTTTGCAAATTTGACCCTATCAAGATTTTCAATATCCTCATACTCAAAATATTCTTCACATTCATTGATCTAGTCGATCAATTCTTTTGGGTTAAGATTTCCTAAAAATGTAGGAACCTCAATCTTAGGTCTTTTCCCGATCTTGGAAATGGCCTGAAAAAGTCTTTCTTCCTCCTGGTTCAAAATTTTTCCTTCTTGATCAGAATTTCCTTCTCCCTCAACTTCATCCTCACTTTCATCTTTGACATTAAGATTCATTCCTCCGTGAATCTCTTCTTGCAATGCTCACACTTGTTTCTGGAGTGCTCTAACCTCAGGTGTTACAACACTAGCTCTTCCACCACATTCCCTTCGTGGAGGCATTTTCATGATGCGCACTGAAACCCTAACCACGGTCCTTGTGCAAACTACCTCGCAGTCAATGATTTATTTACACACTCAAGAACTCCCGCTTTGATACCACTTGATGAAGGGTGCTCCCCTTAATACCACAAACACATAACAGAAATAGAGAAACAACAATAATTTGCAAGAACAGAAAATGAGCTTCTTATTATCTCCACAAATGTGGAATTACAAATTTTAGAATTACAATATGTAAAGCCACATGGGCATTCCCTTTACAATATTATGTAGGACAAAGCCTCGAATCATTACCTAGATCTACGCAAAACTGCTCTAGGCTGCCTAAGACAACACTATGGGCCTTCCTTGTATAGACAATTTCCACCGCCTGAGAAGGTTTCAGAAATTTAGCCTTTTAGGCTGACTAAACATGAAATTATTTTATTTTTACAATTATTACAATAGGGTCGGCTCAAAGAAAATACAAAATATGCTTTTAGGTAGCCCAACTTCTGGAGGCCATAACTTTTTAACCGTAGCTCCGTTTTTCTATCGTAACCACTTTTCAGAAACACCATGATGAGATCTAGAGTGCCTAACACGCGCAAACACCAGTCAGCCGGGGGTTGATTGTGATCCGGAGCCTCTAAGGCCTTCAAAATTGAATCAAAAGATTTTGTACCCAAAAACCTCAATAACTTCACCAATACAGATGATGTGCCAATGAAACTCAACTGGTAGGCTGAAATGATTGAGATGAACCTCCACCTGTGAAATCATAACATTCCGAGATTGTATGACCAACTTACTAAAAATAGTAAGTTTCCATAAATAGCAGCTCTGCACAAGATAGCCCTTATTGAAAATAAAAGAAAATATTTTTGGGTGATGCAAGATTGCTCTTACACCCAGGATGCTCCTGCATGAATTGCTCTACATGTGTAACACTATTACTAAACCAATACAATATTGTACCAAACTTCCTCTTTTAAGTCTTTGCAAAAACTATACATCCTATGAGAGTAACTATATTTTTACTTTATTTTACTTCAATCAATTGTTAGGAAATACCAACATCGATAAACTCAAAGAAAATAGAAATGTAAAAATAAAATATATCCAAGAAAAAATCATAGGACATAATATGTTTTCTCACATCCTATATCTCATACTACTTTAGATAGAAATGTCCTTGAATATAATCCCACATTTAATGATGTTAGTGAGCCTACATATTCAAAATTTGATTGTAAAGAAAGGACAATAGACTAAGAATAAGATTTAATTCATCACCTTAAGCAAATCCAAAAAGAAACTCGAACATAAATAAAATTATAACAAGCTCAAATTCAGAAGTAATTTGATTACATACACATGGATTATGGAAACTTAATTTATGTAAGCTCAAATTTGCATTAGAAATGTTGAAATTGACTAAGTGTAATTGATCATATAGTTCTTTTATGATTGCTAAAGTGATATAGTATCTCATTGATTCTTATGATGTGCATCTTAGACCCCTTATGTATTACAACTAAATGACATTGATTATATGGATTAAATGGTATTGATTACAACTAATTAAATAGTATTTATTACATTTTAATGATATTGATTATATGGATTAGATCCATCTTGGATACAAAAATCACTCTTCATTCTTCTAAAAATCATGCATTCCATCTGGTGTAGTCACCGATGGAGGGACCTTAGAGAGATCAGTTCAATTGTGCATCAAGAGTAAATACAAAAAAAATAACACAAGGAAATATAGAGAGAACAAGAAAGATTTGTATTTATTCACTAGAAATCAGTTACATTCAATTGGAAACATACACGCCTTCATACATGATAGTCTACAACCATCCTGCTTGATTATAATCTTTGGTTAGAGACCTTAGACCTTAATTATTAATATTATCCTTGATTACTAACTTTGAGTCCCTTCCAGAGAAGTATTACATTACATAAATAGGCATTGCAACACCTAGATCGGCCCAAGAAAAAAGAGCATTCCCCAAGAATAGGGAAACATGTTAAAGCAAATAGGATAGGTCCTAAATCACAAGGAACTCAATCCATAAACCATGCAAGGCCCAACAAAATGAGATTTAGATCCACACACAATCCAAGAACAAATATGTATGTGCCATTGAGCTTCACAAGCCGTAGATTTTTATCGCAAGATTGAAATTCACTAACGGGTCACAAACTAGCAAGAACACACCACCTAATAGAGAGCAAAGCATAACTCAAGCAAAAATGGATCAAATGAGATGTGAACCTAGGAACATGGTCCAAGATAGGTCCTAGATATAATCAAATCATCACATAATCTAACTTGAACATATGATGAATCACCAACTTGATCTCTCAGACTAGAAAATAAGAACAATACTGAACATAAGTATTTTGGTCAATGCAATATTTCTTTGAACCCAAGATGTTCTTGCATTAGACACCCAAGATTATACAGAAAGTGAGTCTCTCACTTTTAAACCTGAGAAGAATCAAAATGATCCAACTCATCTTGAGAAATCTAAGAATAATTCTCAATTGGTTTGTCCTTCCACTTCACCTGATATTCCAAATATTCTTTTTCCCTGGTTCTCCTTCCAACTCTGTTGTCCAAAATCCTCTCAATCTCATCCATCTTCTTTTTTGGATGCTCTTGTTTCACTTTTGAATCATCCTTAGGCTCATAATATTCATACAAATCAACAATATTTAATATAGGTGATATATCTATATCCTCGGGCAATTCCACTTCAAAAGCATTTTCAGAGTCAAACTTATTCAATATTCTATTAGGTCCAAATTTCCTCATCTTGAACTTGAACCATAACTTCATCTCCTACTACAAAATCCTTATGTCTCCTAATTCTACCAGTTGGCTCCCTATACTTCAAATTACTACTCTCCAAATGATACTTAACCTCCTCATGTAATGAATTCATAAGATATGTATATCATTATGCTTTAACACTCCTTTTCCCTTCATGACCAAGATCCATCAATTCTGTAACTCCTTTAGGATTCATGCTAGTAGCTATTTCAAATGGTGTCCTTATTGTGCTCATATTCACTAAATTGTTATATGAAACTCTCTTTGTGGAAAAACCAAATCCCAATTACTCAATTTGTCTCCAACCAAGCATCTTAGTAAATTACCCAAACTCCTATTCACAACCTTTGTCTATCCATCAATATGTGGGTGAAAAGTAGAATTGAACTTTAAATCAGTGTTCAACTTCTTCCAAAGTGTCCTCCAAAAATAACTAACAAACTTACTACCCTTGTCTAGAACTATACTCTTCGGTAATCCATGCAATCTCACAAGCTACCTAAAGAATAAGTTTGCAACATGCATAATATCTGACATTTTCTTACAAGGAATGAAATGTGACATCTTGGAAAGTCTGTCAACTACCAAAAATAAAGAATCATTAACTCTTTGTGTCTTAGGCAAACCCAAAACAAAATATATACTAATATCTTCCCAAGGTTTACTAGGTATAGGTAAAGGTGTATACAATCCAACATTCTGACTAACTCCCTTAGTAACTTGAAAAAATCTTCACCTATGAACAAATCTCCAAACATTCTTATGAATCTTTGGTAAAAAATATATTTCACTCAACAAACTTAGTGTCTTATCAATTCCAAAATGTCTCGCAAGTCCTGCACTATGCATCTCCTTAATCAGATTATCTCTCATTAATCCTCTAGGTATGCACAACTAAACTCTTCTAAACAACATATCCTCCTAAAAAATAATCCAACCACTTGCTTCGGTCGACTAAAAAAGGTTCTTTACAAGCCTCCGATGGTTATGAAAAATTAGGATTTGTCTCATACAAAGTCTTCAATTCATCAAATCCCAACACTTCCACTCTCATCTCTATCAAAAAATTCCTTCTTCTACTTAATGAATTAACAACCTTATTTGACTGTCCACTCCTATGTTTCAACACAAAAGTATACCTCTACAAAAACTCAACCCACCTCATATGTATCTAATTTAACTTACCTTAAGTACTTGATGCAGGGGCATCCTCAGTTTTTGAAGATTCTAGTAGTCTCGGTAACTGTCTGGTGGAGTTCGGTTAATTGGCTGGTGATCTCAATAGAAGACTAGATTTTCTCGGTCTTTGGTGATAGTTCTTGATTGGAGTCTATTTGGCTTCACTGATGGAGCTTGGTGGTTATGGTAAAGGTTCTTCGTTGGAAGTACCGACAAAGCTTAGTGGATGATGGTCACTTGGTGACTCAGTGTTTCTGGTGCTTGGTGCTTGGCTACCAACAAGGTCTCAGTGTTTATTATTGGTGCTTGGTGTTCTTGTTGACCAACTTGTGTGTTTGGATGAATCAACTTGGCCGACTAGTGCATTTAATTTGGGTTGCGCTCCTCGAGTTATAGATTGACCATTGGACGTGTGGGGACCTAGATCTAGTGTGTTGCATTCTCCTATGTGGATTTGGATGCCAACATGATGAATTAATTATTGGAAGGTTATTTGAGAGCCGATTAATTTTTTATTTAATATTTGTTTTTTTTTGGAAGCCAACTGGGTTTTGGGATTTATTTTTTTGTAAAGTTGACTTATGGTTGTGTAGTATTTAAGAGGGTGCTTGGGTAGTTATTTAGGGAGAGACATGGCAGATTTGGGAAGGTAGAAGGAAGTAGAAGTGTACCAGAGTTAGTATCTTGCAAGCTTAGGAACAAGAAGATTTCTTGGTGGCTTGCGAGCACAAGTTTAGATCTTTCTTGGAGTACCTACCGGTGTCCTATTATGTTACAGACCTGGGCTAGATGAGAGGTGTGTTGGATCATGCATGATCTTGTTGAACTGTTGTAATATTTGATGTATTTGGCCATAACTGAGAAGGCCTTATAGCTCGGCATGTTGCTTGTAAGCTTGGTTACTGAAGAATAAAGAAGATTTTGATTCTATATTTGTGTTATGTTGTGTTATTTCACATTGTTGGTGTTTGGCTGCAAGTTTGGATAGTCCTTAATTGGATCCTCCGACCTTGAGTGCATCAAAATGGTATTAGAGCAAGTTGATCTTATTTGGAGAAAGGTTGGCGAAGACATTGTGTGCAATTTGAGTTGCAAATATGTGTTACCGAACTTGTAAAATTGTGGCCTAGTTGTTCATGCAAGGTGGCAAGTTGCGATCTGACTTGTATGCAACTCGGAGGTTGTCACAAGGTGGTCGGTGTTGGGTTTGTTGCAAAGGGTTTTTGAAGATCTTTGGAGATTCCTTTGATAATATTGGACCCTGGTGCAATTTCACATCTTTGTGATGTAGTGGAAGTGAAGATTTCTAAAAGGTTTGCTCAGTCGAAAATGGATTTGTTGAGCCTTATGGAGAACTGGGTGGATAACCTTGTGAAGGAAACTGTTGTTGACCTTTGTAAAGCTTACCAAAGTTGGGAATGCCAATCTGGAAGAGAGTTGTCTAGCCTGTTAGAAGACTGGTCTGAGAGAGAAGACATCTTGACGAGGTTACTTGTGACCTTATGGAAGTATGTGAAATTGGTTTTGATGTTCAGTTGGTGGAGTCTGACATGAAACTTGTAGAGAAACTTGCAGATGTTGCTAAGTTACCTATTCTTACCGATGATGTTGTTGACCTTGTTAAGGCTGGTGAGGAGATTGGTTTTCATGTTCAGTCAGTTGTGCCTGACATGGAGATTATAGAGCATCTAGTTGTGCCTAGTCAGGTTATTGTTGATGAGGAGTTACCTATTGTTGAACACCTTTGTGATGATGGTGTTACCAAATTGCTTTTTTCCAGTGTTGAGGTGCAGAGGTTGTTTGTTGGTTGTGGACTTGAGTCGCTAGTTGATAGTGATAAGTCTTGTGATAAGATTCTAAGATGAGATTCTGACTTGGCTAATGAACGTGTGTATTTTCCTGGCTTCGTGGATTGACAAGCCTTGTGTAAAGATGAAGTGGATGGCAGATTTTCTTGAAGGAGCAAAGTGTGGGACACACTTTTTTATTTACCTCAGGTGTCTGATGCAAGGGCATCCTTGATTCTTGAAGATTCTGGCAATCTCAGTAATTGTCTGATGGAGTTCGGTTAATTAGCTGGTGATCTCAGTAGAAGACTAGAGTTTCTTAGTATTTGGTGATAGTTCTCAGTCAGAGTCTGTTTGGCTTCACCGATGGATCTCAGTGGTCATGGTAAAGGTTCTTGGTTGGAAGTACTGACGATGCTTGGTGGATGATGGTCACTTGGTGACTCAGTATTTCTAGTGCTTAGTGCTTGGTTACCAATGAGGTCTCGGTGTTTATTACTGGCACTCGGTGTTCTTGCTAACCGACTTGTGTGTTTGGATGAATTGGCTTGGCCGACTGGTGCATTTAATTTGGGCTGTGCTCCTCAAGTTATGGATTAACCGTTGGATGTGTGGGGACCTAGATCTGGTGTGCTACATTCTCCTATGTGGATCTAGATGTTGACATGATGAATTAATTATTGGAAGGCTATTTGAGATTCAACTAATGTTTCATTTAATATTTGTTTATTTTTGGAAGCTGACTGGGTTTTGGGATTTATTTGTTTATAAAGATGACTTATGGCTATGTAGTATTTAAGAGGGTGCTTGGGTAGTTGTTTAGGGAGAGACATAGCAGATTTGGGAAGGTAGAAGGAAGTAGAAGAAGTCTAGCAGAGTTAGTAGCTTGCGAGCTTAGTAACAAGAAGATTTCTTGGTGGCTTGCGAGCACAAGTTTAGATCTTTCTTGGAGTACCTACCAATATCATGTTGTGTTACAAACCAAGGCTAGCTGAGAGGTGTGTTGGATCTTGCACGATCTTGTTGAACTGTTGTAATCTTTGATGTATTTGGCTATAACCAAGAAGGCCTTACAACTTGGCATGTTGCTTGTAAGCTTGGTTACTGAAGAATAAAGAAGATTTTGATTCTATATTTTTGTTGTGTTGTGTTATTCTACATTGTTGATGTTTGGCTGCAAGTTTGGATAGTCCTTAATTAGATCCTCTGACCTTAACTACATCACTTCTAAAATATTACAATGCTTAAATATCAATATACAACACAAATTCCTTCAACATCAAGTAATGTCTCCACTTCTTCAAAGCTTGAACTATGTCATATAATTCCTAGTCATAAACTAAATATCTCTTCTTAGCATCATTCAACTTCTCAATATAAAAAGAAACAAGTCTACCTTCTTGACTTAATACAACTCCAATTGCATTTCCACTTGCATCACAATCAACTTGAAATACCTTAGTGAAATTAGGTAAAGACAATACTAGTTGTTTAGTAAATTTCTGCTTCAACAAGTCAAAAATCTTATATGATCCATGTGTCCATTTGAAATCCTTCTGATCCCCTCTCATAGTTTCAGTTTTAGGATTACAAAATGAACTGAAATTCTTGATAAACGTTTGATAAAAACTAGCTAATCCATGAAAATATCTAACTTTACAAACACTCTCTGGTGTAGGCCATTCCAAAATTGCTTTAACCTTCTCTAGATCCATTTTCAATCCTTTGTTTGAAATCACAAAACCAAGATACACTATCTCCTCCTTCATGAAAGTACATTTATTGATGTTAATCAACTACTATTCTTCCTTCAATCTCTATAACACTTGTCTTAGATGCAACAAATGTTCTTGTTTTCCCTTGCTGAAAATCAAAATATCATCTAGGTATGCAATTACAATTTTACCTAAGAATTTCTTCAATACCTTATTCATTAGCCTCATGAAAGTACTAGGTGCATTAGTTAAATTAGACAACATAACTAACCACTCATTCAAACCCTCATTAGTCTTAAAAGTCATCTTCCATTCATCCCCTTTTTTGATTCTGATGTGATGATACCCACTCTTCAAGTCAATCTTAGTAAATTACTTTGCTCCACTCAAACAGTCTATTATGTCATCCATTCTAGGAAAAGGAAGTCTATACTTCACTGTGATCTTGTTAATAGCTCTGGAATCAATACACATTATCCATTCTCTATGCTTATTAGGTGCCAATACTATAGGTACTACACAAAGAATCAAACTTTCTCTAATGAAACTCTTTTGTAATAATTCTTCCACTTGTCTATTCATTTCTTCATTTTCTACTAGTCTCATTCTATGTGGTGCTTTATTTGGTAAACTGGCTCTCAGAATCAAATCCATACAATGATTAATACTCATAATAGGTGGTAATCCATTAGGAAATTTGTCTAAAATGATTTCCTCAAATTCTATCAGTAAATCCCTTACCTTCGGTGGTTGTTCATCCACTATTCCTCAATCAAGTTTCCTAGGAATCAAAGCATAACACATACTTTCTTTCTTCAAACCATCCAAGAATTTCCTTCCTTCAACCAAGAGAATCCTTATTATAGTATAATTATCTCTCTTAGGATCTTCTACCAAAGGAAACAAAACTTTCTTCATCCCATCTGCTATTATAGTATACCTATTTAGTCTACCATCATGTATTGCTTGTCTATCATATTGCCAAGGTCTACCCAACAAGATATGGAAACAATCCATCGACATAATATCACAAAGAACCTCATCATGGTAAGATCCAATGTTAAATTTCACAAGACATTGTTCACTTACCAAAACCTTATGTTCATCCCTAACTCGTGTGATCTGATATGGCTTAGGGTGCTTTTATCTTGGAAACTACAACTTGGTAAAAATCCTCTAATGCTAGGTTATCTAAGCTCCCACAGTCAATGATGGCCTTACAATATTTTCTTGTAACTTTACATGTTTTCTTGATCAAACTCTACATTAACATTGGTTCTTGATCAGGTTCCTTGTTATATAGAAATATTTGGACCATTAGGTTTTATCCATCTTCTAGTTTATTCATAGATTCGGGTGACTCTTCCTTCATGAGTCCATTTCTTCTAATGCTACCAGTATTCTTGTTTGAATTCCCATGAGTACATTCAAATGCTCTATGTCCTTCTTCTCCATATTTCAAACAAGTTCCTTTAAACCAACTCTTGTCCTCTCTTTTGTAACCATTACCACTTATGTAACCTCCTCCTCTGCCTTGGTATGAACTCTCTTCTTTCCATTCATACTTGCCTTTATCTTTATTAGAGTAAGATCTATCTCTTCTGAAAATGATCTTCCTTTGCCTCTCTAAAAATTTCCACCTCTTCCTCTCTATCTATGCTCATGCCTCTTGTTCAACCTTTTCTCTACTTTTAGGGAAAACTCATAAACCTCCTCAATACTATCTGCTTTGACCAGACTAATTTCATCTAGAATAGATAATCCTCAAACCATTTAGGTATCTTACAATTATTTCAAATTCATCCTCTGTATTCCTATATTTGATACCCAACCTATAGAATTCTTCATTATATTCCTTCATGATAGATTCCTTCTAGTTTAGGTTATGCAATTTCCTCAACAAACTAACTTGATAATCACTAGGTAAGAGTTTACCCTTCAACTTGCTCACCATTTTATCCCAAGATTTTATCTTTTCCTTTCCTCTCCTTTTTCTATCTGTCTACAAATGTTCTCACCATAAAGATGTACATCTTTTCAACTTGGTGCTATCACTCTTCACCTTGTTGTCTTCATTAGTGTTCTCATGCTCAAAATATCTTTCCATGTCCATGATCCAATCAAGCAATTCTTTAGCATCAAGCTTACCATCATAATCTAGTAAATTGAAATGTGGTCTATCATCACTTTAGTTATACCCCTAAAGAATACTTAAACACCTTGTTCTAATTCAGGTTCATTATTTTCAGCCACTACCTTGACTTCATCATCACTTAGATCCTCAATAGGTCTACCTCTTCTTTGGGTAGTCCCTACTACTTCTAATCTAGATGCAATTTGTCTCATCATATCCATCATGTATAGATATTATTATCTCATTCCATGAACCATTTTTTCCACCCTCTGCAATTTTAGGTTAGGTCTCAACTCTTCCACCATACAACCAAATCAACTTAGGGCTTCGCAACAACTAAGTTCAACAATAAACTCCACAAGGAACACAACTTAGCTTTGATACCACTTGGCCCAGTCACCATTGGAGAGACCTCAGAGAGATCAGTTTGTTGCCCCACTTTTCATCCTATACCCATGCTATCAAATTAGAAGATTTTGATGTCACAGTCAAGTCTGGTCATGGTTGAGTCTAGGTCTAAGTCTTTCATAGGTAGGTTATTCTTGTCGGGTTCCCTTTCTCTTGCCCTCTCATCTCTAAACCGGGTGGGTGTTTTCAAAGTCTTGTCATGATGGGTAGGTGATAGACCCCAACCCGACAAGGATAATGTGCTCTTACTGGTGGTCTTTCTCAGGAAGAATGGAAATTGGAGGCCATGATTTTTAGACACTCATAAGGAATCAGGAAAGATTCTTCATTTGGATAATGCAGTGACAGAGCTAGTATTGGCTATTTGGAGAAGTTCATCTCATATGTCAATAAGTAGAGAATCCATCTCTCTATATAAGTAATCTTTGCAAATCATATTCCAGGACTGTTACAATGTTTCTAACCTTCAATGATGATAGAGTCAATTAAAGATTATGTTTTGCACAATTTAGAGGCATGGGTTGTTTCTCTGATACTTTATGATCCTAATGGTGAAAATGACACTCAATTTGGTGTTGAAATGAAAAAGATATGGCACTTCTCAGTGAAGTATATTGGATATGATTCCAGTATCGAGGGTAATCCAACCTTTATCAATAAGAATAAAGTGGCACAGACCAACACTACTGAATGGATGATACAGAAAGAAACAAGGGAATTCAAAATTGCAAGTCCTGAGCATGAAGACTTAGTTTCGTGAAGAATGGAAATAGAGAGTTCATGGTAGGTGTCTTCTTTGTTGGAAGATGAACTCATATACTAAGACAGAGTGGTCTCATGATCTCAAGAGGTTAAAAAATGTTATGCGATCATGCGACAACGTAAGTCACCGAAGATGTTTGGTGGTAAAGTGGGATCCTTCCACGTGTCCAGGTGAGGCCACATGTTCTTGTATGTTTGTGAGCGTATTGGCAGATTCTTGATCTACGATCGCCATTTTTCCTTGGTGCTATTGAAGATTCTTACAGGAAATGCAGGATTATGCCATGTGTTCATGTGGGCCCATTTTATTAAAAAGAAATATTATATCATGCACCAGTCATAGAGCAGTCGCATGATCACATGAATTAAAATATTGCTATGCGATCATGTGACAATGGGAACTTGGGTCGGTGAATACGCTCTGTTGGGACCCACTTACGCCAATAGCGTCAATGCGATGATGGAAGCCCAAGTGGTGAGAAAAGTCAACGAAAACATAATGAAAAGACAATATAAGTTAAGTAATTGTGCCATGCTGGGACCCACATACGCCAACAACGCAAATGCGACAACATAAGCTGAGCAGGGAAAGATCCTACATCTGACGGAGGATGTATGTTCGTAAAGAATCTTGGAGGTCTATGCGAAGAAGCGATGACCGTTGATCTTTCAATGGTGGGCCCAGTAAGTTTCTCGCAGTCGCTAGGTCAAAGAAGGAATAAAGTACATTCGGCGGTTAGGGAAGATGACCACGCGATTTCATGACTAATAAATAGTTAAGAGACAACGTAAGCTGGGCAAGTTCATTTTGAGCGGTCGCATGATCGCAAGAGTTTAAAACATGCTATGCGATCATGCGAGATGTGAACACATGTCTCTTGGTGGGTCTGGAAGAATTATTTGCGACAGAAAGGTTTAAAGATCCTCGATTGATAGTCCCCGCCATCTCGCTTTGGTACTAGAGATTCATAGAGGGATAGCGGGATCCCTCCACATAGCATGGTGGGGTCGGGGAAAGTTGTCCAAAAAGTTTATGAGATGCTCGATCTACGGCTCCCGCTTTGCTAGGATGATAGGGAAGATTCTAAGCGGCAAAGCGATCGCATGATCACAAGAGTTTAAAACATCTATGCGATCACGCGAGATGCAAACACATGTCTCTCGGTGGGTCTGGAAGAATTATTTGCGACAGAAAGGTTTAAAGATCCTCGATCGACGGTCCCCGCCATCCCACTTTAGTACTAGAGATGCATAGAGGGATAGCGGGATCCCTCCACATAGCATGGTGGGGTCAGGGAAAGTTGTCCAAAAAGTTTATGAGATGCTTGATCTACAGCTCCCACTTTGCCGGGATGATAAGGAAGATTCTAAGCGGCAAAGTGGTCACATGATCGCAAGAGTTTAAAACATGCTATGCGATCATGCGAGATGAAAACACGTGTCTCGCGGTGGGTCCAAAGGTATCCATACAAGGTGGCTCTTGAAAAGTAGATCAAGGGCCCCCGTATTGCCGCTATGGTACCAAAAAGTCATAAAGGCAATGCGGGATCTCAACGCGTGTCCGACGCGTAAAAGAAGTAAAGATTATTATCTCAGAAAGGAAAAAAAGATGTTCAGCATAAATGAATTCTCAATTTTTATTCCAAAGTCATAATGACCATGTAGCAGAGCCACAACTTCTAATATTATTGAGATACCACTAGATGATTCTCAGAGGTTTTCTTGATTGAGATGAATTGATACAACCATATAATGGCTTTCAAAATGTGAAAGTTAGAAGTTTAATAAGCCATTGAAGCTGATGAAGAGAGAATGGTCACTATTTGGAAAACTTGTGACAGAGTATTTGGCGCAAACATCAGAGGTCTTTCAACATGCAGTAGCTGGTCAATGATGTGTCTTTGAAAGTAAACTTTCCTTGGATCTGGCTGTTGAATATGGAATTTGATAATGGTCTAAGTATGCTATCTTTGTCAGATCAGCAACATTTCAAGGCAAGGAGAAATGTAATGACAAGTTGAAATCAAGAAGGAGATATATGTGATATTGTTTTCAAATATGATCGAGACATCAAATATGCACAGAGAAGCAGTAACTGGGAAGCAAGCATATCAATATCACTCAGCTTCTATAAGTGGTATTCTATTGATGAAGACTATTCATTTCATATTCTCAAAGGCAAGCTATAGGAAGAGACAGTGTCTTTTGAGCTTCTTTTATTTGTAATTTCAAAAGTATTATTCTCTTACCTTTTCAGATTCTAGAAGTTGAAACACTTCATATTCTCATGAAGATCATACATTGTAATCCCTATATAAAGTGTTGCAAAAGTAAATGCAAGGGTCGGCAAATTTTTGGTGTGAAGCTGGTTGCAGAGTCAATCAAGTTTAGTGCCATTATTTTACTATCCACTTTCATTATCTGTATCTGATGTTGGTTTCATTGTGTTGAATTGAAGATGGGGAAATAAACAGAGTTTTGTTTTGTTTTTTTCAAGTTAGCCAATCAATAGGATAATCAAAGAATTATAACTAGTTGTGGAATTGCATCAACTACTTCATTTGCATTTCATAATTTGTATGATCATTCTTCAATTGCATTTCATAGTTTGCATTTTTTCATATTGTTGTGTTGGGAAATTCATAAGATTGTGAAGATCATCAGCATAGCATCTTTGCATTTAAATCCTGCCTGAGATTTCACTTGCCTGGGTGGAACTCAGTTTCCTCTACTGTTCTCTGGTTAAGAACATACTTGCAGTAGGGATTAGAATTGAAACAAAATTCATTGAATATTTTTCACATCGGGAGTTGTACCTCAATTCAGAGGGAAACTAGATATTCTTAGAAACAATTTCCCAACTGTTGAGTAAAGTTGTTCTTTGATATAAATTGGGCAAATAAAAGGAGTATAAAAAGAAGAACAATCTATTTACCAACATAGTCCAACTATGTAGAAAGAGTAAACACAATGACAATCACAAGGGAATATAGAGAGAACAAGAAAGATCAATATATATTTACTGGAAATCAATTACATTCAGTTGGCAACATACATTCCTTCATACATGCTAGGATACAACTGACCTGCTACATCGACCCTAATTCTAAAGATTATCCTTGATTACTAACTCTGAGCCCCTTTCACAGAATTATTACATTACACAAATAGGCATTACAACATGCAGGTCAACCCAAGAGCAAATAACATTCCCCAAGAAAAGGGAAATATGTTAAAGAAAATAGGGCAGGTCCTAAATCACAAGGAACTTAATCCAAAAATTGTGCAAGGCCTAGAAAACTAGGATTTAGGTCCATACATGATCCAATAACAAATATGTATGCACCATTGAGCTTCACAAGTCATAGATTTTCATCACAAGATCATAATTCACCAACGGGTCACAAACTAGCAAGAACATGCCACCTGAGAGAGAACAGATCGTAACTTGAGAAAAAATGAATCGAATGAGTTGTAAACCTAGGAACATGGTCCAAGATAGTTCCTAGATACAATCTGATCATCACATAAGCTACCTCGAACATATGATGAATTGCCAACTTGATCTCTTAGACTATAAAACATGAAGAATACTGAACATAAATATTTTGGATGATGCAATATTGCTCCAAACCCAATATGCTCCTTCATCATCATCACATAATTTTGCATATCAATCTATATTTATTCATGCTTAAAATAATTTTTAATAGGATTTACACAAATTTACATGACCTATTATTAAAGTTTCATGATTATCTACACAACTTGCATGACACATTTGATGATGGTGGTAAGTGGACATAAAAGTTCTAAAGAAACTAACAAGCTCAAAAATTAGCATCATGAATATAATTCAATATGTGAATGGTAATTTTTAAGTTGTTACCATAAGCATTAACCTAATTTACCTAAAGCCTATGGCATGCCTAAAATTGTTATCTATGCATCATGATTAAATGGAAGTGATTCTCGTGTCTAATGGTTATATTGGGTTGTGAAATATATGGTGTGAATTGGAGTTGAATGACATATATGGCATAGTATGGACAATGAGTACCATTGTTTTATTTGAAGATTGCATCTGTAATACCCCAAAATTGGCACCTAATAAATTTAATCAATTTTGGTGCATTTTTGTCAATTTTACATCTTCAAAGTCCTAGTTTCCTAGGCAATTTTCTCTCTCCTATCTGACTTAATTTGACTTGATGTCAATTGCAAAAACCCTAAATTGCATTAATCAAATATTAAAATTAATTCCTAAAGTCTTCGACTTTTATTAGCTAAATTACCCCTATGATAAATTAATTTAATTCTAAAAGTCCTAAGTGCTTTAAATTAAATTAAACCCACCCCATTTGGCTAATATACATAAAAAAGGAATTAATATTACTTGTTATTTGAATGGACACCTTAATTTGAATGGTCACCCTATGTGGCAATAATTCATTCTTTTAATTAAGTAATTCATGTCTTTTTGTCTCAAATGGGAATGAAGAGTCAGGAGTTTCAAATCAAGAACCTCTTCATTCTCTCCCCGGGCTTGTCTATTTAATGAACCTCATTCTTCATTCAAAAGAGAACAATTTTGAGAGTAACTAAACTATAGCACTTTTTTGTCTCAATTCCATTATTTCAAAGCTTTCATTGCATATTTTTAGATTAATTTCATCTAGTTTAATATTGCATCTTCATTATAATTAGTTTGTTTACTTGATCATTAGTTTAATCTCATCTTTATTTCAAGTTCTTTAGAGTAAATTTGCACTTCATATTTCTTTCAAAGCTATTTAGATTAATATCATATTTCTTTCAAAGCATTTTAGACTAAATTGCACTCATTCTAGTTTAATTTCAATTTGCTTATCTTCATAGCTTTCAAATCCTCCATTGTAGTACTGGTCTTATGGTTGTTGGCTCTCGTTCTGAGAGTAATTAAACACCCCGTCTACATAGGAGGCAACATGTTGCTTCACCATGAATTTTGAATTGAGTAATTCATACTCTCTCTCATAATTCAATCATGTGAGTAATGATTATGTTGCATGTGTAGCTGGATTAGAGGTCAATCATTCAACCACATACATTTTGGTGCCCACCGTGGGGCAGAAAGATCAATTTCTAGCCTCATTCTCAATTTTTCTGATAGGAAATTTAAGCTCTGTCATGCGTCTGTACTATCTATGTACAGATTCTCATGTCTTTGTGTCTTTAAACAAGTGCTTGAAACCCCAAAATGAGATTGTTGATTAAAATGTTCTTCAAACTTGTCAGGAAACTAGATTTTCTATCAGACATCAATTCAGGTTGTATCTCAGAATTCAACTTTTACCTCAAAAACTGTGTCAGACTGTCAAATTTTGGACTTTTCCCATGCGAAGTTTCACTTTTCAGAGCACTTCCTCATGTGAGACTTTGTTCTTTCATGTGAGATTTGATGTTCTCTTGCGCGGCCTAGTACTCTCTCACACGAGACTGTAGCCTAGTTTTAAAAAATAGAGACCTATTTTCCATTGACTATTTGACTTTTTATCTGATCTGCTTTTTGTCTGAGGTCTATTTTTCTATTTTCCTGTCATTCACTATTAGAAACTAGTTGTCTCGAGTTAGGAATCGATCGATCTTTGCTTTGAATCATGTTGTCTCTCATTGGTTTACCTTATCTCTTTATGCCTTTTGTATCTCATGTTGCAATAGTCTTATCTCAACTGTTCTAGCCCCCTCTTTTGATGATTCGTACCAGATCCATCTCACATCTTGGCTATTCTAGCCATTTATCTCCTTTCTATTATCTTAGAGAAAGAGTCTAGCATTATCCCGAGTCTTCTCTCATCACATCTTTGTCTATGACTGTCACGACTAGAAGTGGCAAGACTTATCCCATTCAGAATACTAATCAAGGTAGAAGCGAACCTCCTAATCAAGAAATAGATCATCCTAAATCTATTGCAAAATCTAAACTTTGTGAGATATCCTTGATTTCCTCATTGAATACTTCGAAAGATAGTCCGTCTCAACCATCACCTCCAGTGTTTCAAGAGTGTTTTAATCCATTTTTTGAATCACAACCTGGTTTCTCATTTGAAGAGCAAGACAACTCATACTTCCAAAACAACTCATTGTTTCATAACTTTGGAAGGCCATTTCCTCAGACTAATCCTATTATCGTACCTATTGATCCTGCTGATAATACTCCTATTGTTGAATCTGTTGATGTTGATCATGATATCTTCTCATCTGAATTTATTAAATCTTTTGATCCTATTCATTCACCAAAGGTTACCTTAGTCACGCCCTTTTGATCTCGTTCACATCACTTTACTAAGTCTTCATGTATTGTGCAAGTCTACAACAAGATGGGAGATTCATTTGATTTCCAACCATGCAAGTACAGTCAAAATTTTGATCAATCTCAAAACAATCAGTATCATGGTCAAACCTCTAATGATCCAAATTATGCTCAACCTCAGAATGAGAAACCTCATGGTCAATCTCAACATGACCAAAATTAGTCCCATAATGATGATCAATCTTGAAACAAACCTCAAGGTGATCGAAAACCTGCCTATTTCTATCACCCTCCTCCATTCTATCAAAACCAAGATGATCAGCAACAAGGTTCGATTCTGAGATTTATGAGATTCTTGGGAATGAAAATGAGGTGATAACTCAACATGATATAGACACTACAAAAGCTAATAAGAGTCTTATTAAAATGATGGAGATCCTCCTTCTAGAGGAGAAGGAAAAATACTTCCTTGAGTTAGCTAAACAAGGGGCCAAGTTACCCCCAAACTATCAAGTTGAAACACTCGTGGCTAAGGAAGAAGAGACTAAGACCACAAAGTTGCAAAAAATGCTCCGAGACATGTAAAATCAGATTAGTCAACTTGCAAAGAATAAAGACAGACTTGCTCAACAATTTACAATGGAAAGCATTTGTCCTTTCCCCTTTGATAGAAGTCTACATATGCCACCTTTTTCTAGAGGTGTAGAACTCCCTAAATATGACAAATACTTGGGTGCAACCAATCCCCAAGATCACTTGAGGGAGTTTGGTGCATTATCTATGGAATTCATGCATGATCAAACATATTTTATGCGCTTGTTTCCTTGTAGTTTGGGTGGACCCACAATGGAATGGTTCTCTAGATTGCCCACTGGCATTAAGACTTTTGATGAAATGGCTAATCTATTTCTTCAACATTACTCACATAATATTTAGCATCTGGTCAACATCTGGGATCTTTGCAATTTAAAACAGTGACAAGGATAATCTTTCCTAACATTCCTTCAAAGGTGGAGACAATTATGTACAAGGTGTCCTCACAAGCTACTAGAGTCTGAAAGACTCGACATTTTCTTGGACAATCTTGTCCCATACTTCAGATACCAAGTGCAATTGCAAGGTCCTCTAACTTTTGATAGCATGATCAGACAAGCAGTGCGAATAGAGGCCTTTATGATCAAGAAAGGTGAATTAACTTTGGGTAAAGACAACAAGCAGGGATCTTCAAACGAATAAGGATAAAGGGAAGTTTGTGAATAAGAATAGAGACATAGTGAATGATGGAGTGGTCAACATTGTGACCCCACAACCTACTAAGTCTATTTTTAATCTCTCTTCCACCATACAAGTAGTTAAAGCGGCTGAAAAGCCTGCGATGGAAAATCAACAAACTTCGAGGTTTTCTAGAAACAAACCTTGGGCATCTTGACCCAAGTGTGAATTCACTTCCTTGGGAGAACCACTTGATGTGGTCTATAAAACTCTTGTGTAGAATCAGATTCTTACTCCTTTGGAAAAGTGTCTCTATGACCCACAACCACGACCTCATTGGTGGAATGTCAACACTTATTGTGACTATCACCAGAATAAGGGTCATAAGACTTCAACTTTTCTTCAGCTGAAACATAAGGTCCAAGATTTGATTGATAGTGGTGATATTGTTGTGGATGGCCATAACAAGAATTCAGACCATCAAGCGTTTAAGGATCCCTTCCCTCCTCATGAGAAGGGTGAGTCTTCAAACACCAAGAATACCAATGCTAAAGTCAATTACACATACACTAATGATGACAATTTTATTGGTATGATCAAACCTATTGAGATAGAATATTATGACGTGATTACTATCAAGGGGAGTGGTGATGCTCCCAAACCTAGGACTCCTTTCATCTTGCATAGTTCTACATCTCATTCGTCTGAATCTGAACAACCTCAAGACTATGCTAATGTTGTCACTCGATCATGAGGAAGAGTTGTTTTGAAAGGTCCTGATACTTCTACATCCGCTCCAAAGAAAACTACGGATAAGGCTCCCGATACTTCTACATCTGCTCTAAAACAAACTACGGATAAGACTTTTGTTGGCCCTACCAACAAGAACACAAAATCTATTCCTATAGCTAGCTTGGCCAGTTATAGCATCTTAGATCAACTGCAGCGAACCAATGCTCAAATTACCATTTTTGAGTTATTGAAGATCTCGTCTGCTCATAGGAAAATTTTGGATAAAGCCCTCACCGAGGCAAACAATCCCAAGGATCTCGATCTCAACTAGTTCCAATCTATGGTAGGTCATTTGACCTCACCTCACTATCTATCCTTCTCTGAAGAAGATGATCACTCTTCGAGTCACCCACATAACGCTCCCTTGCATATAGAGGTCATGATAGGTCCTAAGCACGTCCATCGTGTGCTCATAGACAATGGTGTTGGTCTTAATATCTGTTCTACCAAGCTTCTTACTCAGCTAGGATATGATGAGAATTATGTAGACTCCCGCAAAAAGATTACCATCAAAGCTTATGATGAGGAAGAACGCAAGTCCCAAGGCTTAGTTGTGATACCTATTTGTGTAGGACCTATTGAGAGAGATGTTACTTTTCAAGTTCTTGACATTCCTCTAGCCTACAATATCTTGTTGGGTAGGCCTTGGATTCATGAGATCCAGGCTATTCCATCCATGTATCACCAATGCATTAAGCTTCCATTTCATGGGGTGAAAGTCACTGTGCCTGCTAATACCAATTACTCTTGCAACACTCTTGCGCAATTTGCAAATAGCTTTTTTCTGACAAATAGAGAATCCACTAAGTTTTATGATGCTAAGCTAAAAGAGATGGAACAAACCTTGAGACTTAAGGATACAGGCATGGGAGAATACCGAATTGAACCTATGCTATCACTTGCTACTCTACCTTTGTCCCCACGCTCTTATGGGAGACCTACCGAGAATAAAAAATCTTCTCATGCTTCTCCTTAAATAGTTTATGACGGTGCCTTTGTAAAGGCCTCTATACCTTTAGAAGATGAGGATGAAGAAAGAGATATCAGAGCTTGGATCTATAAGGGAAAAGAAATAGTTGAAACAACTACTCCACCTCCAGATTTAGAACAAGAACCATATAGTGAGGCCATCAAGATCATGAAGTGCTTTAGCCATAAGGGAAGTGGTCCTATAGGAAAGAACGATAATGGTCTGCTGAATCCCATTGAAGCTACAGGCCGTAGCACAAAGGATACCACTGGCTTAGGTTTCAAGAAAATCCCCTTTCATTTAGGGATTAACAAGTTTGTGCTAGAACCTGAACCTAAACCTGAACAAGAAATTGAAGATGCCACTCTAGAGGTAAATCCAAAGGCTAGCTCTGATGAAGACACATTTCCATATCCTATTCCTCCGGATCTTGTGGCACTCTTTGTAGAACCTAATGAGCCTATCATACCAGTCCATATGGTAGAAACTGATACTGATACTGATACTGATTCTGATAAGACCTCTTTAGTGCATTAATTCACATATGAGGAATGTAAAGAAACACTAAATAATGATCCCAATTTTTCAGGTGAATAATATAGGCCACCACATTTTCAAAAGTATTTTGAACAAGAACAACTCCAACAGACCATTAATGCCACAAGGGATAATAATGAGTCCTATGATGCTGCTAATGAAATTCCCACATCAAGTACTGACTTAGATGAATATGAGTTCATCTCTTTGTCTGATACTACTTATGATGTAGACATAGATACTGTTCATGTGTATGAAAGACTCCTCAAAGTAGGTGAAGGGTCTAGCGCTAGGCTGCAAGAATTAGATGCCACTGGTATTAACTTGTCCTCTACTTCCGACGTAAGGTCTTATAGGGATTCAAAAGCTCCTTTGGATGAGATCACTCTAGGTCTTGACTTGCTCATCGATGATTTTGATGGTTATACCATGAACGCAATTGAACTAGTCACTACTTCCCTTTCACTCTGTCATCCCGATCTAATAAATTGGAACTCCCCTCCCACATCCAATGAAGTCCTAACATTCTAGAATGATTATGATCTAGTCTGTTACCTCCATGCCATTGAACCTATGATGTCCTCCACCAGAGAAAGCAGTGTCAACATGATAGAGGCAGATATCAAGTATCTTAGTTAGAAAATTAAAAGAAGAAAAAATAGATGCTCTGATGGTGAAAACCACTTTGTGGCAGTATCAGAGCCAAAAATAGTAAAAATAAAAGACATATCCAAGGGTGAAAACCTCTCTGAGGTTCCCAAGGATAAGATACTTGATATACTTCTGAGCCAATTTCAAGAGAGGTCATCAGTATTGATTGAGCTGACACAGCCGATAAATTTGGGTACAGAAGCTACTCCACAGATTATTCATCTAGCACAATCATTGTCTACACAAGAAAAATAAGAGTTCACTAACTTCTTTCAGAGCAAGAAAAAAAACTTTGCATGGACCTACTCTGACATGCCTAGATTAGACCCCAACCTAATCATGCATCATTTTTCCATTGCACCAGGTATCAAACCTGTTAAATAGAAGCTACAAAAGATGCATCCACACGTAGCACTTTTGGTCAAAGAAGAGCTAGAAAAGCTTCTTAAGGCTGGTTTCATAAGAACTATTGATTATGTAGAATGGATTTCAAACACTGTTCTAGTCACTAAACATGATAAATCCATTCGTGTGTGTACAGACTTTAGGGATCTCAATAAGGCATGTCCAAAAGATGACTTCCCACTTCCTAATATCTATATGATAGTTGACATGACAGTGGGATATGAGATGTATTCCTTGATGGATGGCTTTTCTGGCTATAATCAAATAAAAATTGCACTAGAAGATCAAGAAAAGACCACTTTCACATGTGCCTGGGGCACCTTTTGCTTGAATTTCATGCCTTTTGGGCTTAAGAATGCTGGAGAAACATATCAGAGAGTTGTCATTACTATTTTCCATGATATGATGCATAAAATGATGGAGGATTATGTGGATGATACTTTAGCCAAAAGCATGTAGTGAAGAACTCATCTTGTAGATTTGGGTCCCATACTTGACCGCATGGAACAGTTTAGTCTCAGACTTAATCCAAAGAAATGTGTTTTCGGTGTTACTTCTGGGAAACTCTTGGGTTATATCATTTCAGCTAAAGGCATAGAAGTTCATCTTGAAAAGGTACAAGCTATTATGGACATGCCTCCACCCAAGAATATCAGTCAAATGAGAGGATTATAGGGAAGGTTACAATCTATCTAGTGCTTCATTTCACAGTTGGCCGACAAGTCACAACCATTCACAAAAACCTTGCATAAGGGTGTGACCTATGAATGGAATGAAGAATGTGACAAGAGACTCACTCAGATTAAACAGTATCTTGCTAATCCACCTATATTGATGCCTCCTATTCATGTGAAGCTGATTATATTATACATCTCAGTAATGAACACATCTTTGGGTGCTCTCCTAGCTCAAGAAGATCAAAACAACAAAGAGAGAGCCATATACTATATCAATAGAACATTGGTTTCCTATGAAATGAACTATTTTGTCATTGAGAAGGCTTGTTTGGCAGTGGTATTTTCTTCTCAGAAGTTGTAGCATTATATGCTAGCTCACACCACAAGGCTTGTTGCAAAAATTGATCCACTAAAGTACCTACTGAGCAAGGCTGCCCTCACAGGTGGATTAGCGAAATGGGTGATGATACTTAGTGAATTTGACATTGAGTATAGGGAAAGAAAAGCTATTAAGGGACAAGCAATTGCTAATCAGTTGGGGGAAGCTCCTTTGAAAGATCACCAGCCTTTGAGTATTGAATTCCCAGATGAATCCATCATGCTTCTCACACATCAATCTTGGAGCATGTTCTTTGATGGATCATTCACTCAGCAAGGATTAGGTGCAGGAATTCTATTTATAACACCTCAAAGATACTCATTACCCAAAGCATACAAATTGTTGTTTCCCTGCACAAACAACATAGCTGAGTATGAAGCTCTCATCAATGGTATGAAGATATCCCTTGAATGGCATGTGGATGAGTTCAAGGTCTTTGGAGACTCTCAATTAATCATCAACCCAGTCAATGATGTCTACCAAACAAAAGATGACAAGCTAGTACCTTATAAAAGAATGGTAGACAATCTCAAATAGTATTTTGCACACATTTCTTTCCAGCAAATTCCAAGGGCAAACAATAAAGCAGCTGATGCTATGGCCACTCTTGTTTCAATGTTACAAATGTCATAAAATGACTTTAGACATGAATTCTTGGTGGAGGCATTACACTACCTTGCCTATGATATTCCTAAATCTAGGATGATCTGTTCAATCATTAGACATGATTCATCCCGCTACCACCATATCTTTTCCTACCTTTGTGACCAGATCATTCCAGACACCTATACCTGGAATGAAAAGTGTCACCTAATTCATACTGCTTCACGGTATGTCCTCATAGCAAATGACTTGTATAGATGGGGTTTAGATGGTACGTTAGGTGAGGTACAAGAAGGTATTTGTGGGTCTCATTCGAGTGGTCTAACATTAGCTCAAAAACTTATTAGAGTAGGTTATTATTGGTCGGACATGGAAAAAGAAGTTGTTCAATATGCCAAGACTTGCAAACAATGCCAATTTCATAGGAATCTGATTCATACTCCTACTAAAGAGCTTAGTCCTCTCATCAGTTTCTGGCCATTTTAGTAATGGGATTTTGAATTGGTCGGTCAGATACATCCTTCTTCTTCAAGAGGACATAATTTTATCATCACAACTACTGATTACTTTACCAAGTGGTTTGAGGCAATGCCTCTAGCTATAGTTGATGGCAAGTCTGTGGCCATGTTTATACTAAACTATATCATCTGTAGATATGGTATACCCTCATCCATTATCACTGACAATGGGGGACAATTCAAAAATAAGGACCTGACAAACTTATACACCAAGTTTATAATCATTCAGCATTGGTCATCTATCTATTATCCTCAGGGTAATGGACAAGCAAAAGCTTCTAATAAGATAATTCTCAAAATCTTGCACTGAATAGTTCATAAATCTGGTAGAGATTGGCATCTCCAGATTAATCAGACTTTGTGGGCCTACAAAACAAGTGTTTGAACACCAACGGGGGCCACGCCCTTTGCCTTGGTTTATGGATCAGATATAGTATTACCTATTGAGGTCGAGATTTTGATATTGCGAATCTCTCTGAGGGGCCTCATCACTGATGAAGAAAACATAATATCCCAACTTCAAGAGCTTGAGTTACTGGATGAATGTCGGAAGGTGGCGTTCGATCATCTAAGAGCATACCCAAAGAGGATTTCTAAAGCCTACAATAAGAAAGTCAGACAAAGAGAATTCCAAGTGGGTGATCTCATCCTGAGAGAGAACCCCAAAAATCAACAGCAGCGAGTCCAGAAAGGGAAATTTGAACCAAACTAGCTTGGTCTGTATGTCATTACTTCAACATTTGGGTTTGGTGCTTATCGACTCTCCACCATTGAAGGAGAACAACTCAAAGAGACTATAAACGTTCTTCACTTGAAGAAATTCTATAGCTGAGACATTGCTTGTATGCTCATGTACATACTTATTGGTCCTGGAAAAATCCTAAAAATTGATATATTGCAAAAAATCTTAAAAATTGCAAAATGTCCTGAAAAAATGGTCATCTTAGTGAAAACCTAGTAAACAGGCGCTTTGATGTATCTATTATCTTGGTGAAAACTTGGTAAACAGGTGCCTTGATAATAATAAAAAAAATAGAAAATACAAAAATACAAAAAAAAGTGAAAAGATAAAAAATACAAAAAAATGAAATATTCAAAAAATGCAAAAAAATAAAAAAAGAGAAAAGTACAAAAAAATTGAAAAGAGAAAATGTGTCATTGATGAAAACTTGGTAAACAGGCATCATGGTAGCAAAAATAGAATCTTTGCCAAGATGGTGAAAACTTGGTAAACATGCACCTCTTGTTTCCTGAAGCTACATCTCATCTCAGCATCACTTGGCTCTTAGTTTCCTGCTTAGTTTTCTTTCTCGCTTTCCTGCTTTAGTTTGTTTCCTGCTTTTAGTTTGTTTCCTGCTTTTAGTATGTTTCCTGCTTTAGTTTGCTAGCTCATGCACTTGCCTTCAGTTGTCTTCAAGATTTTCCTTGACTCTTCATGGATTGGAACTGGTTCACACTTGGGGGCACCTTCCTAGTCTAGGGGGCATTGTCCTATCACCTTCAGAAGTTTTGTTCGTGCATCAGTCACTAGTGACTCTCGCTGTGTCTGCCTGCTGATGCCTAGCTACTTTTGAGATTTCTCTCCTTGAGGGTCTCTTGTGTATTAGTCGCCAATGTTTCTCACTATTCTTGCCTATCGATACTTAGCTCTTGTTCAAACCCCTCTCTTTCGGGATCTCTTCCTTACATCAGTCACCAGTGGTTCTCACTGTGTCTGCCTGCTGATGTTTCGCTTGTGCTTTATTCTCTCTTTTGAGAATCTTCCTTGTATCGGTCACTAGTGGTTCTCATTGTGTTCACTTGCTAATACTTAGTCCATGCTCTGATATCTTCTTGAGACTTCATCTCCCGTGATAGTCACTAGTGGTTCCCACTGTGTCTTCCTGCTATCGCTATCCCATCAAGACTTTGAACATTGTACGCTTCCGATCTGACTTCAATCCACTTGAACAAAAACATAAACTAAAACTAAAATTGACTTTGTGTTCTTTTGAAGCATGTTGAGCTTTTCCTTTGCTTTTTTTTTTTCATTTCCCCTCGAGCAAATCTAAGACATCTTTCTTGACTGAGAAATGTGAAGACTGGGGGCATGATCTTTTCTTGGCTTTCTATTTGCTGGTTTAGTTCCAATGATCCAATGAATTCACATAAGAGGGGTGTTCATTTGTAAGAGCCTTCATCTCATATTGGATGGCCATGTGTACCTTGACTCCTTTTATATGGACGCTTTGGTGAGGTTGGTTCTTCTCCTTGTCTATTTTGAGTGACTTCTTTCTGCGACAAGTAAAATCGCTAATGCTCATCCTACTAAGTGAACGTAAGGGTCACTGTGAGAAATCTTCAAAAAAATAAGGAACTCTCGTGTGTCTGGGGTGTTTTTTCACAAGCAACATTCAGGTCATTCTAGAAATTATTCTTTGATGCTTATGTTAACTTGCTAAATCAAAAGGAATAGGTGTTCAGGTCATTCTGGCTTCTTGTGCCTTAATGCTTACATCTCATTCTGACAAATCTAAGACCTATGTCATATTCATATTCTCATGATTGCAATGTTAGTGAGGATTGTATGGCATCTTGCAATCATCCCGTGCTTAAATGAACTTGATGATGATAAATATGGTGAGTCCAACAACCAAGTCCTAGGGTTTGCATTTTCATTCTAGGCTTGCATTTTAGCTTAGGCTTGCATCTTTCATGCTAAGCTTGCATTTGAGACAATATCTTGTTACTCTCTTGATTGATTTCTACTCATCAACGGTTCTCATCTTTTGCCCTGGCTTCATCACATTTGCACAAGCTTTCGAGATCGAAATCGAAATCTGACATCTCTAGATAGCTTGAAATCACATTTTAAATTCTAGGACCCTTTGGGATTGGACGCTTGTGTAGTCAACCTTCTAGCGTTATCTTCCTGCCAGACTCTCATCTTTGCATCATGTTCTCAAGATCTTAGCTCTTTTCATCAAAGTCAACTCTAGTCAAGTCTAGTCAACCATGGTCAACCATGGTCAAACTTGGTCAATAGGACCTCTGCTTTGCTCTGATTTCCTTCTACAACTTCTTGAATCTAGTCTAATTGCTTCTACTCTGCAACCTCTCGTTGTTAATCATCCTTATGCTATGTCATCTTTTGATTTCACTCCCGAGGGGGTAGGATGATTGCATCATTTGAATCTTATTGAATCAATTCTTGAATCAGTCTGATCTGAATCATTAGTTCTCATTGCTAGGGGCATCTCGGTGCCTCGTATCTTGCTATCTGGTCATCTATCTTTTAGGTATCTAAGCAATCTAACTCAGATCCTTGGGAATCAAGCTTTGTTTTGGAGATGGTTCTCGAAATCTTTTGGGTATTGGGGCAATCTAACCCTAATTCTTGGGAGTCAATCTTCGTTCTGGAGATAGCTCTCAAAATCTCTTTTAGACCGTTATCTGGGCAATCTAACCTAGGTCTCAGAAGGCTAAGTTTCGTATTGGGGCAATCTAACCCTAATTCTGGAGACAATCCTAAGTCTGCATCTCTCATCAATTGGTATTGGGACAATCTAACCCTGATTCCGGTTCTCTCAAGACCATTGTCTTCACAATCTAACTTGGACTTCAAAAAATCATGCTTTGATTTGTTCGGTGTCTTGGCAACCTAACCTAGACTTCTGAATTTCTTGTCATCTGTCACATCAGACTATTCTTTGAATTAATGTGCTATTCGTACATCAATTCAAAGAGGGGCAAATGTAATACCCCAAAATTGGCACCTAATAAATTTAATCAATTTTGGTGCATTTTCGTCAATTTTACATCTTCAAAGTCCTAGTTTCCTAGGCAATTTTCTCTCTCCTATCTGACTTAATTTGACTTGATGTCAATTGCAAAAACCCTAAACTGCATTAATCAAATATTAAAATTAATTCCTAAAGTCTTCGACTTTTATTAGCTAAATTACCCCTATGATAAATTAATTTAATTCTAAAAGTCCTAAGTGCTTTAAATTAAATTAAACCCACCCCATTTGGCTAATATACATAAAAAAGGAATTAATATTACTTGTTATTTGAATGGACACCTTAATTTGAATTAATAATTCAAATTATTCGAACGGTCACCCTATGTGGCAATAATTCATTCTTTTAATTAAGTAATTCATGTCTTTTTGTCTCAAATGGGAATGAAGAGTCATGAGTTTCAAATCAAGAACCTCTTCATTCTCTCCCCGGGCTTGTCTATTTAATGAACCTCATTCTTCATTCAAAAGAGAGTAATTTTGAGAGTAACTAAACTATAGTGCTTTTTTGTATCAATTCCATTATTTCAAAGCTTTCATTGCATATTTTTAGATTAATTTCATCTAGTTTAATATTGCATCTTCATTATAATTAGTTTGTTTACTTGATCATTAGTTTAATCTCATCTTTATTTCAAGTTCTTTAGAGTAAATTTGCACTTCATATTTCTTTCAAAGCTATTTAGATTAATATCATATTTCTTTCAAAGCATTTTAGACTAAATTGCACTCATTCTAGTTTAATTTCAATTTGCTTATCTTCATAGCTTTCAAATCCTCCATTGTAGTACTGGTCTTATGGTTGTTGGATCTCATTCTGAGAGTAATTAAACACCCCATCTACATAGGAGGCAACAAGTCGCTTCACCATGAATTTTGAATTGAGTAATTAATACTCTCTCTCGTAATTCAATCATGTGAGTAATGACTATGTTGTGTGTGTAGTTGGATTAGAGGTCCACATTCAACCACATACAACATCATGGCTAGTGTGTATAAGGGATGAAAGGTATATTTATTATAGAAATAATAATGTTTATCCTAGTTTTGTGAAGCTTGCATTTGATTAGTGTGCTTGATCAAAGGACATGTGGTTAGTGAGATTCACTTGTGTGCATAATGATTATATGACCTTTATGTGAAGGGTTTGATGACATATAATGCCATTACATTGTATGCATTTTGATTGAATGTTATAATGACATATAAGGATGGTATTTGTAGCATATTTATATATTATTTTCAAAATCCTAATAATTTTTTTGAAAATCTAACAAAAAATTATTAAATCATTAAGCCAATTCTAACAAAAATATTAACAACATCCAATAAATCTAACAAAAATCTAATAAAAAAATATCAACTTTCCTCATTCTCATATAGTGCTTTTTCTAGGCGGGTTTAGGGAAAAATGCTCGGGCCTTGCTTGATTTTTTACCTTTTATTTTTCATGGTTTCAAACAATAAACATTCAACTGACTACCTTGTGGGTGAAAATATTTTGGTTGAAACCTATCTAACTGGATAGGTAACATCACATTGATGCCACAAGCATGTCACTTGGTTTACATAGAAAGCCTATTGAGAAAATACTTTTCGAATGAAAGTTGTCTGGTTAGAAATTTTTAGTTGGCCTAAAATGTGACACATATTTGTGCTTTTACCAGACAATCAAATTAGAATCCATTTAGGATATGTAATCATTAGATTTTTTAATGATGTCTTACTTTCTTAGGTAGGAAAAATAGTCAAAGAACTTTTCTATAAAGAGATAACATGGATTATTGGAGTTATTGTAAATTATGCAACCTCTAGTTATGTAGTTTTAGAAGTGAGGAGATATCAATTGTAGTCAAAGATAGGATGGTTGAAATTGGAAAGAACAAGAGGGGGGAGTAGTCAGATAAGGACACTTTAGAAGAATGCTCCTGTGACATTAGGTTATGTCATTATGTCTGTGACATTGTTATTCCACTTTTGTCCTCTTTGTCGCATTGGTCTTTGCACAAGAGGCTGAAGAAAAATAAATTAAAATATAGTATTTTAGCTCACTATTTTTAGTTCTTATAAGCACTCTATAAGGTTAAGGAGGATGATACCATTATAATATTAGTTTTATTATAAATTGTGTTACCTACAACTGTGTATTTTCATATGCAAGGATAGCCTAATTATAGTGAGTGTTAGCTTGTGAAAAATTGGAAAGAATGAGAGAGATGACATTAACCCCTACCAATTAGTATGATGAAATAATTGGAGTTCCAAAGAACGATCCATCAATATTAGGGTAAAATATCAAGTTGTTGATTATGTCATAATGACCAACATTGTGACAAGACATGACTAATGTTGATTGTCATGAGTGTATATTTTCAAGTGTGCTTAAGTTAGAATGGGGGAATTGGAAAGAAACAAAGCACTAGAATTTAACTTAGAAGCATTGAAATAGGGCTTCTAAAATTGATAGAAAATTATAGTGGCTCCCATTCTAGATTTTGTGTGCCCTACAATGAAATACATGCTTCCTGAAAAGGGGAATAGATTATACCTCTTTCTTCTTCTTCTTCTTTTTTGCACATTAGACTTCACTCTAGACATGGACAATAAATTTAGTGTGACAACGATACACTGAAGAAGGGAATTATGTGGATCTTGAAGCTAGAGTCAAAAAAATTTCAACTATCCTATGCAATGAGTTGTGACGACATTGAACTATCCACTAAGCTATTCTGAAACACTATTTATAACTTGATAGATGCTTAAGTCCATAACATAATTTGTAGTAGATTTGTATCGATTGTGACATGTTTTAACTATAGAAATGACATGTCATTTATACAACATACATAAGATAATTCTATTAGCTTTAAGAGTCAAAGAATCAATTATTAAAATAGACTTAATATGTACAATATAACATTATATATTCATTATTATGATGGAACTTATCAGGAAGAGGAGCGGGGGTTAGTTTTCAAATTTTGAACTTATAGGGAATGAGGATGGAAATGATGAAGATGATCTAGGCAACTTTAGACATAAGAATTCTATGGCGGTAGTCTGTTTTTGGCTGCTTTTCATGGTCATTGGTGGGGAGTGTGAAGATGGGGCTTTTTCAGCCCCTATGGATTCCTATATCTTACTCTTTGACTATTTTTTCCTAGCCTTTGTCTATTGTTCTTT
The DNA here is from genome assembly GCA_027943335.1 of Chamaecyparis obtusa. Lineage (NCBI taxonomy): Eukaryota > Viridiplantae > Streptophyta > Pinopsida > Cupressales > Cupressaceae > Chamaecyparis > Chamaecyparis obtusa. The sequence goes on along the minus strand of BSBK01002177.1, from coordinate 974,511 downwards.
GTGGAAGCATAGGTTTGTGTTTAAAATTGTTTATGGTGGGTTGTATCTCCCTATTGGGGTTGTGTTTGTTGGAAAGTGGCTAACATATGGGCATATGGATGTTGTCATTATTGGAAACACTTAGTCCTTAAATCATCACAAAACATTCTAATACTATTTTGGTAATCAATGATGTAAAAAATGTCTAAGTCCACAGTTAGTTCCTCGCAAACAATCTCAGTATTTTGGTTAGCAAACATGGTATAGTGAGAGTTAAGCCATGCAAAATTATATTTGGGTAGACAGATGTATGGAGGAAACTCAGGCAAGATCCCAAATGTTTTGGATGCAAGATGACAAAGATACAACTCTCCGAGTGCATGCAAAGACAAGAAACAATGCAATAGGGAAAGAAAAGAAGTATAAGTTTGGATAACTTATGTTATAATGTTTTGTATTTATTAAGGGCCCAATGATATTGTAACATGGGTAAAGCTGCACAATGTAATTTATATTTTATAAATGTCTAAGGATATGATAGAAAGCTGACCTTAGGGATTATACTCTTAATCAGGTATAAGTATGTGATGATATTTTATATTTATAGTGGATGCAAATATGATAAAAAAAAGTGCAGGTTGAGCAGCGAGTGAGAACAGAGATTGCATGATATGTAAAGGTGAAGTTCTCATATATTTATTGTATTATATTTTGTAATACTGGACATGAAGTCCAATTTTGTAAGTGCAGTGTGCACAACTTTTGTATACCCCTAACAAGGTTTATCAATCCTCTAACAAGTCCCTTCCTATTGTAATACTCAGCTCCTAATAGGAATAGGACTCCTAACAGGGTCTCAATACTTATAATGCATATATTGGTGGGTACCATCCCCACCAGGGTTTTCCCTTGGCGAGGGCTTCCTCGAAAACAAATTATGGTGTTATGAGCTCTCTTGTGTGTGTGTGTACTTGTTGTGGATTATTGGATTAACTTTTTTATTTGTTAATTGGTTAAGAAAGAATGTAAACTACTGTGATACTGATTCACCCCCCTCTTAGCCAGAAGTTTAAGGGAAAAACTTGTAAAAATTCAAGATGAACCAGATAAAGAGTAATCTGATTTAGAACATGTTGAAAAGATTAAGGAAGAAAATGAAGCACTGAAGGATGAATATGAGATCTCAAAGCTACATCTGATTAAGGAGATTGATGAAGAAAAAGATAAAAACATGAAAATGAAAGATGAGTTACAATCAACGAAGACGAAGGCAACAAGACTTGAATTGTAGTTAGAAGAAATGAAAGCAAAATATCAAAAGATTGAGAAATATAATATCTTAGTGACTTGCAAACTTGAAGAAGCAAAGGAACACATTAAGAAACTTCATTAGAATAGTTTGAAGAGTGATGAACAATATAACATGCAAAAACCAATTGGAGATAAGATTTGAGTTGGATTTGTGGAAGATATATCTCAGAATAAGGATCATGTAGTCATAAATGTTGAATCAACTAAGAAAGATGGATCCAAATCTGAAGGATCTAATAAGGAACATACCAAACTCTCAAATGACAAGTGCCATGAATGTAATTAGGAAGGACACATGGAGAAAAATTATAAAGGTACAAACAAAAATAAACCCTTCTCTGGTTATTGATTTAATTTCTTTAATTATGGTCATAAGGTGAAGGATTGTAGAAAACCAGACATGAGATCTAGAAGGCCAAGTTATTCTAATTTGAAAAAGAATATTGAGAAAGAAGAGGAAACTAGTAAGCTAAAAGAAACTATAAAAACATATGAAAAATAGGTCAGCCAACCTGATGCAAACAAACTCGAGGAAAGTGAGAAAGATGTGAAGAGACCTAATAGAAAACCTAAGAGGATTTTTTGTTACAAGTGCAATAACTTTGGATACATCACAAGGCTCTGTAAATTGTAGATTTATTATAATCAACTCAGACCTAAAAGAAAATTTACATGTTACAAGTGCAACAATGATGGACACATTACGAAGTATTGCAGATTCAATGGACTAGTAAAAAGGATATTTAGACCCTTGGCAAGGAAAAGGGAACTCAATAAAGATGAGAAAACCTTTGAAGAAATGAAGGAACAATACACAGAGAAGTGCAGCAAGAGTAGCGACCTAAAGGATAACAATGATGAGCCAAACAAAGGAGCAACAAGCAATTAGGAAGACTCAATAGATCCTACTGGATCTTCGCATGAGTTTAATGCCTCTTCATCAACATGAAGGGCCATACATGGCCTTAGGGGGAGCATTAGAATATAACACCAGTATCTCATATTTCCCCTAGAATACAAAATGATGTTGTGTGAGATTGTGTGGAGTTGTGTATGGACATTTAGTGAATTCAATTATCATCACATGGATCTATGTTGTTGGATCTGTGATCATAGGTGATCGACATATTACTTGAAAGTTATTAGCTTTATGGTTGCATAGGGTTTTGTGCATTGCAAATTATAAGTTTTTATACTTATAATTTTTTGGCACCATTTCAATATAAGATAAGTATAGACCTAAGCTTTGGAGATATATTTGTGAAGTGCTTGTGAGCTTGTTCATGAAGATTAAAGGAAAACCCTAGATTTCAATGGTTGCGTACAAGGTATTTTTGGAATCTCTTTCTGATCTTGCAAGTTTTTTCTTCTAAACACATAGAGATGGATGCACCTAAGCTATATGATATAAAGAATAAGAATGGGTATGAATTCAATAAACATTTGTATAAGTCTATGGAGGATGACCCTGCAGGCGTATTCCTGCACACTTCACATGAAGTTCTTTATGTAGAGGATATTAGGGCTCACATCCACTATAAGTATGAGAACATAGGTTTACTAGAGATAATTTATTAAATAAAGGATATGATTGATGATGATGAGAAGCTTAAACTAGAATTTTCCCATTTGGAGAACCTAAACATACTGAACTATGAAGAACACTTTGAGTTTGAGGAAGAAGAGTGGATTAAGATTGTGGTAAGAAGATTTCATGAGAAATTATTTTGGTTGGGAGGAAATCCTATAATGATCACTAAGGATTTGATTCATGTAGTAACAGGGTTACCTACTGGAGATAAGTTGTTAATCTTTGCGAAGAATACAAAGAAGAAGGTAGAAAACCTAACTAGATGCAAATGGAATAGGAGAGACATGACAATCAGGGATGTATTACAGAAGGATGTAAGATTCATTTCTATGATTCTTGGTTACAAAATACAGTATATAATAAGATTAAACTTATTTTCTAAAAGTTTTATTGATATGTCATATCAAATTGTTAAATAAGGTGAACAATATGACATATGTGAGATATTAAGACAACAGTTGATGGAAAACATTAGAGCGATAAAGAGGAACAAAACATCTACCTCATTCAGATTTGAATCATTAATCCTTTACATTTTATTTCATATAACACAAAAGTTTCCTAGATTATACCTATAGAAGGGCAATATATCAACAATGCAACAGATCAGTGAAGCATACAAAAAATAAGATGAGATGCAGAGGTATAGCAACCTTTCAGGAATATTCAAGGGATTTTAAAGGCAGATGAATGAGAGGGGAAGAATACCTAGAACACTTGTAGAGAAGTATAAGGATGCCATTTTATTTATGGTTGAGATAGATAATACTTTCTTTAAGGTTGTAGAGTCTAGGACCATTTTGAGTACACTTATGGGATATGATTTTGATAAGAACCTTTTGAAAATTCATGTTGAACATATGCTTACAACACCTAGGGACCGCAATGTAGAGAGATGGGGAACATACTTTGATAAATACCAATATGTATAAGAAGAGCTCACATAGAGGAAGAGAGAAAAAAAAGTTGAAAACTTTGTTGATAAACTAGTTGGAGAACATGGCATAAACAGGGAAGAGATAGAAAAATTGAGGAAGAAGACAACTGAGTTAAAGGTTGCGACTGATACTTCTGGCAGCAAAACTAAACCTGAGAAGGAAAGACCTTCTACCTCACTTGTACCAGTGGTTACAATTGAAGAATCCTCTCTTACACCCCCTAGGAGAACATCACAAAGGCAGGCAACAACAACAATAATGAAGAAGGAATCACCTAGTTTAGCAAGGCTAAGACCTAAGTCAAAGACCACCAAACCACAATAGGAGAGGAAAGAAAGTGAATCACCTCTAAAAAAACTCTGCAAAAGAAGAAGAAGGGAGATGAAGATAAGATGAAAGAAGAAGAAGAAGAGAAGAAGGAGGAGGATGCATAACAAAAGAAGGAATAAGATAAACCAAAAAACAAGTGGAACCCAGACCGTCCCATGCTAGAGAAAATAACAATTGGTGAAGGTAAGTTAGTTTCAATTGACAAATATTATGAAAGATATAATAAAAAAGATAAGGTCAACATAGAAGAAATGATGATTAGGTACATGTTGGATTTCAAGAAAAACTTAATTGAACTTGAAGGAAGTGTTCCTGAGGAGCTATTTGACAAATTAGAGGCTAGGAAAAGATGAGCCATAGATGAAGATTCTAAGATAAGGAAAGACGTCTTAAGCAAAGAAAATCCAGTGATAACAGTGGAAGAAAATAAAAGGCTACTTGAAAAGATTAAGCCTCACTTAAGAACTAAACTAAGAATAGTCAAGATAATGGCTGGAAAGTATGAGGAGGTTATTGAAGAAAAAGATAAGACAATTGACAAGGTGTTACTGCTGGAAAAACCTTATGTGAATAAGATGCAACCTATTCCCATTAAGCCAAAAGGCATTGGAATTGGTGAATCTTAAAAGGAAACATATACACAAACTGAAGACAAAGCAACAGAGCTAAGGGATGAGAAAGAAGATAGCTTGGTGCAAACCCCTACACCTAATTTCTTTATTAATAATATTGGCATTTCACTGAACCCATGATTGGATGGAAAAGATCCATTTGAGGCATTTGAGAAGGTTGCATACCTTGTTGAAAATCTAAGTACAAAAGAGCCCAAGGATGGGAAATAGGCCATGGGGGTAGAAGGAGACAACGAGACTCCTTAGCAGAAGGCATACATAGATAAATCTCAAACTAAGAAGACAAAGGAAGTCAAGGCAACATAAGAGGAACCTCACAAAGATGAGACCACCATGGTAGGTAAGGAACAACCTCATGTTCTTACCTCGCCATTGTTGGCAAGTGGGTTTAGATCACTGACTTTCAACATAGAAGACATGGAAGAAGATGATCTAATGAAATTATCCATTTTGGCCTTTGAGAAGGAAAAGGAGAGGTCAGTATTTAATTATGACAAGAGAGAAAAGTTAATGAACAAGGCTATTATAGTTTTGAGCAGATTGTTATCATCACCACCTACTAGCAGTGGAGGTGAATAGTCTCACAATAGGTAGGGATTGTGTGCTAAAATGTTGACACACTTCTATGAGTCATTATATCCAAGATTGCTCAAGAATGAGGTCTCAAATTGCGGCTCATAGCTCTCTATTCATGGAGTGCAAGGGTTTTTTAATGGAGGCCCTCAGATTAGACCTAGGTTGTGCCCATGCAAGTACACCATAAAATAAAATATTCATAGAGGAAAAGCAAGAATGCTGGTCTCCATGATCATCAAATATGCATGCAAATAAAAATGAAAGCTATTCTATATGATAAAAATGCATGAAAGTAAACTAATGTATGAAAGAAAATGCTTATGCAAGATTATTCTAAGAAAGGAAATATAAATCTAATGTATTATGCAAGTGCAATATTAATCTAAATGGATTGCCATGGAGGCATGAGAGAAGAAGACAAGAAAAGATAAGTTGCAATGTCCAAGCTCAAGTGCTCAAATTCTCCTCCAAAATCACTCTCTAAACCTACATAACAATAACATAAATTTTCATCTCTAAAATCTCCATGCATAAATGAGAAGGAGAGGGCTCTTTATAAAGGATTTTAGAAATGAATGGACGGTCAAGATTAAGAGGCAAAAAAAAAAGAGCAATGGTGGAGATTAAATCTTGGTTGATCCATGTGCTCAAGATTCTCCAGAGGCAAAATCAATGGACATGGTTAAGAGGCAAAAAGATGTGTGGAAGAGATTAAGAGGCAAAAGAAGATTCCACTCATCTTGGAAAGTGTGCATTCAATGTGTAGACAAAAATTCTTTTTCTTTTTATTTTTATTTTATTATTTTTATCAAAGTGGTTTCAATTATTTAATTTAAAGATTTTTTATTTATTTAAAAAAGATTTGTTTTTTTAATTAAATGTGGCTTAGGATAAAGAGATTTTATTATTTAATTAAAATATTTTTTATTTAATTAAAAGGGAGCATGTTCTCTTAATTAAATAAAACTTAGGATAAAATGATCAAACCTTAGGAAATATTAAAATATTTGAATTAATTACAATTTGATCAAGGAAATTGATTTGAATTGAAAATATTGCAAGGCATTGATTCAGGAAATTAATAAATTGGTGAATGGGGGCCCAAAGTCTAGGCGACCATTTTAGCGTGCATACATTTGCCCTTTTTTGACTAATGTGTGATCTTCATGGGAACACATGTAGTCAAAGAATGAAGTTGAAATGTGAGATCAATTTGGGATCACAAAACAACCCAGACGTGTGATCGACAGACAGGAACACATCAGGATAAAGATAAGCTGATTGAAAAAGATAAAGCTAACACCCCTATAAATAGGTAATTGTCAAGTCTCAAGCAAGGTTTAATTGATAGGTTTGATAAATATGAATCAAGGATTGAAGTTTGATAAGTACTGCCCCCTTGTGATCAAAATTGAAATGAGATAGAGGAGAAACAACAAATTGATAAATTTGATCAAATTGAAGTAAAGATAAGGTTCTTGATGTAAGATGAAAGATATAAGGATCATAGAACCAAGGTAGATCATTAAGCATGAAAGATTATGCCCCAAGGTTGAATTAGAAGAAAAGAAGTGGGTTAAAGAGAATGGAAGATAAAAGTTTGGAAGAGGTGGAAATAAATGGAGAGAAGAAAGAGAATGCCTCAAAATCAATCAACTGTTTAAGATAGAAAATTTTGATTGAGATCATGAAAGAAGATAAGGAAATGAAGATCAAAACATGACCATAGTTGATTAAAAGTCCAAAAGAAAGATGAAGGAAAACCCTCTCCAACTCCTAATGCAGCCTAAAAATGCAAATTAACATGAAGTTTAATAATGCAAGCTACATGAAAATGCAAAGGTGTGCTTGCAATAGAGAAAATGTAACATAGGATTTTGTGTTCATCACTTATTAGAGAATGTTAAGGAACTTATTTTCATCATTGGGCCATTATTAATGGACATCAAAAAATCACACAATCATCACTAGTCACAAGCACAACTATGAAGATATGAATGTGATTTATATCGGATTGGAATGTGAAAAGATTCTAACATAAGCATCAAAGACATAAAGGTCAAGATGACTTCGATGTTAGCTTACCTAATTTAATGTAGCAAAACCACACTTGCATCAAGGCATAGATGTCAGGATGACCATAAGAACGGTTGTGCAAAAATAGTCAAGGATGATGTCTCAAACCTCCTAAGTGTTTCAAGGGAACAACAAGAGACACTCAAGAGTTTCAAGACCAGACCCACAAGAAGAAAGCAAATAAAAACATGCCCCATGCCCGAAGTCCTCTAGCTATGTATCCTTGAGAGACTTATTAGACAAGGACACTCAACGAAAATAAATAATAGTTAGCACACAAAGAAAAGATCATGACATAGCTCAAGCATTAAGTGTTGTGTTTAAAAGTGTGTTAACTGATACTAAGTTCTAAGAATAAGGATCGAATTCTTGCAAGAAGGTAAGATCACATGACAAAACTGGGTAAGACCAAACTGATAAGTGTTGAGAAACACTCGATGTCAGGGGTTGTGTTGAAAAACACAGTTGGGGAGGTGTTGAAAAACATTATTTGCAAGGCGTCCTAAAGACTAATGTATCCAAGAGACCAAAGCTAACATAGTTATGCCCCCTAGACAAAGACAAAGACCAATTCCAAACCAAGGCAACAAGGACAAGGCATGATGGAGAAAGGCTAAGTGTTGAGGACATGTGCTGAGAAACAAAGGTGCAAAGGCCTCAAGTAGCGCTCGTTTCCAGGTTTTCACCACTTGGATTTTATTGCATTTTTAAAAAAAAAATTCAGGACTTTTTATAATTTTTTTGTATTTTTGCTACCAAGGCGCCTGTTTTTAGGTTTTCACCAAGGCACTTTTTCTTTTTTCTTTTTTAATTTTTTAATTTTTTGATATTTTTTTATTTTGTTGGAATATATAATTTTTTTGGAGATACATCAAAGCGCCTATTGCTAGTTTTTCACTAAGATGACCATTTTTTCAGAATATTTTCTGATTTTTAGAATTTTTGACAATATATCATTTTTTTGGATTTTTTCAAGATCAATAAGTATGTACAAAGGATGCCCCCAAATAGAATGGGCATCAAACTCCCAAGAAAGATCACATTATGTAGTCCCAATGTCTAGTAAGGTGGAGAAAAAGAGGGATTAGCAAGATAGTGGAAGAGATGGAAGACAAGAGAATGAAGGAGAATGAAGAGAAGAAATCCTCAATGGAAAACTCCTCAAGAGTACCCAAGCTAGGGAAAAATTGTCATGTAAAGCACATTTGGACAAGCAATGAAAGGCCAGCATAGGATAAGTCATAAAATCATAATGCAAAAGAAGGAAAGGATGCATCCAAAGGAGTAGACATGTCAAGAGGCTTCATAACATCGTGTTTTACTCTTTTTTATTAGATCAAGACCAAAGGGGAAAAGGATAGTGAAAGGCTAGAATGAATGGAGAAAAATAAATATGAAGGCTAAACATGAAAGGAATGAAAGAAAGATCATCATAAGATAGCTCACAAGATAGCCAAATGTTCATGTATAGGTCAACATTGTCAAACTCAAAAAGAGAAGACATAATGGATGAAATATGTAGAAGAACTACGCATGATGCTTGATTGTCAGGTTTTCATCACGGTACTTATCTAAGGTGCCACAAGGGAGTGGTTTTCACCATAGGAAAAATTTATTTCTCTTTACTTTTTCTACCAAGGTGCCTATTTCCGAATTTTCACCAAAGCACATTTTCAATTTTTTTTATTTTTATTTTTTGTTTTCTTTTTGAATTTTTCTATTTTTTGAAATTTTTTTTTTTGGAAGAAGGCAAGATTTTTAGATAATTCTCCTTGAAAGGATAAACCATGATATGCCAAGGATTCAAAATGATATGTTCAAAGATGCTGATAGGGAAAGGAAGATGGAAGAGAAAAAAATGGAGCATAAATTTTTATGTAAAGCGAGTGAGGTTGGAAGATAGGAGGAATAGGCAAATGAGGAAAAATGATAGAAGGTAGAAGGATAATGAATGGAAGGATTGTGAAAAGGAATATGGAAAGGAAGGGAAGATCAACATCAACACACACCTTGAAGGATGGTGAGAGGATGGAGGAAACGTGAATGAAGGAATACATGAAGCTATATGGTGAATGGATAGTAGAGGTTGCGGTTTAGGCACATGGAATGGAAGAATGTTTTTGGAAGAAGATGAAGTGGAAGCCTTTGGAAGCTTGAATGTCAACTTCACTTGTTGTTCAACATCAGAATCTTTCAAGAGAGACTTTGGAATCCATATAGTAGTAGGATTTTTATTTCTTTTTGATGATTTAGAGAGAATATCTTCAATGATAGATTTTGGAACCCATACTTGTCTTGTAGTTTTCTTCTTAGATATCTCTTTTTACTTTATGCCTCCATGTCGATTAGAGGAGACATGGTGATCTTTTTTTGATGGATTCTTATATTGCTTCTTTTTCTTGTATTGAACATTCAAGTTACTTCCAAAAGACTTGGAACATGTAGAAGGAGGATATGACTGGTTTAGATGGGTGGATGGATGAAAAGGATTCAAGGGTATGCATCTATGTTGATTTTGAGGAAAGATAGGGGATGGAGGGACATAAGGACCCAAGATGGATGATGAATTAGGAGAGTTAGGAGGAGAAAGTGAAGGGACATAAGGGCCCAAGATGGAAGGAAGACGTGAAGCCCTTAGTATTGGTGGAGCGGGTCCAAGGATGGATGTGGAAGATACAAAAAGATAATCAATAAGTTCATCAACATCTATATGATAACCAAGGACATCAACATCTTTAGAGTGAGCATTAGGATTTGCAATAGGATCATGAAAATCTTGAATAGGAGAAACTTCTTTGATAGGATTGTTCGGAGCTTGAAAAGACTTAGGAAGAGTAGAAAGTGGAAGTGAACATGGAGTGGTAGAACAAGAAGATGGAAGAATTTGATCTTGACAAGAAGCTTTGGATAGCATAAGCGTATAATTTTTCTCTTAATTTTCAATAGGCTTAACATTGGAAGTAACAACACTATTTTTAATAACCTTAATGGAAGTATCATCTTTGGAAAGTGCAAATGTAGTAAGGCTATTTTGATTATCAGTAAGCTCAATGATGTAAGTAGTAGCTTTATCTTGCTTAGGAGAAGACTTAAGACATGGTAGAATGAATGAGAAAGGGCGTAGATGATCAAAAGAGCCATGAAACAGATAAGATACATCATGAAATGGATTGGATGACATGGAGGGTTCTTGATCTTGATCTTTCTTTATGTTCTTTTCTTAATCATTTTTAGAGTCCTCTTGACATGGAGCCACTTCTAAGGACAAGGAAGCATGTTGGAATTGTATGGAAGACTTTGGAAGAGATGGTGAAAGACTAGTTGAAGTATGCATTATAGCGTATAAAGGCTTAGGCTCTTTAGGTTTAGCATTATTGAAAGTATTTGCAGCCAAGTGAAAGTTAGCTTGAGTTTCTTTAAGAGGTAGCCCTTGAGGATAACTATAGGGAACCGCATGAAAAGTATTAGGACCTTTGTTGGATGAAGGATTTGTGAAAGATTTGAAAGACTTGGAAGCTTTAGGAAATGTATGGGTATTGGAGGAAGTAGGGGATGGAAGGGAACCATCACAAGACAAAGGTCCATCATTAACATAATCTTGTTTGAGAGTGTAATCTTTGTTTTCAGCATGAGAGTTCTTAGAGGAGAGATTCTTATAGTATTTATGTTTATAATTAGCATGGTAAGCTTTCTCTTCCTCAAGTGAAGTAGATGTATCATCTATGTATTGTTCACAGAAATTATCAAAGTCTCTTTCAAAATTAGAATCATATGGATCACCATCATGATCTATCCAATGTGACGACCTATTTTCAGTAAGAATGAGCACATGACTAGAAGGACTCTTAGGAATAGAGGTGTCATAGGTATCACTACATTGTCCATCATCATAGTCATCAAAGATGAGAATGTCAGTCTTCGTGAAAGAGGTATCACAAGGATTTTCACATTGCTCATTATGGTATGTCTTGAGAAGAGAAGTAAGACTCTTAGGAGAAGTAGAAAAGGAAAGAGATCGTGAAGAAGAGGAAAGTGAAGACCTAGTGGAGGAAGAAGACTTGGAAGATGAGGAATGCAAATAATATCTAGAAGAGTCATGGTAAGACTCGAAAGATGAGGAAGGATGAGAAGACTTAGAAGATGAAAAATGTTTGGAAGAAGGAGGTCGTGACATGATCATGTCTATGATCTTAGAAAAGGCATCTGATTCATTCAAATTTTATTTTATTTTTGTCTTAAGTTTATCACTCGTGCAATATCTTGAAGGACTATTGGAGGAATAAAACTCTTTGAATTGAGCAATAAGTTCAAGATCATCTATTTTCAAGAGAGGTTCCATAACAAGATAGTTAAAATTCATGGTTCTGGAAGAGGAGGAATCAAGTAGGGAAGTGACAGAAGAGATGAATAGAAGAAGGTAAGACTAGATAATAAGAGGAAAATAATCAAGAAGACGTGAATAGTTTAGGAAGAAGAGGAAGAAGCATGAAGGAAGAAGAGAAAGGATGGAAATGAGAGACTAGGAAGACATGGGAGATGTGGAAGAAAGAAGACCAAGAGCCATTTTTTGCAACTTGATACCATTTAAGTTTATTTGGATGTTGAGCAACATGTCATAGAACTTTTGGGGAGATCTTTGAAGTTTTTATCACTTGGGAACTCAGATTTGTTTGTTTTAAATGATCAACTAGATGCATCAACATATTTTTATCATTGATCAAGCATGTAAAACATCAACCAAGGAGTTCAAGAAAACAATTGTCTTCAAACAATGAGCAAGTGGTAAAGCAACCTTGCACATGAACAAGAATAGTGACGTAGTATTCTACTCCCTAAAGATGCTATTTGTGTATGTTCTCAAAATATTTTTCAGTCACGCACATAGTCCTAGCAAAGAAAAAATTGGTTGCACTATGGTTCATAGTAATGGTCAACTCTACAGCTTTTGCAATCTCAAGAGGACAAACTCTAATCCAGGTGCACTGGGGTTTTGACACATTTCAAGAATTTAATCAATCGGAGATGTTGAAGAGATCTGACAGCCCAACAAAAAACTACACCCATGGAGATTTCTTTCACAAGGACATTTATATAGTGGTTGTTACTACCATAGAAAAAATAGCTATTACCACTTGAGGTTCCGTCCACATGGTTTACCCAATAAAGGGAATGTCCACTATGGTTAACCCTCTCTAACAAGGTGACTCACAAAAAGGACCACATGGGGACTTGGTTTAGATTCAAGGATCTGAGTTTCTGGTATTGCCTAAAAAAGGAGTAGAGCATAATCCTCTAGCCTCTTCACTTCACCCAAACATAGCAAACAAGTTTATTGACATGCTAAGATTGAAACCACCTCACCAAGATTCATGATGTCAACAACAATGTCTACCGAGCTCTCTAAGTGGGACCAAAAGAGAACGTACCGATCAATGTTGAAAAACTAAACCAAATAAGACCGTGAGATAATAACAATATGCTCCCTACCTACAAAGAGTTCTATCATCAAGAAGAGCTTCGCAAGAAACACACTCTCTCAAGAACGCCACAAATAGTGTTCATAGGGCCTAATTACTATGCGAAACACATATGCAAGAAAGTGAATCTATGTTCTTTTTTAGAGGCGAAATTTTAAGTGTGATCTATGAAAGAAATAAACACTCAAGCTAGACATATGAGAGATTCATTTTATTCTAAAAATCCAAATGTTATAGAGATTGTAACAAAATACCTCAAGTCCAAAGCAATGCGCTTAGTAGATTTTTGTTGAGCTTTTTTTTGTGCAAGCAAGCCACAAACTCTCCAACAAGCAAACAAGATATGCAATGTATATCCAACTTATGAAAACCCTAAGGTTAAATCTGAAAATAAATTGTTAGGAGCAATAATAGCCAGCAAATAATCCAAATGACAACTCATATCATGCATTGAACCATGAAAAATAAGTGCATACTCATCACAAAATTTTATTTTTTTTGCATTTGACCTAGTCAACAAGATCTATTTTTTTTATATGATTTTGGCGAGAAAAATAGAGACCCCTACTAAAAAATAGAGAGCTTTCCAAAAAAGTAAAATTTTTAGGAAAAGCTCTTCATTTGTGCCCTACAGACCCATTTTACCAAAACAGACCAGTTTTTGTGAATCAACTATTTTAGCTATGATATTGCATCCAAATTCAAAACACAAAGAATAGACCCACTATATAATTTAAAGAGATTTCTGAAAATGTAAAATTTTTCTAAAAATATGCTAATTTTCACTGGAAATTATTTTTTTATGAAAAATCAAGAAAAAATTATAAAAAATTCAAAATAACTCTGAAAATTCTAAATTTTTTACTAAAACTTCTCTGATATGTCACCAACCTACAAAAAAAATTTAGATAAAAAATACAAGCCGTTTGGGAGATATGATCAAATCTTTGAAAATCTAAGATTTTAGTTTCCAAGCAAATCTGCACAAGGGGGTTAGCTCCAAAAATAACTAAAACAAGCATGTAAAGGTGGGTTACCCCATGGTGGATGCCAAAAATGTGTGCTAAAATTTTTACACACTTTTATGAGTCATTATATTCAAGATTGCTCAAGAATGAGGTCTCAAATGGCGGCCCATAGCTCTCTATTCATGGAGTGCAAGGGTTTTGTAATGGAGGCCCTCATATTAGACCTAGTTTGTGCCCATGCAAGTACACCATAAAAAAAGATATTCAAAGAGGAAAAGCAAGAATGCTAGTCTCCATGATCATCAAATATGCATGCAAATGAAAATGAAAGCTATTCTATATGATAACAATGCATGAAAGTAAACTAATCTATGAAAGGAAATGCTTATGCAAGATTATTCTATGAAAGAAAATATGAATCTAATCTATTATGCAAGTGCAATATTAATCTAAATAGATTTCCATGGAGGCATGGGAGAAGAAGACAAGAAAATAGAAGCTGCAATGTCCAAGCTCAAGTGCTCAAATTCTCCTCCAAAATCACCCTCCAAACCTGCATAACAATAACATAAATCTTGATCTCTAAAATCTTCATGCATAAATGAGAAGGAGAGGGCTCCTTATAAAAGATTTTAGAAATGAATGGACGGTCAAGATTAAGAGGCAAAAAGAAATGAGCAATGGTGGAGATTAAATTTTGGTTGATCCATGTGCTCAAGATTTTCGAAAGGCAAAATCAATGGACATGGTTAAGAGGCAAAAAGATGTGTGGAAGATATTAAGAGGCAAAAAGAGATTCCAATCATCTTGGAAAGTGTGCATTCAATGTGTAGACAAAAAGTCTTTTTCTTTTTCTTTTTATTTTATTATTTATTTATTATTTTTAGCAAAGTGGTTTTTATTATTTAATTAAAAGATTTTTTATTTATTTAAAAGAGATTTGTTTTTTTAATTAAATGTGGCTTAGGATAAAGACATTTTATTATTTAATTAAATTTTTTTTTATTTAATTAAAAGGGAACATGTTCTCTTAATTAAATAAAACTTAGAATAAAATGATCAAACCTTAAGAAATATTGAAATATTTGAATTAATTACAATTTGATCAAGGAAGTTGATTTGAATTAAAAACATTGCAAGACATTGATTCAGGAAATTGATAAATTGATGAATGGGGGCCCAAAGTCTAGGCGACCATTTTAGCATGCATATAGGGATAATCATGTCATTGTCTCTCTTAAGGGTAATATATCTATGCTACGGATTACCTACCCCATCATAAAATGCATTTAGATTGTCAACCCAGGGACGTAGACTTGAAATGGGACAGCACAGTTTGTGCACTACGTTCCTTTAGGAGTCATAACACCTATGCTACAGGAAGATAAAATGCATGAAAGGAATCTATGCTATTGCTGCAGGAAAGTAAACATACTTGACTATTGAATAGAATTATTGCAGAAAACTTATGAAATGAATCTAATTCTGTCTAACAACTCAAAACATTCACTATACCCGTTTCTCCAAATGCTGCAGGAATAAAATAGTAGCTCTATTTAAAAATAGGAAAAGGTATAGGAAACAAATCTATTCTAACTTAATATAATCCACCTTCCAAGTGGGCCCCCTTGGTTGGCTTCTGCTAACTACTCAACACAAGAGATAATCCAAAATCACTCTTCCATTAAATTCTTCTTAACCAGTTACATAACAACTAAATAACTCATGAAGAATAAAAATAGAGCAACTTCCACTATATTGAATACATAATTCTATATTTCTTCATTACCTACTAAATCAGTCAAAATCCCTTTATATCAAGGATTGACACTTATTGAAAACATAACAGAAAAGTCTCATTAAACCTCGCCAAATATGGAGGAGATAACAACCATGACATAATACAATTACTACTGATAATAGAATAATAGTTCTGAGGAAATATAGCAGACTAATTCCTATATTCTCTGGAACAACAGCTCCTTCAAAGCTCAGCATATCCATCAGAATCATGCTAGATTCTTCCACCATGGTTGGTCTTCTAACGCTCCTTCTTTAATTCACATGCGCCACTCTTCATACCGCTCCGTGTTTACCTGAAAGGTTAGTAGCATTTTGTACACATATGCAAGTCAGCATTTTCAACTCCTACTTAAATGTTAGAGCATAGCTTGAAATAATGATATGAAGTACTACATTATATTTATAATAGTCAGCAAAACATATCACTCAAGCTACCCATAGATTTTGTGACTTTAGCTGTACTTGGGATAGGTTCATATAAACATAAGTAATAAAATATCTTGGAAATGTTTGTCAAAGTATCAACAAAATATAAAGATCATAAAAAATTTGAAGCAATAATTAGACTCATCATCTACCCCCTACTAACAGAATGCTTGTCCTCAAGCATTGTATTTCCTTGCTATGGTCCTGAAATCACCAACGGTAGTGTTTCCCTTCTTTCCACTTCTGAAAGTGTAGTAGAACCCCCTTGTGCATTCCAAGTAATCTTCTTGATGCTCCTCAACCAACTGATCCAGTCTAGTAGCACTGATGTCATATAGGGGCCAAAAGAGTGTAGGTGGCTAGAAGGATAAAGGCATCCATAATTCCCTTCTGGGTTGTCGTCCCAACTTCATGTAATTAGCCACTCTATGGATAGTTGCTTCATAATTAATTGGGCTATGTGGTTCTTCTTTTCTAAAAGCTTCTGGCAATCTGTTCCACCTACTTTTGACTCCTGAAAGAGCTCTTTGGACTGTAAAATTGGGAAATGCCTGATAATCTCTGTAAACTTTATCCCTCAATGTAAATACTTTCTCCCTGATTTCTAGCTTTGGTCTCCCATAAGTCAAATTGAGCCAATCCCTCAAAAGAACATCAAGCTTATGTGACTCAACCCTTAATGGCAAAGGCTCAGATTTCTCTAGATCCCTATAGGTGTTCAGCTGTCTGTCATAGTTTGTCTCATTATGCATCCATGACATCAAGGCCCTTAAGTGAATGTCCCCTATATAGAGCAGAGGATTCCACTCTATTTCATGTGGAATAATAAAATTGTGCAAATAAAGCTCACATAACAGATTTTGTTGCCATGATGGCAGAGTCTGATACAAACTATAGAATTCTTGGGCCGAATTGAATTTGCAATCAATGTCCTTCATTGTCATCATAAGTTGGAACAAAAGAAATTGCTCCTTTAAGCAAATAGCATATACCCTAGGTGGTGGTCTACAAGCTATCACCTGGTCAGCTAGTTTTAAGGCCTTGTCCATTTTCTCTTTCTGTTTCCTTAGCTGCTCTTTGAGAGATTCAATATCCTCATCCTTCTCAAACATCTCCCTTTGCATTTGATTTCTTTCCTACTTCCACCATGTTTTCTAAAAGATAAAATGGTTGTATAGATGAAAAATGACAGACTAAATTGTTGATGAAGGGAACTCTTGTATTTGAGCTTTCTTTTTCTTCTCCTTATTAGTCTGCTGGAAGAAGTCAATGAACCATGTTGATTGATAAGGTATAATGGATACATTAGAATATACAAGATGTTGAGGAGGAGTAGATTGAACATTCACATGAATGCTCTCTTGCATTACTTCAAGGTTCGATTCAGGCATTCCTTGATCATTCTATGGCATGCTACTACTAGGTTCTTGCTCATTAGGAGGCTCCTCCATATGATGGGATTCTGCCTACGTAGGGGAGTCATCAGGAATATATTCAACAAAGGGCTCTTTATCAAGTTTTGGTGCTGGAACATTTGGGTGTTGAGGAGAAGGTGGAGACACCTATCCTCTCGTGTGAGGGCTTCTACGCATAGTTGCCTCTTCAACCACTGCAATTTTAGGTTGGCGAGACCTTTTTAGTTTATGTGCTACAGGAGTAGTTATTGTAGGACTCATCTATTTTCTTTCATTAACTTGAATTATAGGGTTTGAAATTTCTCCTTCTAAGTTAGGGATTTCTTTTCTAACTTTCTGCTTTCCTTTTCTTGAGGAAGAAGTGGGTACATTACTGTCTGGAGTAGGTTTGGGAGGTTGGTTTTCTGGTGGTAATTCTAGTTCTTTTTCTTTCACAACTGCTTCTTTAGTAGGGTCGAAAGATTCTACTGCATCTTCTAGAGGTTGGGCCATAGGATTTACTTGGGTTTACCAAAGTTTTGGTTTAGACAAATTCTGCCCAAGACATGGGGGAAACATCCCTAAGAGATTTTTCAACCAAAAGCTTGATTAGGGCATGGTGACTAATGGAGTTTGCATTGCCTTTTTGAGTTTTCTCGGCACTGATACTTAGCATATTATAAAGAAAATTGGGAATATTAACCTGAAGATTATGCCTGATACAACTAAGCAGCTTAAAATGATGAACATGTAGGTTTGAAAACCTTCCCTCGCAAGTTAAATACCTGATGATGTGCGTAGCTAATTCTCAAAATGGTTGTGGAAGGGATAATCTACTGCACCCCTGCTTAGTAATTTCAAGCGGAGGATCACCCAGCCTAGAGAACTGAGCCCGAGATGACCTGGCGTCATGCTCATTTGGATAATGTTCTCCCACAACTAGTAACCTTGTAACTTCTACAATTCTCTCTTCAGTAGCAAAAACTGTCAATCCCCATATGGTTTCTTTTCCTTCTTCAAATGTACTCATGAATTCTGCAGCAACCTCCTCATTAAACTCTGTCAGCTGAAGAAAATAGCCAAGCTAGCCGCATGCATTGAACCTGCGGACTGCCTCAACATCTGCCAACAAAATACCATGAATGACTGGTTCATGTCTTTGTAATTGTCCGCCCATCTTAATAATGCCCACTCTCTAATTTCTCAGCTCTCCAACCCACTGCTAAGCTTTCAGTTTCTCTGCAAATTCCCTCTTTTGAAATGCAATTGCGATTCTTGAAAATATCAATATTTTTGCTTGCATTACCTTTATTTTACTTGACATGAACTATAATAATGGCATTGATTTCAAAGGTCATCAATACCTTAAGTGCAAGTTATCTCAAAAATTAATTATGATCCTTTTGAAGTCATGTCAAGTTCAAGAAATCAAAATTTGAAAGTATGGGAAATGTGTGAAGGATTTAAAAATTAATGGAACGTAGCCTAAGTACAACACTAATGTGACAAGGGTATGACAAGGGTAGTTTAGGAATGACACTTGGAAGTTAGTACACTTTCCCTACCCCCTATGAAAGTTGAACAAGTGTCCTCACTTGTTAAATTTAGTACGAGGTTGGGAAAGTGGCTTAATGTGTATATTATACATTTAATGCAAGACTAGATATAATTAATTAAACCTGTGCGCTAAAAGTAAGTAAGGAGTTAGAAAGTTGTACCTGGTGATTATTTACCATACATGAATGTGAGTTGATAATTAGAGTGTTGATTCTGGCGGCCGCATTAGATTGTTGACGTGGCATTTTATTGAAAGCATTTGAAAATAGAAATTGTGGGTGACATGGAATTTGAGTGGGCAGTAGAAATAGGAATGAGATGAGTTGATGTGAAGAAAAAAGAAAAGTGAATGAAGAAGTATACTTCATTAAATGAAGTTTTATTATGAGTGATAGCGAACATATGTCATGGTGATGCTGCAAGAGGAAGGCTTTCACCTTCTGCTACAGGAACTATTTCCTGAGGGGCTGTTAAACTATGCATGTTGAACTGTTTCAAGAATTCTTCTTTGGTTTGAGGCTTGTGATACAGGTGCAAGTAGTGTCCATTGACTAGCAGCTTAAATTGTATTGGATCAAGTGTGGTTAGCTGAACTGCTCCATTATCAAAAACATATTGAATTTCATAGGGTTCGAGCCATCTAGTTTATAGTTTTCCTGGGTTCTCTTTGAATCTAGAATCATATAGTAAAGCCCAATCTCCTACTTGAAATTTCTTGTTCTTGATATGTGAATCATGCCATCTTTTCCTTTGGTTCTGTATTAGCTCTATTCTTTCCAATGCTAACTTGCGCATTTCATCCAATGAGTTGAAATGGAGGAGACGTTCTGTTAGTGCTGCAGGAAGATTGATGTTTAGTTCAAATGTTGTGCACAATGTTTTATGTTCAAATTCTATGGGCAACATTGTTACTTTTCCATACACCAATTCAAATGGGGTGATCCTTATTATTGTCTTCCATGTGGTACGGTAAGCCCAGACTTCTTCTGTTAATTGACTACTCCAATCCTTGTGATGCAATTGCACTGTCTTTGTTAATATTGCTTCTATTTCTCTATTGGTCACCTCTACCTATCTGTTTTCTTGCGGATGATAAGGACTAGACTTTTGATACCTGATGCTATACTCCTTCATCAACTTTGTGATTAGGTTTGATGTTAACTATGCACCTTGATCCATTACTAGCTCTTTGGGGACTCCATACTTGGTAAAGATTTCTTCATACAAGAATTTTTCTACTTTTTCATCCCTTGCATTCTACATAACTTTCACTTCAACCCATTTTGTTAGGTAATCTGTACAAACCAGAATGTAGGATTTTCTATTTGATGGTGGATCAATTGGTCCAATGAAGTCCATACCTGACTTATCAAAGGGTGTTATTACTACTTGTGGATTAAGTGGCATCTCATCTAATTTTGTTGGACGACCCATCCTCTGACATTTGTCACATTTTTTTGTATAACTGGCTTCATCTTTGTGTAATTGAGGCCAATAATATCTCGTTGTTAAGATTTTCAGGGTTGTTTGCTTTGCTGCAAAGTGACCTCCACAAGGCTCATCATGACAAGCATGGTGTATATCATATACTTCATCTTCTCTCACACATCTTCTCATAATCTGATCTAGACCAGTGTAAAATAGATTGTTATCTATCCATGAAAATTGAAAGCTCTTCTCTACAAGCTTTTTCTTGTCTTTCTGAGAAAAATGTGGGGGCATCTTGTTTGCTGCAAGATAATTGGCTATGTCTGCATACCATGGGTTTTTGATTGCTATATGGAACAGGTGTTCATCTGGAAATGTATCTTCAACCTAAGTAGTATCTTCATCGACATTTTTTAGTCTAGATAGGTAGTCAGCAACTACGTTGGCCTTTCCTGGCTTATCAACAATTGTGATATCAAACTCCTACAATAGTAAGAGCCATCTTGCCAATTTGCCTGTTATAGCAGGTAAGTTCATCAGATATTTTATTGCAGAGTGATCAGTGTGAACAAAAATGGGATAGCCCATGACATAGTGTCAGAATTTGTTCAATGCATAAACTATAACTAGGAGTTCCTTTTTAGTAACTGTGTAGTTCAATTCAGGGCCATGGAGGCTTTTACTGATATAGTAAATTGCATTCTCATGGTTATTAGGCTTTTGTCCTAGCACAACACCTATGGAATAATCTGATGCATCTGTATGGATGTGGAATGGAATAGACCAATCTGGTCCTTTTAGGACTGGTGTAGTTGTTAGGAGGTTCTTTAGTTGCAGGAAGGACTTATCACATGCTTGTGTCCACTTAAATTCAGCTTCTTTGGTAAGCAATGTATACAAAAGACTAGCAATTTGACTAAAATTTTGAATAAAGCATTTATAGTATCCAACATGTCCTAGAAAAGATCTTACATCTTTTTGTTTAGTAGGAGTAGGTAGTGTAAGTATTACCTCTACTTTAGCTGGGTCCACTTGAATTCTTGTTGCTGAAATGAAATGCCCTAGTACCACTCCTTCCTGCATCATCATAAAGCATTTCTCACTATTAAGGGATAGATTATGCTCCTTACACCAGATTAATACCTTTTCAAGATTCTTCAAAGCCTCATCAAATGTCACTCCAAGTACTGTAAAGTCATCCATATATATCTCCATACAATCATGTGAAATGTTAGCAAAAATACTAATCACAGCTCTTTGAAACGTTGTTGGAGCATTACACAACCCAAAAGGTAGAACTGAATAGGCATATGTCCCCAATGGACATGTGAATGTAGTCTTCTCCTGGTCCTTTGGAGCAATAGTTATTTGATTGTATCCACTATATCCATCAAGGAAGGAAAAATACTTGTAAACGACCAAAGTATCAAGTACTTGGTCAATGAATGGTTATGGGAAGTGATCTTTCTTGGTAGCTTTATTTAAATCTCTATAATCCACAAAAATCTTGCATTTTCCCCCCTTTTTAGGTACTATTACCAAAGGTGATACCCACTTACTATCAGATATAGGATATATAAAGCCAGCATCTAATAACTTTTGCAATTCTGTTTTGACTATGTCCCTTAATGCTGGGTTAGTCCTTCTTTGAGGTTGACGAAGGGGTAGGCTTCCTTCATTTATATATATCCTATGAGTATATAATGTTGGGCTTAATCCCTTCATATCCCCATAATCCCATGCAAAGGATTTCTCATGTGTTTGTAGTAGTTTAGTTAGTTGTTCCATTTGTTGTGGAGGCAACTTATTATTCACATGGAGATTATGACCTTTAGAAAGTTCAACAGTAGTTGTAAGGTCAAGAATGGATATTTCAGGTATAGGACTTGTGTTTACTTCACTAGGTAGCAAACGGTGGATAATATTGGGTTCTGAAGGTAATACACAATCCTCAAAATTATCTTCATATGTACTTAACTTTAACACAAAACTCTCAGATATGTCTTTGATTACAACATAGTCATTGTTAGGAATGCTCTGAATGACTTCATCTTCCTCTTGCAGCTTGAGAAAGGATTGCCTATGTAACATCATGAGTTGAACCATAGAATTCATTTCTTCCTCCCCATCTCCTAAGTCTAGCCATTTAGGTGTACTCAAATCTGGCTGTGGTTGAGCTGGAGGATACAATGCTAATTTCTTAGTGGCTTGCCCATCTGAAATTGTCATGTTCCCTGATCTACAACTTATGTTTGCATCATTTGTTGCTAGCCATGGATGTCCTAGAATGAAAGGGTAACCAATAAGGTTCACTTTTGGTGAAAGGATCATGAAATCAATAGGGTACTCCCAAGAATCTAAGGCAACTATTATATCTTCTATCATTCCATTAGGAGTAACAGTAGAGCTATCTGCTAATTGCAATATTGTTGGAGTAGCTCTCAACTCTTCAATACTTAGTTTATTCATAGTATCCTTAGTCATTACATTAATGACAGCACCTAAGTCTCTTAATGCATTTTTGATAGACTGACCATTAATGATGATTTTCACAACTGGACTCCCTAGATCTGAATATTTTGGTATTACCAGTTTTCCTAGCATGATATCAACCAATTGTCCTATAATATGAACTATTGTAGGATCCATTTTCTTTCTCCCAGGCTTTTTAAGACAAGCTTCTTTTATTTCTTTTCCATAAATTGGAACATCTTTTATTGCTTGAAACAGGGGAATCTGGACATGCATGTTCTTAAGCTGGTCAATGATATCAAATGGTTGGTCTTCTTTTGGTATGGGCTTCTCCATGCTGAGCCTCTAAGGAAAAGGTGGTTTAACTGATGTATGAGCATTAGCTAAGTTGGAAACATTTTTTGATGCAATAGTATTTGTCAAATCATTTTGTGGAATTAGTATTGTTGCTGCAGGAAGGTCTGGCACTTCAATGATAAGGGGCGGTTCAGGTGCTGGCAAGGTAGTACCTAATCTTAGGTGTATATTAGCTATATCAAGTGCATAGGCATGATACTGCTGAGCATTAGTAGCATACATTTTTTGTTGTGGCTGTTGACTATTGAGATTCGGTTGAGGTTGAGTAGGTAATTGTGTCTGCTTTTAAGGATTTGTATTTGGAGATGGTGGCATTATTGTAGGTATATTTGTTGGAGGTGGTAAAGGTGGATATCCAGGATTTGGATTAGGCCATTGCTAAGGTCCTCTCCACTGGTTAGTGGGCTGCAAATTTCCTTGTGGTTGTTTCCATTGGTTTGGAAATTGTGACCATTGGGGTTGCTATGGAGGATACCATTGATTATGTTGATTGTTTGGCCAAGCATTATTCCAAGTGGGTTGATTATACTGTGGAGGACTTTGGATATTCTAGTTTTTCCACTAACTATTATATGGACTTGAAGTTTGTAATGGGTCTTGAGGCATACCTTGTCTCATGGCCCATGGCCGGTGTTGAGCAATAAATAATACTTGCTCGTCCTCTCTGCCTATCTTCAAGTAATTAGTTGGAAGATGCTGATTCTCTAGGTTTGTGACCAATTTGCACTGACAATCCTTTTGTTTGCGGTAATGAGGACAATATTCGGCCAGCTATGCCTCTGTGTTTGCATGTTTCTTCTTGGTGGTCATCATGTCCAAGTGTGTCGAATCATCCCAGGAGGACTGCGATATATCACCTCTGACCATGAGGTCCAGAGCTTTAAGACAATTTTCATTCACGCCTCTTAGAAAAATTAGCTTCTTTGAATCCTCCTGCAATGCATGTTGTGGGTTCTTTTTTAGACTAAATAAGAAGCATGATATGTAGTCCTCTAATGTCTCTTCTTCCCTTTGTGACATACAGAAGATATCATCTCCTTTTGAATCAATTCCCTTGCAGTAGTCTTTATATTTTCTTAGAAACAAATCTCTCATTCTATCCCAATTAGCTATTGCATTCACTCCTAAGCCCATGAACCATCTAAGGGATGACTCCTTCAGTATTGCTGGGAACAACTTAAGCTTATGACTATCAGTATTATAGTAAAAAATTTGACACAATATGTCAAACTCAAATAAAAAGGTGTCAGGATCCTCTGTAACAAGGCCATAGAACTTTGGAAGTGCTAAAGCAGGTATGTTCTTGAGGTTAGGATTATTAATAAGAATTGGAATTGGAAATGGAAATGTAGGAGCTGCAATTACTGGAGGTGTTGGATATTGAAACTGTGGCTGGAAAGTATTGTTCACTGGAGGGTTTTGAGCAACAGGCGGTCCTCGAGTAGGATTATTATGGAAACAGGCTAATATTTTTTCAAAAGGACAAAGGTCAAATGTTTCTTGGGTTTCTTCTTCTTCTATTGAAGATGATGCAACAAACTTAGGACTGGCATCAAGAAATGGTAATTCAAGCTCTTCAAACTCTTCTTTCAGTTTAACAGGTTCCTTTGGAAGAAATCTGCCATGAGCATCTTGCCTTCTTCGATGCATGCAAGTAAGTTGATGACTTATGAAGCAAGCTCACAAATTCTTGTATTAACTAAAAATAGGAAACTTATCTGAAAAATAAATGACTCATTGAGGTTCCTAGTTTGACACCATCCCCAGCAGAGGTGCCAAAAATGAACAGTCTCACAATAGGTAGGGATAATCATGCCATTGTCTCTCTTAAGGGTAACATATCTATGCTACAGATTACCTACCCCCATCATGAAATGCATTTAGATTGTCAACCCAGGGACGTAGAGTTGAAATTGGACAACACAGTTTGTGCACTAAGTTCCTTTAGGAGTCATAACACCTATGTTGCAGGAAGATAAAATGCATGAAAGGAATCTATGCTATTGCTGCAGGAAAGTAAACATACTTGAATATTGAATAGAATTATTGTAGAAAACTTATGAAATGAATCTAAGCATGTCTAACAACTCAAAACATTCACTATACCCATTTCTGCAAATGCTGCAGGAACAACCACAGTGGCAATGCTGCAGGAATAAAATAGTAACTCTATTTGAAAATAGGAAAAGGTACATGAAACAAATCTATTATAACTTAATCTAATCCACCTTCCAAGTGGCACCCCTTGGTTGGCTTCTGCTAACTACTCAACACAAGAGATAATCCAAAATCACTCTTCCATTAAATTCTTCTTAACTGGTTACATAACAACTGAATAACTCATGAAGAATAAAAATAGAGAAACTTCCACTATATTGAATACATAATTCTATCTTTCTTCATTACCTACTAAATTAGTCAAAATCCCTTTATATCGAGGATTGACGCTTATTGAAAACATAACAGAAAAGTCTCATTAAACCTCTCCAAATATGGAGGAGATAACAACCACGACATAATATAATTATTGCTGATAACAGAATAATAGTTCCGAGGAAATATAGAAGGACTAATTACCTATATTCTATGGAACAATATCTCCTTCAAAGCTCACCATATCCATTAGAATCATGCTAGATTCTTCCACCATGGTTGGTCTTCTAACGCTCCTTTAATGCAGATGCACCACTCTTCATACTGCTCCGTGTTTACTTGAAAGGTTAGTAACATTCGGTACACATATGCAAGTCAACATTTTCAACTCCTACTTAAATGTTAGAACACAACTTGAAATAATTATATGAAGTACTGCATTATATTTATAATAGTCAGCAAAACATATCACTCAAGCTACCCATAGATTTTGTGGCTTTAGTTGTACTTGGCATAGGTTCATATAAACATAAGTAATAAAATGTCTTGGAAATGTTTGTCAAAGTATCAAAAAAATATAAATATCATAAACAAATTGTGGCAATAATTAGACTCATCAGGAGGCACCTCAACATATTAGTTAAAACAAATTTTGGACAGTTTTGATGCAAGCTTCAAAACACTTAAGGAAGCTACAAAGATAAAAGTTGTTAAGCAATTTGTGTTGGATATTGCTAATGCATTGGGGAGATTGTTGGATAAATTTAATATGTTTAATCACTACATTGAGTAATTTTGGAATTACTGTTGTTGTCATTGATGGTAACATATGAGAAAATCCATCAACCCAAAAGTATTCTCTCAGTACCTTTACCACATAGTCTCTTTCCCGTAGGATTTTCACATAGTCTCTTTCGCCCTTTGACAACAATGGCAAAGGGTACCATAAGTCATCAACTTTCTTCAACAACTATCTTCAATTGTCACTCCCCCTAAGGAGTAGATCCATACATCAAGTCTAGAATATGATAAGGCTCTAAAAACCTCTGGACTGATGCATCCCTGCATCATTTAATTGTCACTAGGAGGGGCTTGCACCCCAAGCATACCTTTGAGATACTCAAAGGCATCTTTTGGCAATGGCTTAGTAAAGATGTCTGCTATCTTTTCCTTTATGCTAATGTATTCCAACCTTATTTCTTTCTCTGCTACCTTGTCTCTCAAAAAGTGATACTTAATATAAATATGCTTAGTTTTAGAGTGCATCACAGGATTATTTGACATATTTATTGTACTGGTTTTATTACAATGGATAACCATTGGTTCAATGAAAGTTATTCCAATATCTTTCAACATTTGTTTCATCCAAACAATTTGTGTGCAGTTAATAACAGCAACAACATACTCATATTCGACAGTAGATTGAGCTATACAATCTTGCTTTTTACTTAGCCATGAAACCAAATTTTTCCCAAGGAAAAATGCACCTCCACTAGTACTCATCAATATTCCCTACCTAATCGACATCAATATAAGCACATAGTTTAAAGTCATCATTTCTATCATACCATAATCCATATTCCATTGTTCCTTTTAGATATCTAAATATCCTTTTTACAACAGCTAGGTGTGTTTCTTTAGTTTCGCCTGATATCTAGCCACAATTCCAACATCATTAGCAATATCTGGTCTAGTGTGAGTCAGATATTAGAATCCACCAACCATTGATCTGTACTTGGTCTGAAAACACTCTTTGTCTCATCATTATTTGTTAGTTTGTGACCAGTCACCATGGGTGTACTAACCAGTTTACAGTCTTCCATTCCAAAAAATTTCAACATTTTTTTAAGATACTTAGTCTGAGAAATAAAAATCCCATTCTTACTCTGATTTATTTGTAGTCCTAGAAAGAATTTCATTTCACCTATCATGGACATCTCAAATTCATTTTCCATCTCTTTAGAGAATTTCTTACACATTTCATCATTCCCTCCAAAGATAATATCATCAACAAAAACTTATATTATTAGAATTTCATCTTCACTAGCTCTTAAATACAAGTTACTATCAGCATTACCTTTTTTGAACCCAAGGAAAAGTAAGTGTTTGTCTATCCTTGCATACCAAGCCCTTGGAGCTTGCTTCAGTCCATACAATGCCTTCTTCAACTTGCATACCATGTCTTCATCTTCAGATAGAGGAAATCCATCAGGTTGTTCTAGATACCATGTGTATCTTGTTTTAGATACCGTGTGTATCTTATTTTAGATACAGTGTGTATCTTAGCAAGGAGTTATGTAATTATTTGTATATTAGGAAAGCCTAATTGGCCAACCTGGTCATTTATTTGTAATAGGGTATATATGTAAGATCTTTTCTTTTGAAAAGATATGGAGAGAATGTATGTGATGTAAAAGAGGATTGTGGAAGCTGCGAGCTTATGTCTGCTGGATGTAGAGAAGAGGATAAATTATATACTTCATTGGAATTGATCAAGCAAAGACATTTTCTATCAGACAGTTCAAAGATTGTTTATCTCTTTACATACACTTGTGTTGTGAAAAATGAGTTCTGAAGGTCGACATAACCTTCTTTGGGAAGTGAGCCTACCTTATTTTCTTGAATCCTAACAGGGTCTGTCCTCTAACAAGTACTATGTATTGTAATGTTTTAATCAGCTCCTCATAGGGTGAGATCTTCTAACAAGGATACTATACTCTCAGTACATAATTAGTGGGTGTTAATTCCCACCAAGGTTTTACCTTTAATAGGGTTTACTCGACAACAAATATTGTGTTATTGTGTTGGCATTCATTATGTTCATTTGATTTGATATTAATGCTATTCAAAGTTTAAAGTTTAATAATCTATCATACAACTAATTCACCCCCCCTCTTAGTTGTATTGGTGGACTGTTATTCCTGACAATTTGAAGAGAAGAGGTTGGAAGAGTTAATTGAAGGGTTGAAGGAAGACATGAAGACCCTAAATCTAACTAAGAAGGTAGTCAATATATGTTTGAAAGAAGGTAAAGAAGTGTATAAAATGTGTATAGATTCATTTAGACATGTAAAGAATATAGACCACATAATAAAAAAGGAGGAAGAAGCATTGGCTAAGTTATCCAAAGATAATGTAGGAAGAAAAGTAACTGATATGAATAAAGAAGTTAGCCACATTTTTGACAAAATTAGTGTATTAGAACTAGAGAAAGACAAATTTCTTAATAGATTTAGTGAGTTTAGGAACCTACTTGTTCCTAAGATAGCAATTTTGGAGACTACATTGGCAGACTTGGAGCTTGGTATCAAGTCTTATACTGGATTCACACCCACGGACTTGTGCAATGTAGAGATATTAGGTCGCACCATAAATAGGTTGCTACATGTGGCTGAGATAGTCAAGAAGAGCTCAAAGATTGATCTTCAAGCCTTGAAGATCAACTTCAAAGATGTACTTCAAACTAAAAGTACATAGATATGCCACCCAATTTTGCTTGTACATACATTTTTGACATGTTTTCCATTGATGTCAAAGGAGGAGTAGTAGGTAGTGAAAAATAGGAGTAATGTAGATAGAAGAAAGGGAGAGTATATATATTATATAGGAAGTTATAAGGATCTACCCAATTTTGAATTTTTTAAGTTTGGGTTGATGTTCTACACTTAGTCATTTTTAACTAAGTGTTGCCATCAATGCCAAAGGGGGAGATTGTTGGCAAGTGTATAACATATGAGCACATGGATGTTGTCATTATTGGCAACAATTAACCCTTAGATCATCACAAGATATTCTAATACTATTTTGGTAATCAATGATGTGAAAAATGCCTAAGTCCACAGTCAGTTCCTGGTATACAATCTCAATATTTTGGTCAATGAACATGGTATAGAGAGAGTTAATCCATACGAAGTTATATTTGGGTAGACAGGTGTATGAAGGACACTCAGGCAAGATCGCAAGTGTTTTGGATGTGAGATGACAGAGATACAGCTCTCTGAGTGCATGTGAAGACAAGAAATAGTGCAATAGGGCAAGTGAAGAAGTATAAGTTTGGCCTACTTATGTTATGATGTTTTGTATTTATTGAGGGCCCAATGATATTGTAACATGGGAAAAGTTACACAATGCAATTTGTATTTTGTAAATGTATAAGGATATGATAAAAGGATGACCTTAGGGATTATACTCTTAATTGAGTATAAGTATGTGATGATATTTTTTATTTATAGTTGATGCAAACATGGTCAACAAAGTGTAGGTTGAGAAGAGAGTGAGAAAAAATATTGTATGATATGCAGAGGTGAAGTGCTCATGTATTTATTGTATTATCTTTTGTAATACTGGACAAGAAGTCCAATTTTGTAAGTGCAATGTGCATACCTTTTGTATACCCCTAATAGGGTTTATCAATCCTCTAACAAGGAATCACCTATTGTAATACTCTGCTCCTAACAGGGTCTCAATACTTATAGTGTAAATATTTGTGGGTACCATCCCCACTGAGGTTTTCCCTTGGCCAGGGTTTCCTCAAAAATAAATTATGGTGTTATGAGTTCTCTTGTATGTGTTTACTTTTTGTGGATTATTGGATTAACTTTGTTATTTGTTAATTAGTTAAGAAATAATATAAATTATTGTGATACTGATTCACCCCTCTTTCAGTATCACTTAATCCTAACAGTGTGTAATGAACCTCAAGAATTAACCTTTGTAATAATCATGAATAAAATTGACAAGTGTAGATGCAAAATATTGTAATAATAAATTCATTGAATAAATAAGTTATTAAATATTAATGTTAATGCTAAATACTATTAAATACAAAATATTAAATATAAAATATAAATATAAAATATAAAATATAAAATATAAAACATAAAATACTAAACATTAACATCATTACATATTGAAGTATACGTAACACTACATATAATGAATATCATTAAAATCGCTCACCTCTATCATTAGGTGGCTAACCAGCATGAGGGAAGAATCACGATAAAAATAAACAAACTAAAATATATTCTAAAATTTCATCCATAATAAGATGCGACTCTCAACAAAATAAGATATATAACTGACGTTGAGCACGGGAGGAGGTAAAAAAGAAACACATAGATAAAAGAAGAGGCCAATGAAAGGAAGATACGTCTTCAACAAACAAAGTAACACCGCCATAAATAGAGGTCTACAACGTGGCATACACGGCTACATGCATACACAAAGAGCACATGATTGTATACGTTCCAAATAGGAACAGTGGTGATTCGAATTCAGGAGTATATATATTTTACAGACTGTAAGGAAACATTACAAGAGAACATGTTTACTGTAACAAACTCTGCAATAATATTTAGAGCTAAACTACTGATTCAAATGAATTTATGTAATAGAGCATATATAATTAGGAAATTGTATTTACTGTAAAGAAATTATTAATGCTTGTTGTTATCAGGAAGCTTTGAAATTATAAGATATGACCAAGCTAAGATTGGTAGAGGAATGTTGTGATTCTAATGGGAATCCAGAGAGAGATTATAGAGAATCTCTTAGAAATTTTATATATATATATATATATATATATATATATATATATTATAGTGGTTAGTCATATGCACATGTAAGAGATAAGAGGATCGGTTGGAGGTGGGATCTCTGCCAAGTATTATGAGTTAATGAATTCACTCATTAATAGAGATCCCATAGGCCTTAGGAAGAAACTCTCAATGTGATGGTTACCTAATTGAGAATCACTCTCATTGGAGAATTAGGCAAATTTGAGAAGAGTCTTTTCCTAAGGATTAAGTGGGTGTAGTATGAGATTAACAAGTTAGATGATTTAATGTTTAATATTCTTGTTATCACTAATAATTATTTACACATTTATATATATTTTATATTATATCTTCATCTACTAATAGTTGCTACAAGTTTTAAGTATCAAATAGTCCAGGTAGAAGTAGGGACATTGTAGTGGTATCAGAGCATAATCTCGCCATCCTGTGAGTTGAGGCTTATGCAAACCTATGAAAGAAGAGAGAAGAAAAATACAATGAATGACTTAGCCAATGAGATGAGATCCTATATGGAACAAACAAATTAGACATTAATAAATCAAATGGAGAAATCAAATCAAGCCCTCCTCTAAGCCCTACAAAACATGGGGAATTCAATGCATAACTTAAAAGGCCATTCCCACCAGGGGAGAGAAACTAGTTCAAATCACTCAGAGAAAAACAATATAACCTCTAACACTGGGGGTACCCCAACCCCATTTCTTTCCTAGAGAAGGATCCCCAAGAGAAGAGGAAGGAATAGAACAACCCATGACCCGAACTAAAGACATATCAAGGGCTTATGCATAATTGGATCCTCATATTAGAGAAGTGGTATCATTTAGAAAATTTTGTGAAGGTAAATGAAGAGAGACATCTAGGAGGCATGTAAATAAAGAACTCAAGTACAAAATGAACAAGGTAAAACTTCCAAACTTTGATGGGTTAGGAAAAATCACAACCCATGTATGGTTACAAAAATTGAACAATTTTTTTACCCTAAGCCCCATGACGGAAGAGGATGCCCTCCAATTCGCAATACTCCACTTAGAAGGAGCAGCACATGAATGGTGGCACCATGGGATTACCTCCCTAGGACATCAAAATGTAAACTCTTATGGGGAGTTATCCCAAACACTTATTAGTAGATTTGATAAAAAAGACTCAAAATGGTACTTTCAAGAATTAACACATCTTAAACAAAGTGGAAGAGTTGATGAATATGTACGTCAATTCCAAGGGTTATCGGTAATGATTCCCGATCTTTCCCAAAAAAGACTCACTCATATGTTCATAGAAGATCTCAAGGGAACCACAAAAAATATGGTGAAACCCTTTGAACCACAAGCCTTAGAAGAAGCTATCAGGATGACAAAAAAGGTTGAATCTAATAATACCAGGGAATGAACCAAAAACTTCACTTCTAGAACATTTCCTCGAGGCAAGGGAATAAGAAGAGATAACCAAGACAGACCATGCTATTTGTGTAAAACACCATGGAGCACCAGACATAGATGTCAACAAAGGGAAGAATTAATCCAAAAGAATTTATGCTTCAAATGTAAGGAACTGTGGGAACGTGGTCATCAATGCAAAAGAGGGAAAGTAAATGAAATAAAGGAAACAAGTAAAAGGCAAAAGTTGGTGAATTAGAGCAAGGAACTTTAGTAGTTATCTCTCAAAATGAAAATAGGCCCTTACGAATTAAAGGCACACTTAAAGGACAAAAGGTGGTTGCTCTAGTAGATACATGAGCTTCCCATGATTTTATTAGCAAGCATTTGGTAGCCAAGAGAAGGCTAAAAACCCAAGATTTTGAAGGTTTTAGAGTGGCATTAGCCAATGGGTCCATAGATCGTTGCACAAAAATTATTACTCAAGCAAAAATTACCATAGGAGGACATGTAATTAAAAGAGATATTTATGTAGAAAACATACAAAATGACATTATCCTGGGAATGCCATGGATAAACTCCTTAGGATCATGGATGGGCCTAATCTTGAAATATGCTTTAAACATGAAGGGTTAAAAGGAATGTTAGATGGAAATCCAAAGATGGTATCATGTAATAAAATGGAGAGGATTTTGAGACATGACCAAGGGGAGTGGGTAGCTCAATGTATGGTCTTAGATAAAACCCCTCCTCATGAACAAATATTCCATGAATATATTCATCCTATCCTCAAAAAATACAAAAGAATATTTGAATAAATTCCACCACGTCTTCCCCCAAAAAAGGTTTTAAACATGCCATCGAACTAGAAGAAGGGGAAAAACTGGTAATTGCAACACCTTATAGACACCCTCATAAATATAAAGAAGAAATTAAAAAAACTATCAAAGAAATTTTAGAAATGGGACATATTCAACCTAGCAGTAGTTCGTTTGCCTCACCAATAGTACTCATCAAGAAAAAAGATGGAACCATGAGAATGTGTATCGATTACAGGGCATTAAATAAAAGAACTATAAAGAATAGATACCCTATCCCTAGAATTGATGAATTAATGGACAAATTACATGAGGCCTTCTATTTTTCCAAAATTGATCTATGGTCAGGATATCACCAAATTAGAATAAGGGAAGAAGATGTACTGAAGACAGCTTTCAGATGCCATTACAGACACTTCGAATTCTTGGTACTCCCTTTTGGAATCACCAATGCACCAAAAACTTTACAATCTTGCACGAATCATACTTTAAGACAACAACTACAAAGGTTTCTTCTCACATTCTTTGATGACATCCTCATTTTTGGCAAAACATGGGAGGAGCATCTAAAACATATTGAAGAGGTTTTGAGTATTTTAGAAAAAGAATCACTGTATGCTAAAATTTCAAAATGTGAATTTGGATTAGAAGAGATATTATATCTTGGGCATAAAATAAAACAAGAGGGAGTAAGCGTGGATGGAGAACATATCAAAGTTATCAAAGAATGGCCAAAACCAAGAATACTTACTCAACTCCAGGGTTTTGTCAGACTATGCAGTTACTATCGTTGATTTGTTAAAGGATTTTCAAAGATTGTAGCCCCCCTTACGGATCCAACAAAAAAAGGATCATTCACTTGGAATGATAAAACACAATAGACTTTCAAATAACTAAAAGAAGTTATGAGTTCATGCCTAGTATTAGCTATACTAGATTTCTCTATGCCTTTCAAATTACAATGTGATGCCTCTGGAGAAGGTATAAAAGCAGTACTAATGCAAAAGAAACACCCTATAGCTTTCAAGAGTTGTAAAATCATGGGAGCAGAGAAACATTATTCTATATATGAAAAAGAGATGTTGGCGATAATACATGCCTTGGAAATTTTTTGTCAATACCTAGTTTGTGGAAGGTTTGTAGTCAAAATAGATCATAATAGCCTGTGTTTCTTCTTAAACCAAAATGATCTAAATGATAGACAACAAAATGGGTGAGAAAAATTTAGGCTTATGATTTTGATATAGAATATGTGAAAGGAGTAAATAACAGAGAAACATATGCATTGTCAAGATGTCCCCATATCAATACTATATCTAAAATCTCAAGCAATTGGAAGAAAGATATAATAGCAGACTATGCCAACGATCCTTCTGCAACCATAATTTTGGAAGGAAAGGTACCTAATGAAGATTTTCGAGTTCTATATAATGTTATCTTCTAAAGGAAGGATATACATAACCCCACAATCCAAAATGAAGGAAATCATTATGAGAGAATACCATAATAACCCACTAGCGGGTCATCCAAGATATTATAAGACATATAAACATATAAGAGAGAGATACTCATGGAAAGGATTAAAAAGGGACATAAAAAGATATGTGCAAGAATGCATAACCTGTTAACAAAATAAAACTGAACAATCACTTCCGGCAGGGTTATTACATCCATTGCCTATTCCAAACCAAAAATGGGAAAGCATATCCATGGATTTATAATAGGATTACCCAAAGTTCAGGGAAAGGATAGTATCTATGTAGTAGTAGATAGACTCATAAAATTTGCTCATTTCTTTCTAGTCTCTACAAAATACAAAGCACCCCATATAGCAGAAATATTCTTCAGAGAAGTCTTCTATCTCCATGGGATACCCCAAAATATTGGAAGTGATAGGGACAATATATTCCTTAGTAAATGTTGGCAAGAATTATTCAGATTATCAGGAACATTACTCACTTGGGTAGTACCAGTTATCATCCTCAAATTGATGGGTAGACTGAGATTGTAAACAAATGGATAAAAGGATATCTAAGAAACTATGTCACAAGACAACAAACATCTTGGATCAAGTGGCCACATCTAGGGGAATATTGTTATAATACTACACATCACGTGTCAATAGGAATGAGTCCATTCAAAGCACTATATGGGTATGAAGCAACCACTTTCAAAGGATTGATCATACCAGAAAGCAAGGTACTTAGTGCATAGGAATTCACCCAAAGAAACATAGACATCTAAAAGAGAATTTGCATAATTCCCAAAATCAACAAAAAATCTATGCAGATAGAAATAGAGTCGAAAGATCTTTTGTGGAAGGAGATCTAGTGTTCTTATGACTACAACCATACAAACAAACCTCCATTAAGAAAAATGGGACCGAAAAACTTAAGCCCCGATTTTATGGACCATACAAAATAATTCAAAAGGTTGGTGAAGTGGCCTACAAATTGGAACTTCCTAGTAATAACTGAATTCACAATGTGTTCCATGTGTCAAGACTAAAAAAGGTTTTGGGACAACAAATAATACCCTGTATAGAACTGCCTCCATTGGATGATTAAGGGCAACTCATTTTGGAACCTGAAGTAATCCTCAAGACTAGGAAAAAGACGTTAAGGAATAGAATTGTGAGAGAACTCTTGATCAAATGGAGAGGACTACCAGATGAAGATGCCACTTGGGAAAAAGAAGAAGCTATTAAAAAGCTTGAGGACAAGCAAATTCAGGACGAAAGGACTGTAACGAACCTCAAGAATTAACCTTTGTAAAAATCATGAATAAAATTGACAAGTGTAGACACAATATATTGTAATAATAAATTCACCGAATAAATAAGTTATTAAATATTAATGTTAACGCTAAATACTATTAAATATAGAATCTTAAATATAAAACATTTAAATATAAAATATTAATATTAAATATCAAGTATAAAATATAAAATATAAAATACTAAACATTAACATCCTTACACATTGAAGTATACGTAACACTACATATAATGAATATCATTACAATTGCTCACCTCTATCGTTAGGCAGCTAACCAACGTGAGGGAAGAATCATGATAAAAATAAGCAAACTAAAACATATTCCAAAATGCCGTCCATAATAAGACGCAACTCTCGACAAAATGAGATATATAACTGGTGTCGAGCACATGATGAGGTAAAAAAGAAACACGGAGATAAAAGAAGAGGCCAATGGAAGGAAGATACATCTTTAACAAACAAAGTAACACCACCAAAAATAGAGGTCTGCAAAGTGGCATACACGGCTACATGCATACGTAGAGAGCACATGATTGTATACGTTCCAAATAGGAACAGTGGTGATTCAAATTTAGGAGTATATATATTTTACAAACTATAAGGAAACATTACAAGAGAACGTGTTTACTGTAACAACTTCTGCAATAATATTTAGAGGTAAACTACTGATTCAAATGAATTTATGTAACAAAGCATTTATAATTGGGAAATTGTATTTACTCTAGAGAAATTATTAATGCTTGTTGTTATCAAGAAGCTTTGAAATTATAAGATATGACCAAGCTAAGCTTGGCAGAGGGCATTCAGAGGGAATGCCAATTTCCTCTAAAAGGAAACTCAGAGGCCAATATTATCTTGGTAGAGAACATTCTTAAGGAATGTTGTGATTCAAGTGGGAATCCAAAGAGAGATTATAGAGAATCTCTTAGAGATAATATATATATATATATATATATATATATATATATATATATATATATATATATATAGTGGTCAATCATATGTATATGTAAGAGATAAGAGGCTCAGTTGGAAGTGGGATCTCTGCCGAGTATTATGAGTTAATGAGTTCACTCATTATAGAGATCCCATAGGCCTTAGGAAGACACTCTCAATGTGACAGTTACCTAATTGAGAATCACTCTCATCAGAGAATTAGACAAATCTGAGAAGAGTCTTTTCCTAAGGATTAGGTGGGTGTAGTATGGGATTAACATGTTAGATGATTTAATGTTTAATATTCTTGTTTATCACTAATAATTGTTTACACATTTATATGTTTTTTATATTATATCTTCATCTACTAACAATTGCTATAGGTTTTAAGCATCAAATAGTCCAGGCAGAAGCAGGGACATTACACAGTGTTGCCCTATCCATTCACTAACCCTATGACCTATTTTTAATTGGTCTCTTGATGCATACCCTAACTATGTTGCTTTGTGTCATTTGTGCTTGGGTGACTGCATTTTCCTTAGTTTTTGCTAGGAATGTCATCCCCTCTATTTTTAGTTGGTGTTCTTCTCTAGCAAGATGAGTGAGAAGTATGATTGTGGGGCTCTATTTTTGGCAGACTGGCCTATGCAATGAATTTTGTGGAGTTCTTGATTGGGTTGTGGGTCTTTTTGCAATACCTTCCCCCTTTCTGCGAACTCCTTACCAAGGTGTTTTGTTTTGGGTTGGTGAGAGGATGTGTTCGATGATTGTTTATGCCTCTATCTGGTCCATTTGGCCTAGTCAAGGTTATAGTAGGGTCCAATCTCTGCTACTTATGTTGAGTTTTGAAGAAGTGCTTTTGAAGCCCATAAATGGGGTTGTTTACCCATTTTTTGATGAGAATGAGGTGGGTTTCTTCTCTATTCTTTGGAGTTAGATGTTGTTTTTGTGGTTTATTCCTGTGGTGACCATTGGAAAGGAAGGACTAGTGAGTGTGGTGGATAGTATTTCTTTGATGGATTCTCTTGCTGAGGTTGTGGGTATCAAGCTTGTGTTGGATAACCTGTTCACGTTGGATGATGTGGTGGCGCCAAAAGTATATACTATTCTTCTCTTTGGCCCTGTTAGTAGTGTGGGTTCTGTTATTTTTGACAACTTGTGTGTTGTGGGTGGTGTTGTGCATGCCCAATAGTTGGTTGAGGATTCCTTATGCCCTTGGTGGGTGTGATTCTTCTTGGGGAGTGAATCTTGGAGGGTGCTATGTTTGAGGCCCTACTCTATTTTGGCCTTTAGTCTTGCTGAATGGAGATGGTTGTCCTAATTTATGAGCCACACTTTTCTTGGGTTTGCTCTATTTGGGGACCAAAGTTTTGTAGGCTCTTTAATGTTTTGGAGAATGAGTAAGGTGTATGGCTTGGGGAACCCTGTGGCTATATATGAAGATGAGGAAATCGAGTTCAACCTGAAAGTGATGGTGGTTGTGGAATGACATTT
Source organism: Chamaecyparis obtusa (assembly GCA_027943335.1). Lineage (NCBI taxonomy): Eukaryota > Viridiplantae > Streptophyta > Pinopsida > Cupressales > Cupressaceae > Chamaecyparis > Chamaecyparis obtusa. The sequence goes on along the minus strand of BSBK01002177.1, from coordinate 935,846 downwards.
ATCTCGATTGATAGTGGAGAAGGGGAGTGTTAATCAACTTGTTAGTAGGGGGGTCTGGTATTGTTGGGATGTTTCTTCTTCTTCCATAGTCACTTTGGAGGTGGAGGCCATTTCATTTGGTCTGTCCATTTCTATTGGCATGGATAGTGGTTTTGTTTTCTTTGGTGACCGGTTATTTATTATAGCTGATTTGAGGGCTATTCTTGACTTGGTGTAAGAAGGAGGGGGTTTAGCTTGCCAGGAGGGGGGCTTGGTTTTGTTGGTCTTCTTCTTCTTCTTCCATGATTCCTACAGTGGTGGAGGCCATTTCCTTTGGACTATCCATGGACAGTGGATTTATTTCATTTGACCCATTGGAGAAGGGGGGTGTTTAGCTTGCCAAGAGGGGGGGCTTGGTAGTATTGGTTTTCTTCTTCTTCCATGGTTCCGATGGAGGTGGAGGGCATTTCCTTTGGATTGTCCATGGATAGTGGATATGTTTTCTTTGGTAGCTAGATGTTTGTTATTGCTAGTTTGGTGGCTATTCCAGACCTAGTGGAGAAGGGGGGGTGGTCAGCTTGCTAGGAGGGGGGCCTGGTACTATTGGTTTGGTCCTTCTCCCATGATTCACATGGAGGTGGAGGCCTTTTTTGTCTAGATTGTCCATTTCTATATGCATGGATGGTGGTTTTGTCTGTTTTGGAGGCTAAATTATTTGTTGCAACTGGTTTGGGGGCTATTCCTGACCCAGTGGAGAAGGGGGGTGTACAATTGACCAAGAGGGGGGCCTGGTTTGGTTGGTTTTCTTCTTTTTCTAGGGTTCCTATGGAGATGGAGGCTGATTTGTTTCATGGTGATTGGAGATGTAGCGGGTCCTATCTTCCTTGCCATCTTTCAGAAAAGTGACAACTCTTCAACATGGAGAGTTAGTTTGGTTGGTAGGTTACTTGTAGCCTGAGTTCTTTTTTTTTTGCCATGTTGGAAGTGGCTTCCACTTTCAATTCTCCTTTTTTTTGGGTTGGTCTATCCCTTTTGTTAGATTTGGATAGTGGTTTTTTTTTGCTCTTGTGACCAATTGACTGCTGATAGTTTTCATGGGCTTGCTCTAGTCTTTTGTTTTTGGTTGAAGTTGGCAATAGGTTTGGGGGCTATTCCTAACCTTGAGGATGAGGGAGGTGTGTTGTTGTCTAGGAGGTGGGCTTGGTATTTGCAGTTTGCTTCTTCTTTAATGGTTTTTATAGAGGTGTATGAGTCTCTTATAGAGGTGGAGACTTTCTTCATGAAATTGGAAGTTTATAACTATGCGGGCTCCCTTCTATGGATGTTTGGATGTAAGGTGGCTCAATGGTATGCTCCTTGTTTTGATGGTCTATCTCTTAGCTACGCCTATAAAGGTGGGCTTCTTTGCTATTGAGGTGGAAAGGGGTTTTGTAGTTGAGGGGTGGATCCAAAGTCGAGGTGATGTTGTTTATCACAGTATAGTCTTCAACAACTCTGCGTATCTTAAGGAGAAGATTTGGGGAACCTTTCCTTATATCTCTTTATTGGATTGTCACAACAAGTGGCTTGTGGGCTGAGTAGTGTTGGGGGTCTTTCTTGGCCTATATATTGTATTTGGCCTTTTGTGGCCTTGTATTCTCCAAGCGACATTTCTATTGAAGTTCTTTGTTGACTGTGTGCCGTTAGTGGCCATTTGTTGTAAAAACCTACACATTAATTTGTGCTGCTGATTTCTTGATAGCCCTATGGCTGTGGTTTTGTAAGGGTCAACCCCCTTGTTTAACTGCTTTTTTAATAAAAAATATTATATTCATTATAATATATAATGAATAGATATGATTTAACAATGTTAGTGTGAATTCTCTTTTTTAAGTATTCTTGAATAATTTTTGAAGTTATTGTTCAACACGAAAACCTTAGATATATAATTATTAATAATTGAATTAAATATTCAAACAATTTAATTATTTAAGAAAAAAAATATAAATTTTTTTCATCATTAACACTTATCATAATTGCCCATTCCCCTCAAAAAGACTAGTTGCAGTCCGCAAACGGACAACTACTAGTAAGATAATTTACACGACTAAACATTAAACCTCTTAAACATTGATATTCCTCAACATTTTAAATACAATCAAAACAAAACAAAATCTTGAACTCATCCACATCCAAACCCACTTGATAAATACTTTCAACCATGTTTTGATGACATCTATAACTCTAGAATCACTTCTGTTCATTCGGATTGGTTTTACCCATTACTGAGTAGAGAAGGCTCACAGTGAAGGCAATCCAGGTCTTTACGTAGCGCCTCATATCTATTTTTTATTGGGGTTTTCAAGTATTTTGTCACAGAAACGAGTTGCAGCGAGGGTTTTTCTTTGTTTTACATTTTATTCCGAACTTATTGTGATATTTGTCCGCTTAAATTTTAGAATTATAAGTTATTAGCGGAGGTCATGAGAGTTGAAAAGGAACGTACGGGAATCCCATTTGAGTCATTTTAGGGGTTCTGTTTGGGAAATGGTTTTGGGAAAGCAGGTTTTGTATGAATGCATCTTCGGTTACTTTTAAGGTGTTCCCCTGGCTTTCTTAAAATGACTAGTATGATGGTTTTAGTGTCAGGTTCAAATCAATAAATTATTTCTGCCAGTAAATTTGTCTCAAACCTTATCCTGGTTTGGACCAGAATTCTTTAGTCTTGATAAGTAGGAGATATTTTCCACAGCATGTCAAATTGTGATATTGCTATCAGGATTTAACTGTGTAGTTTTTTTGAGTCAAACTCATTGACCCACGATTCATGAGTAGTGGTTCACCGAACCCATCTCTCATGAGAATGAAATGGAACACTTAGCACTCATTGGATCTAGGTGATGCTCATAGAGGTGAAGCACCGGGACTTCCCGGGAGGTCACCCATCCTAGTACTACTCCAGCTTGAGCGTGCTTAACTACAGAGTTTCCTCCATGGTTAAACCCATTCTACTTGCATCCTCATTTGCAAAACCTTCACCAAGTGTTGTGCCTTATGAACCATTCATTAGAAAGCCCCTTAAGCTCATCAATTGATAAGTAGGAGATATTTTCCACAGCATGTCAAATTGTGATATTGCTATCAGGATTTAACTGTGTAGTTTTTTTGAGTCAAACTCATTGACCCACGATTCATGAGTAGTGGTTCACCGAACCCATCTCTCATGAGAATGAAATGGAACACTTAGCACTCATTGGATCTAGGTGATGCTCATAAAGGTGAAGCACCGGGACTTCCCGGGAGGTCACCCATCCCAGTACTACTCCAGCTTGAGCGCGCTTAACTACAGAGTTTCCTCCATGGTTAAACCCACTCTACTTGCATCCTCATTTGCAAAACCTTCACCAAGTGTTGTGCCTTATGAACCATTCATTAGAAAGCCCCTTAAGCTCATCAATTGATTCTTTTTAGATATTACTTCTCTTATCACTCTCAGAGCTTTGCACATAATTTCCTCTCTAATGCCTCTACTTCATCATTCTTCTTTGCTGCATTGGAAGAAACCCCAAATTGAAGATTTTGTTTAGAATAGCTAATAGAATAATCTCTATTTGCCTGCACTATATTTCCTTATTCATTTTCTTCAACTTTTACCCTTTTGGCTGATTTAGTGATAGTGGGCATGTATGCTCTAGAATGTTTCTTAGGGTTGCAAGAACTGGCAGCAATTAGAATGATGTTGCTACCACAAGGTCGGCAAAATTGACATTTGTTAAAGACACATCATTCTACTTGGGGACCACTTCCATATGCACACTTCTATGCACAGATTGAGCAATAAGAATACTTAGGACCGTAGTTAGGATACTCTATGAGTACTCTACTAAACTTTAGAGTCTCTGAGCTGGTTGAGCTGAGTCGACCAGTCTCCCTCACTGAGTTTGGCTTGATTCTTGGAGAGTGATTGAGGCTTGCGCCAAGATTCCCGAGTCTAAGGTTTAGACTCATCTGGTGCTGGAGCATAACAGACAGGGACTGAAATTTCAAATTTTGATATTTTGAGGATCATATGACATGTGTGATGTTTGAATAATGACAAATTGATGGTCAAATTAGACTTGTATGATCTCTAAATGTATTGTTCTCTTTTTTTGTGTGATTATGAGATTTTATTTTTGGCCAAGTCTGTGCCGGGTCAAAATTTTGGGCTGCTGAGTTGAGTTGAGTCCAAGTTTAAGTTTTTGAACTATGCTTAGGAGTTAGGACAACATCCCCAGCAACAAGCAAATCTTTGGATACCTGGGCAGACGTGATTTTGGAGGAGTGAGGGTTTGGAGTGAAACTTGAATTGAGTGATTAACATTTTATACCCACCTTCTAAGGCATCATTTATTACTTTCTAGAATTACTTTTTACATATTTTCAAAATAAAGGACAACTCTAGTTCTTCTAGCAAATCTCCTTACGGTCCTCTAAATTTAAGGCGAATACTGAAAATAAACAGATTTTGAAATGGGAACATGTGAATTGGCTTCAGTTTCAGAATTCCCACAGCTGTGTCTTCTCTTCTGCATTTCCCTATTGCCATGGCTACCATTTTCTCCCTTTAGGTTCTAATTAGCTAGCAATTGAGCTTCTCCCCATCCATTTCAAGAGGCATAGCAAGCAAAATGAGCATGGTTCATGCATGCCCATCAGCAACGATCTTTACTTTGAGTAGATTGCCCTTCTCCATCCTAGTCATGCTTCATTGTATATGGAAGTTGAGTCAGTTGTACAGGTTTTGAGGAGTTGCAAGGCTCAAATGACAGAGTTGCAAAGTGGAGGGAATAGAGTTGATTCACGGCTCAAATGATAAAGTTGCAAAGTGGAGGGAGTAGAATTGATTCAAGGATTGAATGATAAAGTTACAAAGTGGAGGCTGTATGATTGATCGGAAGGTTCAACTAGGATTTGTATCTTGGGACAGAATAGATGATTTGAAAAACTTGGAGAAGTTTGGATCTAGTGGTTTTCTAGTCAGGCTCTTTTGTAGAGGGCTACAAATACCTTACCAGCAAGCTGCAGGTTCTCCGTAGCAATGGTACATGTGATTACAATGTTGTTGCAGGGATCCAGTTAACTGCTACAGTTATCCTATAGCTTGCTTCAGGTGATAATAAACTGCATTGCTATAGAACTTTCAAGAGTGCAAAACTGGAAACAATCAAATTGGACACAACTGGATTAAATTCTAGCATTAAAATCTTTTAAATTGTTTTTTATAAGGGGTTCAATTTTTTTGTGCCAACAGTTTCCCCTTCCACTTCTGACTTCGATGCAGAGTAGAGCCTTGTTCCCCATTGGTTCTGTCCTCTTGATCTTCCTACAGTTATCTTTTAGAATGAGACATGTCTTTCTCTAGATTTCTTTCTAGTGCATGACTTTTTATATACTACTTGTTCTAGAGAATACCTGTTTAGGTTACACCTTTCTATCTAGGTCTTTTTGCCTCCTAGTTCTCTTCTAAGATTTAATCTTATATTTTATATTTTTGGCTGGTGGGTCCTTTTAGCTCCTGATTTGCTATTATTGATTGTTATACTTTTGAGCTCCATTGACCTACTTTGGTCTTAGGAAATCTGTTGTTGAGGTTTCTTTTTCTCTAAACTGAAACATCTCTCAACTAAATAAGGCTAGGCATTTCTGATCTTTATACTGAATGAAGGTCTTCAGGGAGCCCTGCGAATATTGACAGGGAGTGATAATGCCAACAAATTGCATGACAGAGACTTAGAGAGGACACCTGAAGATTAAATGATCCCTGGACTTTGGTTCTAAGAGATCTTTTTCACTAATTCAAATCCATCTTGAGAGATGATATTCTACCTGCATTTAAGCCTGTAGAAGGATGGTAGGTCTTTGTATCTACTGCTTAAGTTATGCAAAAATCTGTTGGTCAGTTGGCTTAAAGGATACATCTTTGTTTTTGTTGAATGACATGCTGTAGTATATCTTGGATGGTATTTTAGAATGATCCTTTCTTTTATAGTCATGGTTGTCTTATTTGCTGCCTGCATCTATATATATCCATGACATTTATGGTTGTGTTTGTTAAAGATCATTGGACTTAGACATTGAGTCAGAAAATAAATTGCATTGTTTTTAGTTTAATGTGAAAGATCTCTTTATTAATAAACATTAAGGAGGAGATGTATAGTTGAATGTGCTTTATGTTCATAAATTTGCAGGCTGCAGTAACACAGATTTGGCAGAATGCTACTGTGCGTGACATGCCCTCCAGTGCCATACAAGCCTTGTCAAACTTCAGCATTTATATCTAGCCAGACAATTTCCAATTCACGAGTACCTGCTAGATGTTCGTTACATATTGAAGGAGGAAGTTCTTTGCATAATAATTCCAAACCCTGGCTGTTGGTTGGTTTGGGAAATCCAGGGAAGAAGTATGAAGGCACCAGGCATAATGTATGTAGTAACTTATTTTGTTTTTGTGCATTTGTGTAGTTCAATCAATTATGCTTCAGATTTTTCCTCAATTTTGCTTTGTTTTCCAGAGTAGATTCATTGGAATTAGAGCCATATACCTCCTGTAGTTCATTGATCAGCTATTTTAATGTTCAAAATAGGTGGGATTTGAGATGATTGATTCCATTGCTCAAGCTGAAGGCATTTCCCTGAATGCAATTCAATCAAAAGCACTAATTGGAAAAGGTAGAGTTTGAGGTGTTCCAAGAGAAACATGACTTTGTTTTTCTAAACAATATTCAATGCTGCAATTGCAGGGTGAATGCTAGAATGTGGAACATGTAAACATCTCAGTAATCAATATAGATTGTTGAATCGAGGTTTTTTGTTCTAAAATATCAAGCAATATAGAATTTGGTACAATCAGTGTCAAATGACCTACCTGTTATTTTGCTGCTAAAATATTGATCCTTGAACTTGTTTGTGCAGGCTACATTTGCAATGCACCAGTTCTCCTTGCTAAACCTCAAACTTATATGAACTTAACCGGTGAATCAGTGAGTTAGAGATTCATATCTTCATAAGTGTCAAGATATCTTTATGAGGAAACTTCGTTGAGTTTTTGAAACGTCATTCTAAATAAGTGTCAAGATATCTTTATGAGGAAACTTCGTTGAGTTTTTGAAACGTCATTCTAAATATTTATAGAGCTTGAATACTAACATTCATTACTAGTAATCATTCTTTGATAGCCTTGTGAAAATCTCATTAATGAATGGAAATGACTCATGAGTTACCCTTCTATAATTAATTTGTGAAGTAACTATGATTTTATGTTTGGCCTTTTAGGATTGCCATATACTGCCAAGAGATCCCTGCGGTGATGGGACTTGCCTTGTCTAGCTGTTTGCATGGCCTTGTTTGCTTTTACATTGATGCTTATTTAGATAGTTATGTAACATCATACAAATTGACAACCACAAATCATATAATAGACATACCAATGGTTACACATTTATGCAATAGGAATAGTATATGATGTTAAATTTTTTCCATAAACAGACATTTATAATACTTTAGAAATAACAATTGAAAACATTTGAAACATTCTAATCATATTAGCCAAGCATTTCCATAACAGTTTAGAGCGATAATACTACAAAGGAATATTTCAACAAAAAAATAAGAGTCATCTACTCTTTAAATTAGTAAAACAATAATTAGATATAACATTGTATGTTGAACCTCTTTTGTCCTTTCTCTGTCATCTAGCGTGGAAAAGGAGAGACAGTGTCACTGAAATGATTTCCACCGTGCGACAAAGTCATTGGCTTCTTTGTCCTACCCCATGAGAGGAGCTCAACTTATCATGATGAGTCTAGCTGCTAGCAATCTGTTGCCAACATGTGTGAAATCTGGGCAACCATGAAATAACTGACATATGCAACCTATTAATGCTTTTTAACACAAGTATCTATACACATGCCCCTTTACCCATGAAGTGACTCAGTTTAATTCAACCAATCCTCTTTTTTATTATTTAAATTAATAGCTTTGGCCAAAACATATTTGTATTGTCCCTTTACCCATGAAGTGACTCAATTTAGTTCAAACAATCCTCTTTGTAATTATTTGAATTCTTTGCTTTGGTTAAAGCATTTTTATATTTTGTTGTACCCTCAAGGCCTGCCTCATAGTCACTTTGCACCCTTTCACGTCCCATATATAAATTATAGTTACTCAAGACTAAGACCATATGGCTTATCCCAAGAATTTAGGAAATTAAGACCCTTCTCATTGTATTGTTATTATTTAGATTTTTATGTTTATTGTTCCATAGTCTAAAGACTCTAAACTATCTTTCATTTTATTTCAGTAAAATGACAGATCTGTTAGCCAATAGGGCCAAGTTACCCTTAGGTATAATTATTTCGCTTGCCTGTTTACAGTTGATCAGTCATAATGCTTATACATTTGTGTGCTACAGATTCCATTTGATAGTTATAGTCTTATAGACGATAATGCCGGTCAATATTTGCAAAAGTTGCTGGTCATGCATACTTATATAACAGGATGCAAAATTTACAGGGTAATAGATTGATAATAGTTGCATAAGTACAGAATCATAGTACCAGTAGTAAATGCATACATTGCAAATCATAGTGCTGGTGATGTATGCATAAATGACAAAACACAATGAAGAAAGTTATGCATAAACCACAACATAGAGCTGGTAAGCTATGTGTAAACTACAGAACATAGAACTGGTAATGAGCTCTCCTATGGCTGCTGTAGAATACTAGAACAATCATGTGAGAGTTCAGAACCAATATTTCATAAATCTTCCTGTAGAAATTTATGTTTTCCTACAATTTTCAGTAACAAATCATGGCCCAATTGTAAGCAATGATACTCAATTTCTTGTGTTTAATTTATCTTACTAGCTTATTTAAAACAACAATACCAAAGCAGTCTATTCATTTCATTTTTGAGAAGCGATGAGCTGTCTCTAATCAGTGAAGAAATGGTTTCAAATACTGAAATTTAAATTATAAATGCCTATTTGACTGGTTTTAAATCTGTATCAATCATCATGTAAAATTCTGTAACAAGAATGTGAGAGTGACCAGCTTTTCAAGCTTAAGAATTCACAAATCATTATTATTATTTCAAATGCAATGAAGCATTTATTTTTAACTGCCAACTACTTGACTTTCCCTGTCATGGAGATTTCTACCTTTTTTTCGGTAAATAACATTGGAGGCTTAAGAATAGATTTTCATACTCGTGAAAATCAAGATGCAGAAATTCCCCTTTCACTTACCCTCACAACTCCTTTCTCTCCTAACTGCTCATTCTTAAAGAATAATAAAAATTTTGACCTTTTTTTTAATACCAAGTATCCCCTCTTCCCATGTTACATGGGAAAGGATGCTTTCCCAAGGTAACAGATGCTGGGTTTCTTTTAATTTTTTTTTGCTGATCCTTGACTGTTGAGAGCCTTCAATAAGGCTTCCTAATGATAAATATTATCTGAACACAATTGCTGGCCCCTTTCTCCATATCACCTTTTTATATTGTTCTTTTTTTAAGTACAAAAAAAAACTTATTTTCTTTTTGAATAAGAGAAGGTACCCAACGTACCCTTTCTTATTTTAAACTTTTGCTCCCACTTTTTTTACAAAAGAAATATTTAAAATACTCTATTAAAAATATAATATTATTTAATAATAATGTGAATTATTTATTTTTTGTTAATAACATTGCTTATTTAAAATATGAAATTATTTAATAATATTACCTTTAATTTCTTTTTTAATTTTGATAACTAAATATTTAATAAAATATTATTGTTATTTATCCCTGAATAATGCAGTAGTATGCAACCCAAGTAATGATACTATGTGCTCGTGTGCAGAATTCACACCCATATTGCCCTTAGATGGCAAGAATCCTCTTTTTGGTGATACCCTCTTTCAAATGAGAGTAGCAAAAATTGTCCTGTCACACTCCAATGATAAGAATATAGTTAGTCCATTTTAAACAAAAATCCGAATTTGGATAATTATTCACAATATTAAAATTTCTATATAAAATTATACCACAAACTATATTACAGAAATACATTCATAACTACCATAACTAACCACATTCTTCAAATTGTTATAGTGGTTGATTAATCAACCAGGTAAGGAATTTAAGTTAAACAACTAGATAAAACAAGTATGCAAGGGTGTCATTGAAATTGAACGTCTAACTGTTATGGCAATTAGATTTCACATTTGGATGAACATATATACAAGAATGCCATTACAAAATTTAGGGCCTGGTCACAATGCGAGCTTCACAATAATTGTGCATCTCAAAAAGAAATTGTGAAGTAACTATGATTCTATGTCTGGCCTTTTAGAATTGTCTTGTATTGTCAAGAGACCCCTATGGTAGTGGCATTTGCCTTTGGCAAGAAGTTTGCGCAGCCCTGCTTGCCTTTACATTGATCCTTGTTTAGGGAATTACTTTTGTATAGTACTTCACAAGGATGTCATTTATAATCATATAGATTTCACAATAATTGTGCATCTCAATAAGACATTGTTTTTCCCTCTTCATTACTAACATCCTTTTCTTATGATATTTTATTTTATAATAATTTTGACAAAATAATCTCCCTACAAAATAAAATGCACTTACATTCCCTGCATATACATCTTATAAACATGCAAATGCTATGCTTTATGAAGAAAAAATGTTACCAAAATGTTTTTTAGTTTCATTTAAGAATGTACAAACATCCACTCAATTTCTATTGACATCAAGTAGAATTGGCATGCCTGGATACAAATAATTGATCAAATGAACAAAAACACATCTCTTGCAAATTACAGAATCAAAGGAATTTGAACTTATAAGTGAGTGGGTTATTTTGCGAGTATCTTGAACCTAAATCCTTCATTTTATTACAACATAAGGCTAATCTGAAAAGTAATGACATAGAGAATGATTACCAAGATATTTGATATTAACAAAGGAGCAGAAGTCTCCTTAAAGAAGAGTTACAAACAATTTATTTGAGAAGTATAAGATCGACAACTAAGAAAAGCATATGACAACTAAAAGAATAAAGAATATTCTTAAAGCCTATCCTAACAACTTAATTGATCATTATAACTAAATATTGCAATATTATTGCAATACCCTCCCTTAATGGTCAATCTGTCAATAACATCAAGCTTATTTCAAAATTTGGCAAATTTGTCAGGACTCAAAGACCTGGTAAGAATGTTTGTAGACTGGTCCTTTGTCAGAACACATTGCAACATCACTAATTCATCTTCTACAAACTATCGTATGAAATGAAAATGAAGCTCAATATGTTCAGTATGCTCATGAAAGATTGGATTCTTGGCCAGCTTTAGCACCCCTTGATTGTCACAATACAAGGGTGAAGGCCTTGCTTGAGACATTTGCATGTCTAAAGACATCCTTCGTAGCCATACTGCCTCACATGTTACTTTGTTTGTTCCTCGATACTCTGCTTCTTTCAAGGAAAGAGCTACTGCCTTCTGCTTCTTATTGGTCCGAGTGACTGCACTCGTACCAAGACTCAAAAAATACTCAGAAGTGGACTTCCTATTATCAACAAAACTTGCCCAATCTGAATTTGTGCACCTAGCCAGCCTAGGATCTTTGCTTTTTCTATATAGAATGCCAAAGTCGAGTGTCTCTTTCACATATCTCAGGACCCTCTTCGCTACAACCCGATGTCTTGTCTTTGATGTCATGAAACTGGAAATTGTAACTCACAACATAGCTCAAGTCAAGTTTGGCGGTTGTAAGATAGATAAGGCTGCCCACTAGTTAGAATGTGACTCTTTCAGAGAAGGTGTTGGAGTAATATTAATGCAAAACAAACATCCTATAGATTTTTAAAGTTGAAAGCTAAAGAAACCAAAAAGAAGTGTTCCATATACGATAAGGAAATCTTAGACAATATCTATTTTGTGAGAGGTTTGTTGTAAAATCTGATCATAATAGCCTAAGATTCTTCTTAAACCTAAAAGATTTAAATGGAAAAGAATGAAAATGGTTTAGCAAATCACAAGACTATGACTTTGACATTGAGTACATGAAGGGAAAAATAATGTTGTAGTTGATGCCCTATTAGGAAGATCCCATCTATGCTCCATGATGGATATCTCTATAGAATGGAAGAATTCCATAATTGCAAAATATGCCAAGGACACATTATCAAATGATATATTAGAAGGAAAACTACAAGATGAAGGTATTAAGTATTGGATGAACCTATCCTCTACAAAGATAGAATATATATTGCTTCAGGATCAAAGATGAAGGGGAAAATTATGAAAACCTATCATGTCACCCCTTTGGCAAGGCATCAAGGGTACTACAAAACTTACAAACAAATAAGAGAGAGATTCTCCTGGAAAGGTCACAAGGGAGATGTCCTAAAATGCATTAGAGAGTGGATGGTGTGTCAAGGGAATAAAGGACATATTTCTCATAGGATTACTTCAACCTGTACCTATACCTAATCGGAAATGGGAAAGTGTTTCGATGGATTTCATTACAGGATTCCCAAAGGTGCAAGGAAAGGAGTATATATATTGTGGTGGACCGTCTGATGAAGTATGCACATTTCCATGCAATATCTACTGACTATAGAGCTCCAGAGGTGGAAAATGTTTTCTTCAAAGAAATTTTCAAGTTTACCCAAACATTGTTAGCAGCAAGGATAACAGATTCCTTAGTTTGTTTTGGCAATGGCTCTTTAGACTAGTAGGGGCGGAACTCACACCCAGTACAAGTTACCACCCACAATCCAATAGATAGACTGAGATTGTCAATAAACTAATAAGCTATGTCGCCAAGATTAAATTATGTCACCAAGCAACAAAACGCATGGATCAATGGTTACTCCTTGGGGAGTATTGCTATAACACCAGACATCACATGTAAATAGGGATGAGTCATGTCAAAGTGTTGTATGGGTATGAGGTGTTGAAGTTGGTAGCAATGTTAGAGATCTTCAGACCTCTGTTATTGATCGTGGGTCTCTTTGTTGGTGACGTCTTCACTCAGTTGAGAATTATTTGTGTGATTCCTTATGATGATCAAGTTCTTCATTCTCTATTATCTGCTGAAAGAGTTTTGTGTGGGCATCGCTTTCATATGGCTTGGCATCATTATTTTGTATTGTTGTTCATATCCGACTTGACATCATGTGTGACTGTTTTGTTTTTGGCTTTATGCGAGATTCATTGCATTGCTGGGAGAATTCATCGTCAAGTAATATCCTTATTTGAAGTCGACGATTATCAAGTTAATGACGGTCTTCTTAATGAAGACATCTGTTCGTGTTATGTTGACATGTCATCTTGTAACGTCCGTCAGATGACATTCTTGGGCCTCTCTTCATGCGACTATAGTGTCGGGTCTTTTGGTATGGTGTGCGGTTTTTCAGTATTACGAAAGAAAACAATAAAAAAAGAGGAGCATCTATCTTCCTTGTTCCTTGCATCATCGGTGGTGAAGATTGTCTTGCTTGCACTCAGTTCTAATATATTTTTTGTGCTGTAATTTCTTCTGTGAAAAACATATTTATTTTTGTGTATCATGTGAAGTAATCATGGTTTGTGTGCAGCAATAAGTTTGCTTTGTGTAATAGCTTATGATCTGTTCTTGATTGTTTAGCATTTTTGGTGATACATTTGATAAGTTGACTGGTTTTTATCAGAGATTGTGAATTTCTGGATAAGGGTATTATCAGACTTATTGATTGATCAAATATGAATGATTCAATCATAAGTAGCAATCTTGTAATTGTTTCTGAGATTTTGAATAAAGAAACTATCTTTCTGCGGGCAAGGTTGTTTCCCTCAATGAGGAAGGTTTTTTCCAGGATAAAATTCTTATTGCTATTTGTTTCTAAACTTTTGTATTTCATTTCTTGTAATCTTATTTTTTGGTTCAAAAATTTAACATGGTACTAGAGTAGGTCTAAGGAAACGATCTAGAACCAGAAGTATTTAGTTATTCTGAAGATTACAGAGTTAAAAGATCAGTTTAGTGCAATTGGAGAATCCTTTGCAGATAAAGATTTGGTCATGCTTGCCATGAATGGACTTCCCCACTCTTGGGAATCCTTCATTCAAGGTGTCAGTGGGAGAGATGATCTTCCTAAATTTGATAGGTTGAGAGCTGATTGCATTTAGGAAGAATGCAGACTAAAAGCTAGAGGCAATGGATGTAAAAATCATCATGAAGATCATGTACTTGCTGCCCACACTTCAAAAGGGAAAGGAAAGAAAGGTAACTTCAAAAGATTCAGAGATAAGAATTTTGAGTCAGCTCCTCATTCCAAGAAAAAAAAGGATCTTTCTAGGATCCAGTGTTTCAAATGTGACAAATTTGGACAATTTGCTAGAGATTGTACCTCAAGACCAAAACCTCAAGTTGCTACTACAAATGTTGAGAACTCTTCTCATCAAAGAGAGTCAAGTGAAAATTCTCAAGGATTCTTATTTATTTCTACACTTCCTAGCAATGTTGCTACTAACAATGATACATGGCTGATTGATAGTGGAGCCTCTCGTCACATTATTGGTTATCGTTAGTATCTCCCTAACTTGAAGGAAAAAGATTCTCATCTTCAAGTTATCATTGGTGATGATGCAGATTATTTTGTGAAGGGTGCTGGTTCTATTTCCTTCCAGTTGGATTCTGGAATTCCTCTTCATCATTGCAATGTTCTTTTTGTTCCTGTTATTAAGAGGAATCTGATTTCTATTTCAGCATTAGAAGACACGGGTTATCATGTTGTTTTTGTTGATAGAAAAGTTCTTGCATGGAAGAACACCAACATTCAGTTAGCTCGTGAGATTGGTATTCATCATGACAGTCTTTACAAGCTTTCAACTCGTCCTATTCAAGCATTAGCTTATGATTCTTCAAGTTCCAAGGAGTTGTGGCATAAAAGGTTTGGTCACTTAAATTTCAGAACCTTGTCTTCAATGGAGAAGGTAGTAGTTGGTCTTCCAAAGATGAACCAAAACCATGAAGGTGTCTACAAGGGATGTGCTCTAGGTAAGAACATTAAAAGTACTTTTCATTGTAGTGAAAGTAGAGCAAAAGAAATCCTAGAGTTAATTCATTCTGATTTGTGTGGTCCTATGTCAGTTGCTTCTCGTAGTGGTTTTTGGTATTATGTTACCTTCATCGATGACTTTTCTCGTAAGTGTTGGATTTATTTTCTTAAGTCTAAAAAATCTGATGAAGTGTTCTCCAGATTTAAAGAATTTAAAGCACTTGTTGAAAATTTATCTAACAAGAAGATAAAGGTACTAAGGTCTGATAATGGGGGAGAATATGTTTCTAGTATATTTCATAGCTTTTGTGTTGAAGCTAGGATTAAGAGGGAGTTATGTGTCCCTTATAATCCTCAACAAAAATGGTATAGCTGAAAGAAAGAACATGACAATTGTTGAGGCAGTGAAGGCTATGATCCATGATCAAAGTCTTCAAACATTTTTATGGGCAGAGGCTTGTAGGACAATAGTGTACATTCAGAATCGTAGTCCTCATCATATCCTAGACAACATGACCCTAGAAGAAGCATTTCAGGTATCAAACTAGATATTAGTCATCTCAGAATTTTTGGATGTCTTGTCTATATTCATGTTCCGAAAGAGAAAAGAACTAAGTTAGAACCTTCAGGAAAGAAAGACATCTTTGTTGGTTATAGTGAATCTTCAAAAGCATACATAATCTACATTCCAGGTTAAAAGCAAATTGAAATCAGTAGGGATGTCTCTTTTGATGAAGATGTAGCTTGTAAGAAATCCAAAGAGTCTAACATGGAATCTGATAGAGAAGACTTTGAGCCTCCTCAAGACATAGATATGGCTGATCCAGATCCATCTTCAGAGATTTAGAGGGAGAATACAGATTTATAAGACTACTGATTCTGTTGATCTAGTTGATTCTATAGATACTTCAGCAGGTCCCAGTGATATTTCAGCTAATAAGAAAAGACCATTATGGGCCAGACACACTATAGAAGAGGCTGAAAAATATGCAGCCCCTCGTGGCACTTTTAGAGAGAGTAAAAGGCCTCATAAGTTTGCAGGATATGTAGCTTTAATGAGTCACATTATAGCATCCGGGCCTTCTAGTTTTGAAGATGCTTCAAATCAGCAAGTATGGAAGGATGCCATGAAGAAGTACCAATCCATCATAAAAAATGACGTGCGAGACATTGTTCCTAGGTCTAAAGGTAAATCTTCAATTTCTTCTAAATGATTGTTCAAAATTAAACATGCAATTGATGGGAGTGTAGAAAAATATAAAGTTAGATTTGTAGTTAGAGGATTTTCACAAAAGGAAGGCATAGACTATGAAGAGACTTTTGCACTTGTAGCATGTTACACTTCTATTAGAACCATTATAACTGTTGCAACAGTTAAGAGTTGGAAACTTCATCAAATGGATGTGAAAACAAGAATTCTTGAATGACATAATTGAAGAGGAAGTATACATTGAACAACCAGAGGGCTTTGTGATTCATGACAAAGGCTCACATGTGTGCAAGCTGAAAAAGGCTTTGTATGGCCTTAAACAAGGTCCTTGTGCTTGGTATGAGAGAATTGATCATTATCTTTTGAGCTTGCATTTTCTAAAGAATGATGCTGATCCAAATTTATATTTCAAGGTATGTGATGACAAAGTGTTGATCTTAGTGCTCTATGTTGATGACTTGTTTCTCATAGGTAATGATGATCTCATTGTTAAATGTAAGGAGTTAGCTTTTGAATTTGAAATAAAAGATCTTGGTCTATTGCACTACGTCCTTGGGCTTGAGATATGGTAAAGACCAAATGAAATTATATTGAGTCAAGGAAAATATGCTATTGATATTTTGAACAAATTTGGTATGTTAAGAGTGTAAGTCTATGGTAACTCCTATGGAAGCAAATTTGAAAAAGTTACATGAGGTTGCAGCCACTTCAGATTTAGTTGATCCTACTATGTAAAGACAACTAATTGGTTTTTTAATGTATTTGGTTAACACAAGGCTTAATATATGTTATGCTGTTAATACTTTGGGTCAGTTCATGTGTGAGCCAAGACAATTTCACCTTGTGGCAGCCAAACACATATTGAGATATATTCGTGGTACAATGGGATATGGTTTAAAATATTCTTCATGTGTAGAGCTGAACTTGCAGTGGTTCTTTGATTCAGATTGGGCAAGGTGTGTGCTTGATAGGAAGAGCACTTCAGGATGTTGTTTCAGCCTAGGTTCAACTATGATTTCTTGGTGCAACAAGAAACAATCTTGTGTTGCTTAGAGTACAACTAAAGCAGAATATGTTGCAGCTTGTGTGGCTGCAAGAGAAGCTGTGTGGCTTTGAAAATTGCTTGCAAGTTTGTTTGGGCAGCCTCTAGAACCTACAATGATTCTTTGTGATAACCAAAGTTGTGTGAAGCTTTCAGTTAATCCTATTTTCCATGACAGAACCAAACATGTGGAAATTAAATATCATTACTTGAGAGATATAGTTCAAAGGAAAGCAATTGAGCTCAAGTACATTTCTACAGAGGAGCAGACTGCGGACATTCTCACCAAGCCACTTCTGAGAGTGAAGTTTTGTTACTTCCGAAATAAGCTTGGTATCATGGAGAATGATGCTCTTGCTGAGAGAGAGCCTCAATTTCAATGATTCTTTGCATATGATTAATGAGTTCTTCTCCGTGAGAGAAGTTTGAGGTGAAATCCCTTGTTAATGAGTTTTTCTCTGTAAGAGAAGTACATTTCTATAGAGGAGCAGACTGCAATTGAGCTCAAGTACATTTCTACAGAGGAGCAGACTGTGGACATTCTCACCAAGCCACTTCTGAGAGTGAAGTTTTGTTACTTCCGAAATAAGCTTGGTATCGTGGAGAATGATGCTCTTGCTGAGAGAGAGCCTCAGCTTCAATGATTCTTTGCATATGATTAATGAGTTCTTCTCCATGAGAGAAGTTTGAGGTGAAATCCCTTGTTAATGAGTTTTTCTCTGTAAGAGAAGTTCGAGGTGCGATCCCTTGTTAATGAGCTCTTCTCTGTGTGAAAAGTTTGAGGTGAAATCCCTTGTTTAATGAGTTCTCTGCAAGAGAAGTTCGAGGTGAAATTCCTTGTTAATGAGCTCTTCACTGTGAGAGAAGTTCGAGGTGAAATCCCTTGTTCTACCCTCTAGGAGTAGCTATGGTGGATCTACCCTCTAGGAGTAGCCATGGTGGAAGTCATGTGTGAGACTCTATGACTTAATTTTTTTTCTATTTTTTTGATTCATCCTCTAGGAGTAGCTATGGTGAATATTGTTATGCTGAGATAACAATTTTATAATGAGAAAATCTATAATGAGATTCTTGTTGACATTCTTTTTGATTGCAGCTATGTGTTCTTGTCATGTGATGACATATTGAAGATCTCTCTCTTGCTAATAGGGAGTGTTGAAGTTGGTAGCCGCGCTAAAGATCTTCAGACCTCTGTTATTGATCGTGAGTCTCTCTATTGGTGATGTCTTCACTCAGCTGAGAATTATTTATGTGTGATTCCTTATGATGATCAAGTTCTTCATTTTCTATTGTCCGCTGAAAGAGTTTTGTGTGGGCATCGCTTTCATATGACTTGGCATCATTATTTGTATTGCTGTTCATATCCGACTTGGCATCCAGCTTGGCATCATGTGTGACTTTTGTTTTTGGCTTTATGCGAGTATCATTGCGTTGTTGGGAGAATTCACCGTCAAGTAATATCCTTATTTGAAGTCAACGGTTATCAAGTTAATGTGAGTCTTCTTAATGAAGACGTCAGTTCGTGTTATGTTAACATGTCATCCTGTAACGTCCATTGGATGACATTCCTTGGTCTCTCTTCATTCGACTATGGTGTCGGGTCTTTTGGTATGGTGTGCAGTTTTTCAGTGTTACGAAAGAAAAAACAAAAAAAAGAGGAGCATCTATCTTCCTTATCCCTTGCATCATTGGTATTGAAGATTGTCTTGCTTGCACTCAGTTCTAATATATTTTTTGTGCTGTGATTTATTCTGTGAAGAACATATTTATTTTTGTGTATTGTCTGAAGTAATCATGGTTTGTGTGCAGCAATAAGTTTGCTCTGTGTAATAGCTACGATCTGTTCATGGTCATTTAGCATTTTTGGTGATACATTTGATAAGTTGACTGGTTTTTATTTGAGATTGTGAATTTCTGGATAAGAGTATTATCAGACTTATTGATTGATCAATTCTGCAGGATTCAATCATAAGTAGAAATCTTGTAATTGTTTTTGAGATTTTGAATAAACTATCTTTTTGTGGGGCTGGTTTGTTTCCCTCGGTGAGGAGGGTTTTTTCTAGGATAAAATTATTATTGCTATTTGTTTCTGAATTTTTGTATTTCATTTCTTGTAATCTTTATATTTTTGGTTTGAAAATTTAACATGAGGCAACCTCATTGGGAGATTTAATTTTCATCAAAGGCCGACTACCAAGAGCTAAAGACTTAGTACAACGGAGTATAGACATTGTAAATACACCTAAAGATAATTTGCACCATGTGCAAAACCAACAAAATATATATGCTGATTGAAGTAGAAACGAAAGGACTTTTGAAGTGGGGGACTTAGACTTCCTAAGATTACAACCTTATAAACAATCTTCTGTCAACGAGAGTGGGGCTAAGAAGCTCAAACCTTGATTCTATGGTCCATGTAAGATCGTATGAAAAATTGGTGAAGTTGCTTGTGGGTTGGAGCCACTAGAAAATAGTCGAATGCATAATGTCTTCCATGTATCATTCCTCAAGAAGGTATTAGGACAACATGTTACACCATGTCTATAAATACCCTCATTTGATGATGAAGGAAGATGAATTTTAAAACCTGAGACTATCCTTGACATGCGAGATATAAAATTAAGAAATAAGGTTATTCCAGAGTATTTGGTTAAATGGAAGAACTTGCCTATAGAAGATGTCAGTTGGGAAGGGACACAAATATTTGAACGCTCAAATTTGAAATTGCTTGTTGACAAGCAATCTTGGGAAGGGCAGGCTGTCATGCCTCCACCATAGAGACTCAAATTGCAGCATTTAAATATAGAAATCATTGCCTTTAAGCCCCAAGGAAGGAATCACAAAGGGGAGATATTCCTCCAAAGGGTGCTTTTACCAAACAAAATTAAGGAAGCATCAATTGGTTTGAAGGGCAGCACTTAGTATAAAGGAGGGATAATTCACTTTATGAGAAGTTGTATCCCTTGTGAAGAGTTGCTATGCTAATGAAAGTTGTGACACTTCATCCCTTCGTGGGGAACATAAAAGATGGATCTATTCATTGGGAAAAGACATCGAATTATCTAGTTTGGATTTGGAAAAGAATTTAGAAATAAAAGAACAGCAGTATATAATATTAAGGAAAGTAATTGGTATGGAAGTATTATTGTATTTATTTATTTATCTGAACATAAATCTGTTTGGAAACTTTTAAGTGTTACTTATATGATTAAATTGCCAATCCATCAAGAAATATAGGACGAGTAATTATTTACCTATTTTCCACCAGCAACCATGTTTGGAACCAATGCAAAATGCTTTTTAGGAAGATGCAGTTGTATCAGTCTTCCCTCATCAAGTACACCACCCCAAGATGGTATATTGAAGGTTCTCCCATACTTGTGGGCCAAGGGGATGAATGGATTGGAGGTTCATTCCATGCCCTTGGTCTTGGTTGATGAGGAGAGTTTCCCGACCTCCTATCAACTTTTCCATCAGATTCCTAATATGGTTGACCATGGGAATAAGCTATGAAATATGGAGTATTTGTATACAGTTATAGATTCTTGATATTAATGTTTTGATGTTAATTAATATTGTTTAGAAGACCTAAATTAGGATTTCCTCTAAATTGGCTTTACAATTATGCAATTTTAGTATAGAATTCTATTTGTAACTAAATTGCATTTGTTGGAATTGTTATTTTTGGCAAAGATTAGGTATATCATAAAAGGGGACATTGCAGAAAAAATGTTATAAGTGATTTAAAAGTCTAGCAAGTTGATACAAATGAGGATGCACAGTGAACAAGTCTTAATGTAACTTATTTACTTACAAATCTTAATATTAAACAACTTTTTCTCAAATGATAAATCATATTATTGAGACTACTAGATTAGAATTTCATATTATTAAATGTACATTTTATAGGTATTAACAGGAGGGATTGCCTAACAAAATTAACATTCTTTGGTCCATTTGATCATATGACTAGGTGATTATTAGCGAACCCATTAAGGGCCATCCAAATGAATGGTTTAGGGCAAGGATAGAATACTCTCACTCGGCCAAAACTCGCCAAGCCCTGAAAAAGATTACTCGGGAAAACTCGGTCAGTTTTTGGAAAAACTCGGCAAAAAACTCGGGAACTTAAAAATAGCATAAAATTTAATTAAAAATGCAGTTTTTTTGCAAAATTCTATGAGAAGATGCATCCAATGAGTTAATTAATGAGAAAACAAAAGAAACAAGCTAAGTTTAGATATATATAAATGCAAAGTGGGTACAAAATCGCATTCTCATGTGGAATGCTGATGACTAGAAACAAAATAGTAAACAGTTTCTACAAAACTAGCATGAATCTATGATGCTTGATCATTGATCAATGCCAAATGTCAAAGTCTTCATAACTAGGTCTTAGGTAGTCTTTGTTGGTGGCTGTTTTCAAGTCCCTAGGTCCGACAAATGAGGTTTGAGTGATTTTGGCCTATTGGGAAGTCATGTCTGTCTGGGATTTGGGCGAGAGCTATAAGCTAATTCTGTCGTAGAGATGGGGTCGAAACCAAGTGATTTGTGATAAAACAAGTTAAAACCCTTTGGGAATCCTTTTGCCAGGTTCATTTAGAACTTAGAAAGCCATGATGGATTGTGGGAGGTAACCTTGCTGAAGACTTGCTGAATCTTGAAATTTGGCTAAGTCTAGAATTTTTCGAAAAGCCCCAAAATCTAGAATTTGCATCTTAACTCCCATGAAGCTGGAACCTATCCCAAACATCCTGGAAGTATTATATTTTATGATTTATACAAATATAACTTAAAGTATAAGAAATTAAATAAATCAAACTTATACTTAAATGTTATATTTGTATAAATCCTCTCGCCCCTGAGGTGGAAAATGCATTTTTTTGGTCGTGCGACTGTATTATGCAAACGCAGGCGAGTTTTAAAAAAAAACTCGCCGAGTTTTAGGAATTGGCGAGTTCTTGGCCAAGTTAATCGCCGAGCTGGAGAACTCGGCGAGTTTTTCCAACTCGGCGATTACTCGGCGAATATGCCATCCTTGGTTTAGGGGATCCTATTTGAACCATTGAAAATAATTTAGGACAACCTTCCAAACATCCTTTTGTAAACCCTCTTGGAAACCTTAGGGAGTCCTTGGGAAATCTTTTTTTTTATAATATTGTATTATTTAGCTTGTAATGGTTATTTAAGTCATTTAAGTTGTCTAGTTAGTAGTTAGCAACTTTCTAATTTCACGTGTCTGTTAGATATGTTATTAACTTTCTATTATGTTTTTTGTTCTCTATTGTTTCCATTATGGAAAGATCTTCTTGTAATTGCTTATTTAAGAAGCCTCTGTCTCCTTTTTTAATAATATTGTATTATTTAGCTTGTAATGGTTATTTAAGTCTTTTAAGTTGTCTAGTTAGTAGTTAGCAACTTTCTAATTTCGTGTGTCTGTTAGATATTTTATTAACTTTCTATTATGTTTTTTGTTCTCTATTGTTTCCATTATGGAAAGATCTTTTTGTAATTGCTTATTTAAGAAGCCGCCGTCTCCGTCTTCTAGTTTACTGCCAAGGACAAAGGCAAAGGCAAGTGCACTCAACAGAAAGGACTCAACATATTTGACGAGAATTTCAAGAAGAATATCACGTCACTTTTGTGGTAAACTTGGTCATATGCAACGGTTTTGTAGAAAGTGATTGGAGGATCAGAAGTCCAACCAAAGAGGGTCTCAGAAGCAGGCTCATATCGTAGAACATTTTGAAGAGGAGTCAACCTTCTATGCATTCGTGTTCAAATGACTTGCACATCCTGTCAAGTCTTTTGTAAGGTAGTTAGTTAATAAGATTGACCATTAAGGGAGGGTATTATAATAATACCGTATTATTGAGCTTATAATGGTCATTTAAATCTTTTAAGTTGTCTAGTTAGTTTATTTAGCAACTTTCTATTTTTGTGTGTTTGTTAGATAGTTTAGTAACTTTCTATTATGACCATTGTTCTTGATCATTTCCGTTATGGAAAGATCTTCATGTAATCACTTATTTAAGGAGCCTTTGTCTCCTTTGTAATACATTAAGTTATCAGTTATCATTTCAATCTTTGATGAACCCCTGAGAATCTTTGTGGAATAATCTTAACCTATGTCCAAGGAATTCTCTTAACTTGAACATATTAATAGCTAATCATCTACCCAATTATTACATAACTCTTTTTCTTATTGATCCAATAATGTAGACATTTTTAATTTACAAAATTTAAAATGAAACTTATTTTTTGTTGCTACAGTCATTTCTCTCATACTTCCCTTTTCTCAGCATATATCTAGCCGATCTCACAATGAATGATTTCCATTACACTTGTGGATACTAATCTGCTTAATTATCTCTTTTCAACTTTTTAGGAAACTCAAATTTCATGCCTATGGAAATTCTTTAGGAATCACTGAGCTTTAGGTATACAAGCGATCTTCTAGTTGGAGCTTTCTGAGTTTGATCAGTTGATATTTTGCTCATTGCTTGGTTTATGAACATTGCAATTGTGTGTGTGTTTAATGTCAAGTCTCAATAACAGATCATTTTTTTGAAACTTTACAAAAATGAATTTGAACTTATGCAATCAGGAGAATGATACTGTTTCAAGTGGAAAAGGATGGATATTTTAATTTTTCCCAAGCTCTCTTAGTTAGGCGTGAATATCTTTGATGATAGGTAGAAGTATTACAGTTGTTTTTAAGAAAAAATCGATTCTCTTTGGTGTTGTGAAAGGCTTAACTATTATTTCTAAAATATATTCTTTTGAGTATAGTTTTTTGGAAGAACTATGTAGAAGTTAGAACTGCTCTTTTGACATGTGAATTGTGAAAATAATAAGTTGATTCCTATGATTCTGTGATGTGAGTGACTTTATCATGAAGATTGCAGGAGACAGGATTGTGAATTGAAAATAAAAAATCAAACCATGCCAAGTAATTGGCCTCAACTGTAAAGTTAACTTTGAGAAGTGAAAGTGAAGAGTGGATGACTCTTTTTTCCAATTTCACCTATGTTTTTGGTAAAATCCTTAAATTATCTTTTTGCTGATTTCATCGTGAAGGCAATTTTTTAAGCCTACGACCAAAGAAATAATAAACTACGGTAAGTTATCTATGATGACTTCTTCCTTATCCAATGTCAGAATAAGATCTACAGACTGCTTATTAGGATTGATCCATTGAACTTCCTAGAGCAATAACATTTACCTAAATGGCTGGCCTCAAATACCAGAAGCATAGCATCATTTACCAAAGACAGATCTTGATATGGTACTGGAGAAAAAAGTGCCTCATCAGCAACACTATTTGGTACAAATTATTGTCAGTAGTTGCAATTTAAGCCAAAAACGATAATGGAAAGATGAATCGAGCTTCACTTTATTAGAGTATTTCATCAATATACCTTTTCCACAGTGCAATCTTCTTTCATGCCATTCTGAGTTTATCATAGATTGTCAATTCATCTAGTTTTTGACTTGTTCGTGCCTGACAGTATCCTCTGTTTCTGCATTTTAGGTTTTATGCTATTTGTAATCTGTTTTGGTGTTTGTTTCTTAGTTGTTACTGAATGCTACACCCATATATTTTTCTTAAATTCTTTCAACCATATATGTCTATGTAATGTACTGTTCTCTTTACAGTTAAACTGATATTTTCTTTTCTTTATTGGCGTTAATTGTTCAAGGTTGGACCACTTGCAGTATATTATCGAATACCTTTTCACCGCATTCTTCTGGTACATTCCTGGCTCGCATAATTTGATACTGTGCCAGATAAATATCAATCTTAAACATTGCAGTTTATTTTGAAAATGTTCAGATTTGACATTTTATTAATTTTTATGTTTTGACACAGGTTTTAAATTTCTGTTTCTTTAGATAGTTGATATGACAGAACTGGCATGTGGCATATTGCGGCTACAAGCAAAGGGTGGACATAGACTCCATAATGGGTAATTGCTTTGAAGACAAGATTCTTTTTCTTCCTTTCTGGTTGTGCAGATTCAATCAGCCAACTTGTTAAATGCCATGGAGAATTTAAATACATCACTATCACCATTAGTTACCTTTCCCACTTAGCACCAGTGATGTTTGCAATATTCACAAGAAAAATCATAGTGGCTATCATGCACACCCCTGAACAGACTTAGAAGCCAGTGAAATGATAATCGATTAATATTTAATTGTAAACAAAGGAGAGGAATACTTCTTAAATAAGCAATTACAAGATCTTTCCATAATGGAAACAATCGAGAACAAAAGACAAAATAGAAAGCTACTAAACTAATTAAACAACTTAAAGAACAAAAAACTACTAAAAATTGAGTGACTTAAAAGAAAGTTACATACATGACCATTATACTAAATATTACAATATTACTTTAATACCCTCCTTTAATGGTCATTGTAATAACTACCCTATAGAAGACTTGACGTAATCTGCAGGTTATTTGGCCAGGAATGCATAGAAGGCTAACTCCTATTTAATAATGCTTTGCGACATGAGCCTACCGTTGAGACCCTCTCTAGTTGGACTTCTAATCAGCCAACCGCTTTCTGTAGAACTTTTGTACGTGAACAAGAAAAAGAACAAGAACAAGTTGAGTGTCTTCTGACATGATATTGGTAATGAAGCCATCCCTCCCGTAGTCCAAAGACCAAGATCAACTTCTCAAAAAACTTCGAATTTTGTTGATAAAAAATTGGCAAAAAACTTTGAAGTCAACAATTTTGCCAAAAATCGTCACAAGAAGCTCCTGCAAAACAACATGATTTTGTGGAAATATCCTCAAACCCCCTATGCAATGTTGAGATCATACACGATTTTGTGAAAAAATCATCAAAAACTCTAGTACATTTAGAAACCCTAGGTGTGACCCGAAACAATCTACAAGAAACCATGATTTTTTTTAAATAATCGTCAAAACATTTTGTTGAAGATTTTGTAAAAAATTATCAAAACCTTCGTTTTATGGAAAAAAATAGAAGTCCACGATTTTCAAAAAATCGTCAAAAACCAGCAAATCCACGACATAGAAAACCATTTTTTTGGGAAAAAATCTAACAAAACCCTTTTACATAAGAGAAATCATGATTTTTGGGAAAATAATAATGTAAAACCCTTTGAGATTTTTACGAAAAATACTCAAAACCCACATTATTTTTTTTAGAAATAAAGGTGAAAAACCCTAAATGTAGATGTAGGTGCAAAGAACCCATGCCCTTGCCCAGCCATCATGCAGTAAAATGAAAATGTAGCAGGTTGCGGATGAACACACACCCTAGATGTTGCGTCAACTTCTATCATGTGGTAAAAAACCCTTGAACATAAAAACTTCACACAATTGTTCAAAAAAATCACCAAAACTCTTCAAAAAAACCTCCATTTTTCAGAATAATACGGCTGGGTCTAGAGGTATCAATATCAAACAACAGCTAAGATCTTTAGAGAATGGAGATATCAGCTCCTTAAACCCCAATGGCTGACTAGAAGTGATATGGTCAGAAAAGAAGAAGATACAATCAGCAAAATAGAAGTTTAACCCTCTTCAATCTTCTCTAAAATTGTCCTTTGCAAATCTGATATCCAATAAACTCTGCAAATCTGAAAATGTGAACTCCAATATGCCCAAATATGAACTTTAAATAAAGTCTCCGGATTGTATCTCTCAACAACGTGGAGAATGTTGCCTGTAAGGGTTTTCATCCTCACAAACCAAATATGAAGAAGCCATCTCCTTCAAACAGAAGCAATATAAAAAATCAACTTTGCATGCTCAAATGAGAGCTTCAATCCTCCTTTTATAGCTTTTAGCAGTTTTTTCAAAAAAACACCTTTATGCTTTTCGTTATTTTTTGGGACTGCTTTTTCCCCTATTTTTTGGGGAATGGTTTTTGCTATTTTTTCAGTAATATTTTTCCACTATTTTCTTGGGAATGCTTTTCTGCTATTTTTCGGGAATGCTTTTCTACAATTTTTTTGGGAATGTTATTTTGCTTCTATTTAATAAGAATCACATCCCTTTTTAATCTCCCAATGTAGCATTAAATAATAAAGGCCCATACTTTAAAATTAATCACCTTTGATTTAATATTTGACCTCTACAGTTTTTTATTAAATAAAAAAATTAAAATAAGGATGAAGTTAAACATTTAATTTAACTTTATAAATCTATGCTTCATTGGGACGTGTTCTCTAGCCTTTTTGGCCTGCACCCATCCCTAGTACGGTACGGGGATGCCATTTTCCCATCTTTTATGCCATTTTAAAAATGCCAAAATTTGGGTATGGTACCAGAAACAGTGTTTGAGGATTGCAAGGGACTGGGTACAAAAATCCATACTGTGACAGCCAGGTCGTCCCTTAATCGTCCTTGGGATGGATTCCCATCCTCGACCGCCCAGCCGCAAAAGTGGCATTGCAAACTTTAAAAAAACAATTTTTAGAAAAGCTTTCTTTCATGTGATTGGCCCCACATAACTAATAGAATATATTAAAACTTCCAAACCCTAATTAGAAGATAAAACACTAAAAAGAGACTAAAAGAGTTCATTTTGTCATTTGCTAAGAAGAAGTTAGAAGTGAAGGAGCAGCAACTTGTGAGGAGTGAACAGCAATTGTAAGAGGAGGTTTTGGTAACAAATCTTCTTCATTAGAGGTATGTTTTCCATTTTCCATTTGTTTTTGGCTATTTCTTTTAGATTTTCTCAAGTTTTGCAATACATAGGGAGGGTATTGTGAGTTTATTACTTTTATTTTTGAACTTGCAGCTTTATTTGACATTTAAAAATCCGAGCAGCATTGAGAGTGAGGGGAGTAGTGATAGTATGGATGTTGAAATGGAAGAAACATCTCATAGGAATAGACCTAGTACTAGGGCAGCCATTGGGGGATCTTCAAGCAATGTGAATGTAGCAGGGGTAGCAACCTCTAACCCATATGAGTGCCCTTCCAAAGCCCTCAAAGACTTTGCAAAAAGCCCATTCAACTCCAATAAACCTCTCCTATAATTTGCTACAAGAGTTGATAGAGATAAGGGAAAAAATTCTAGTGGTAGCAGGGAATGGGAGTGCCATTTGTGCTACAACCATTATTTTGACAGCTATACTAGAGTCTATTGCCATTTTTTGTGGATAGGTGTTCAAGGGGTGAAAAGTTGCAAGAAAATAACACAAGCACGGAAACTTGAGGCAACTAGATTGCATATGAAGGGGAAGGCATTATAATAATCAAAGACTTCAATTGAGAATGTGCAAGCTAGATTGTCAGTGACTGATCCTTCTTGTAAGGAAGAAACTTCCACACACACTCCCACTTCTAATAAAGGAAAGGCAAAAAAGGATAAGAGATAAACATGTTAGTTCTCAAAATTGCACCCTTGCCAAATTGCATTAAAATTTAGCATTCTGGAATAACATGGGAACTTTCCTGGGTTGTGGGTCACCCAAAATTGGAAAGAACCTCTGGAGAAGGCCAACTTCCTCTCTAATACTTCACCTACAAAACCTTCTAAAACTACTTTCTTGATGGGAAAAGGGGTAGAAAGCTTGCATAAACTTAAAATCCAAGCTGAAAGTAATAAGGTGATGCACCAAAATGATAAACTTGTAGTATTCAGAAAAATCATGATGTTTTGAACACCTAAACACAATGGTAAACTTACACTACCTATTTCTTCATGCATGTGCATAAATATTTCACAGGGAGGTCTGAGAATGTGTATGTCTATGAAGGAAAGATAACTTTTACTACAATGAACTACAACAATATCCTTGACACTGACCGTAACCCGCACAAAACACTTTAATCACAAAGATGGTACAAACATGAGACAAAAACTAAGAGGAAATGAGATGCTTTCATTAACAGTCCTATCAATCATATACCATTACTCAACTCTGTAACAAATAAGAAGGTAAAATACTATGAACAAATGGTCTTTAGTATAATCTCAGCATATGCAAAAAATGAGTTACAAGAAGTGAACAAAGGATAGTGAATGGTCACTAAGGCTCCCCAAATTTGCATAACCAAGAATTCTCTACAAAATGAGTCCTCAACTCAAACTTATGCTTTTCCAAAATCCAATTGCACCCCAAAAATAGTAAAAACTTTTGGGTTGGATGTAGTCGGAACCGGTCATTCCTGAGACCTTCAAACAATTGTAAAGAGGACAAAAGTGGCCCCAAAGTCATGCCCCAACAGTACTGCTACAAAGACCCTCCATAAATGCGAGCCCTGCCCTGTCTCTTCACCTCTGGAATAGTGTTGCTGCCTTGGATGCGTGTCTGATGAAGTAAATCAAAAGAAGCCTCTGTGTTTGTTGTATACCCAACAATGAAGTTCACAGGTAGCGTTGCAATCAACTTTACTTTACCGCTAGAGAAATCCCGATCAAAGCGCTAGAAATCCTTTCCCTCTGATCAGATTTGAAATGTCATGGCAACGGCTTCCTATCGGCACAGGTGATACCGATAGAAAAAATCCCTTTTTTGCACCATCGACAAACAATCTCTCCCCCTGATCGAACAATCTATTTCATGTTTTCATCGACATAGGTGATATCAATAGGTCCATTGGGGGTTGGGGTAACATGGCAAAGGTTCCACTACTGAGCGTTGTTATACTGATAATGCCCATCAGCATAACTCCCCCCGATGTTTTCATTTCTTGGCATCATCAGTGAAAGCTTTATCAAGAGCCTCATCGACTATCGACAAGACAAAAAAATCCTTCGCCGCTGGTGATTGTCATGCCGATGGAGCAAATCGACACAAGTCATAGCGATAAACTCATTGAGGGTCGGGTAGCTTAGAAAATGTCTCAATGATGGCACATGCTACGCCAATGAGTTCATCCGTGGAAGTCCTACCGATGCATCATCTTGTAATGGCTTCAAACACTCCCATCACGGTAACCTATGTCGACAGGCTCATTGGGCATTGGCAAAACACAAACAATGGTATGCCGATGGGCCCGGCTATCTCGATGCCCCTCTTCGGCCAAACCTCCCTGATGCATCATCCTACCATCACTGTAACCTGTGTCGATAGCCTTAACCAAGCAGCCCAAACCTTGCATTGGCCTAGGATATTGCGATGAGTCCATCGGGCGTCAACAGAACTGAAAAACAATACCCCGATGGCATTAGTTATACCGATGGAACCCATCTGTAAAACTCCATCCGATAGACTGCCGCATGTTAGATATTTATCGGCATAAGTCTCACCGATAACCTCATCAAGTATCGGCAAGACAAAAAAAACCCTTTGCCATTGGTGATTGTTTCATTGATGAAGTTCATCGGTAAAGGTCACATCGATAACCCTATCGTTGAATGTTGTTTCGATGAGCTCATTGGGCATCGGGGAAACTTGGAAGCAATCCCAACAACGTTAGTCGCACCGATGACATCCATCGGCGAAGATCCCGCTGATGACCATCCTTCTTTGGCATCTATTAGTGTAAGACTTGCCAACAATCTCATTGGGCATCGACAAAATAGAAAAATGTCTTTGTCGCTGTTGAGTGTTATGCCGATGGAGCATATTGGCACAATTCATGCATGTCAATAAGTTGCTCTGCCTTTTGTTCATCTGATGCTATCGACCTGACCTATATTGACATGGACCTTTGCCTTAATGCTTTGCTCCTCAATTGGTGTATGCAATCCCGATGAGGTTTTGTCATTTTGCTTAAGTTGTCTTCATCGGGGTGACTCCTGCCAATGACCTAAAACTTCATTGGTATAACCCTTACCTTCCAACTGTGACGCCTTTGTATCTCTGATTATATTGGGCGTCACCCTGTAGCTTCATTTTGGGTTCTTGTTATCATGTTATCTCTTCAATTTTGCAATCGTATGTAACCACTCTGCGATATTTGACTCCATCTGATAAACTGTTTCTTGCTTACGATCATGTAGCACACTGGGCTCTACCCTTGTGGGAGGCGCATCTTATCCCATGTGCTACAGGATAGACATTTGTAACCGAAATGAGCCGTGGGAAAAAAAACTGATAACAAAACCAATGTTGTTGATTTGTTTAATTTGCAAGCACGAGAGGTGGCTGAATCATCTATTGCTAAATTACTTTATGCTCATGCTATACCATTCCATGTGTCACATTTATCATATTTTAAACAAATGTGCAAATATATCTATGTTGTTGGTCTCTCATTTGTTCCACCTGAAGAAACTAAACTACGCACCACTCTTCTTGATAAAGAGTACTCCAAAATGAGTATTTTGATGGAGGATATGAGACAAACATGGTTGAGAGATGGATTCTCCATCATCATGGATGGGTGGACTGATTTCAAACATCGACCACTCATCAATCTTATTATCACTAGTACTGTAATTTCTTATTTTCTTAGAGCTATAGATTGTTCAGGGAAAATGAGTTATGAAACCTTCCAATTTCAAATTTTGAGAGATGCTATAGAAGAGGTTGAACCCGCTAATGTTGTACAAGTAGTCACTGATTTAGCCTGGGTGTATAAGTTAGTTGGATTGATGGTGGAGGGTGCTTATACGCACATTTTTTGGACCCCATGTTGTATGCATGCATTGAACAATACCTTGAAGGACATTGAGAAAATTGATTAGACAAAGGCAATGGTGTTAGAGGCTAGAGATGTGCAAATTGTTATTTGCAATCATCACACTTCTCTTGCATTGTTTAGGACATTTTCTAAGAAGGAATTCCTCAAGCCTGTGTAGACTAGATATGCTAGCTGCTTTATTTTGTTGGAGAGGATGCTTGATGTCCAGGAGGGTCTATAATCCATGGTGGTCAATGTAGAGTGGGGTAGATGGCATGAGTCAAACACACTAGAGTGAAGAAGTGTGAAGCAAAGAATCCTTGATGATAACTAGTGGTCCACAATGAGGTAAGAAAATTGTTCTTGCTGATTTTATAAAACTATTTCTGATTTTGCCATTTGCTGATTTTATTATTTAAGAATTAAGAATTTAAGATGTTTCTAACTTGTAACTTGTTTGCACTTGCAGATACATTTGCGCCTTCATTGAGCCTATTGTGCAAATTGTTAGATATGTTGATACTGACTCTAGAGGGTTTGAGCCACATACGTATAACACAAGTAGGTCTAGATAGCAAGTGGAAGGAGTTGGGAGCAACCTAGCTGAAACAGTGATGGGACAAAGAAGAGCAGAAAGCCTATCGAGGGACATGAATAATCAACTCAATGATTTCCTGACAATTTTTGCCCAACAACAACAACAAATGTTACACCAATTTTAGGATCATATGATTGCAGCTATGGGTAAATTAAGAGTTGGTCGTACAAGATCAAGAAGGTCTAGTAGTGAACACAATAGAAGTGAAGCCGAGCATGGGAACCAAGACAGAGTAGCATCTAATGTTATGAGGACAGCAGATACAAGGTTTGATTAATCATTTTGTCCCACTTTCTTACCTTGTCAAATTGAAAGAGAAATAATTCCAGAGGAAGAGGAAGCAAAGACACACATCACAAATGATATTCTAGAAGCCTGTACTAAATACACACACACCTTCCAGTTGAGGTAAGGCAGTTAATTAACTTAAATTAGTTCATGAACCACTGTAAGGACAAAGCTAGGAATTTTCTAGAAAGGTGTAATGACCCCTTTTGGGACCTTACTTAAATTTGTTCTAAAATTCTCAATTAAGGTTTGAATTGCGCTTGGGGATGGCACTTGTAATGTTTTATATTGTTGTATAATACTTGTGTGAATCCCCTCTCATATATTATTTGTTTTCTTCCTCCACCATGGTGTTAGAATGACCTAATCTTGCCTTATATACTTCTCTTTATATTTCCATTGAGATTCATGACTCTTTCCTAAGAATTTGTTCCGAGTGATTGATCTTAATGACTAACTAAATGGTATATTAGTTAGCTTGGATAACATTTTTACAATTATAACTTATAACTCCCTTATACTCAAAATGTTAATTGTTGTCTCAATCTCCTAACATGACTCCCTCTAGTAATTATGATCCACCACCACCATTGTATTTACTAATCATTGCTTGGCCCAAAACATGTAATTCATTATTGATATTACAAATCGCTGCTTAAACTTAGTATCATGATTGTATCTATTGATCATTGTCTTCCGTAATAATAAGTTTAACATCACTTATGATAATAATTCATAGTACTTGGGATAATCTTCTTCATAGAGTTTCCATGCCGTTGACGTTATATACAATAGGATTCTTCTCAGTAATATTTTGATGGGTAATTATTCTCCTGTGGCGCTGTCTTAGAAAACGATTCCCATGAAGGACCCGGGCTCCTCGTATGTAATGTCCCCGTTTTTAGACTCATGGGATTAGCTTGGTTTGTCGACCCACACAGGCTAATCAGGCGATCAGAGGGGGTCAGATGGTGGAGCCAGCGTTGGGATTCCATTCTGGGGGTTCAGATTATCAGGTTTGCTCTTCGTTCAGGTCATTTTGGCCAACTTACTATTTTTAGCAAGTGGGGTTTTGGGTATGGCCAGGATTGACAAGGTGTCTGCACGGAGCATCAGACATCTTAGGATTGGGTTTCAGAGAATCTCCAGTTTGAGAGACTTACTATTTTTAGTAAGTCTATTTTTAGCAGTGGCTATTTTTGGCAGGGCAGTGTCTATTCTTGGCTGGGCAGTTGGTCTGGTGCTTTGTCAGAAGTTCGTTGATTGCAGTTAGATGGTTCAGTGGCTTATATTTTAAATGTGTTATTAAATTAAATTATCTTGATTTAATTTAATAACTAATGACTTTATAATATTATATTATAAAGTGGAGATATTTTATTAAGCCAATTAAGTGAAAATATTATAAAGTGCTTTTTCCAAAAAGCCTATATATTCTACTCGAAAAAACACTTTTGGATTCATTATGCAATCATTATTTTATTGAGTTTGTGAAGAATTGCCCTGGCTAGGGTTTCGAGGACGGATTCCTCTTTCTCGTGATTTGAGCCATTGTCTGATAATGGTGAATTTCACAATCTGATTACTTGTGGTTATCAATTTCAATGCTGATGTATATTGAATTGATTGAGTTTTAATTCTGGAAGTTGTATGTTGATAATTTGTGTGGAGAGAAAAAGTAATTAATTCAAGGATCTGATATAATCATTCTGGGCGGCTGGTCGAGTATTTCCTGAGTTTGAAAGTCTGAAGCTGTAAGAATCTAACCTGTTTGTATATAGAATTAATTGTTACATGTGCTGCAACTTTAGTCAAAATCGAGAGGCATAATATGTGATTCGGATTGGATAAACTGCTGGCATTTTTGTCTATACTGGTCACGTGCTTGGTGTTTGAGTTATTTTGCATTGTCTTAGACCTGCGTTCAAGACTGGGGCTCACATGAAGTTACAGCAGTAGAACCGCTTCATTTCCTGGGCGTGGTTTGTAGTTTGGGGCAGTTTATTACAAGTGGCAGCTGTATAACTAGAGCCGCATCCATCCTCCATTCCCACGTTTCAACCAATAACAGTCACATGCTGGCTATGGCTGTCATGTCTTGATGATACAGGGTGGTGGCTATCTTTGATGGAACTGTGTTAGCATTAAGGTGGAATAACAGAGATACAGGTGCTCCTTGTTTGTTTCAATTATAATATAGTATGTAAATTTCTCCTTTGCAAATTGTTAGAAGTTTATGATTTGTCTGGTGGACACAATTAAATTGAATTTGATATTTCAAGCTTGAGAAGGAGTTTTTTTATAATTATTGGTTGGAGCAATATTGAGTTATAAATTGTAATTATTTCAAAGTCAATACTGAATATTTAGAAAGAGCCAAGTTTGGTTCTTCACAGTGGTATCAGAGCATGTATCCTGCCATCCTGTGGGGTCTGGATTCATTTTTATTCAGAAGTTTTTATAAGTGATCAACACTAATATTTTCTAGCTATGGATAAATACAGGAGATCTAGTTCAGGGAGTCGTCATAGCAGTAAGGGAAATAGAGCGGAATTAAATGCTTTAGTAGAAAGCGTTGAGAGACTGAGACTGCATCAGCAGAGATTAGCAGAGAGTTTGTCGGATCCAGTTACAGTGGACAGGGCAGTGAGATATATGGTCTCTGCCTTTAGAAGGCCGACATTGAGTTTGCAGGGGAGAAGGCTAGAGTTTTCTCCGACAGTTGTCCGTGATGCTGATGTTCCTGCATCTAGTTCAACACCTGCTATCCCCATTCGCAGTGCTGATGATGGATTTATTGCACCGGAACCAGTGGATGTTTCAGTGCCATTGGTTGACAGTAGTGCTGAGCATCACCAGGTTGAGGCTCCCAGAGCAGATACTACAGATTGTGCGGAGGCAGCTGATGTTGCAGTTATCACTGAGTGTTCAAATTTTTTCATGGAGGGAGTTATTATTGGCGATGTTTATGTCAGCTGTAGTAGTGTTGCTCCAGTTCAGGAGGTAGTTGCTTCCTCAGATGGGACCGAATCATGTACGGAGTCTCCCAGTGGTGAGGTTGGAGATTTGCATTACAGCGGGGTCAGATGATGACAGTTCGTGCTCCAGCATTATTGGTGCATAGCTTGATGTAGAGTCATGCGTGCAAAGACACGTGTCCGTAGATGAGATTTCAACAGATGTTGTGGGAGTTGATAGTTTAGACACATCGGAGGACACTTTCGAGGATGCTGTGAGTTGCATGGGAGATGACACCCCCTGTGAGTTGTTGGGTGATGACTGCGAGGAGCATATGAGCTCTGATAGTTCTGAGATATTTGATAGCAGTCGCAGTATAGGATTAGTACAGGAGACAGTGGTCTATTCTTGTGTTGAGGATGTGAGCATGGAGCTTTCTAGTGATGACACTCGGGATGGGAGTGTTGCAGATGATTTGTCAGACGTAATCCCATGCTACAGTATAGTCTATCCACATGTCGACATTGAGTTGTGTTTGCAATAGAGTTAGTAGAGGAGATGCAGTTAGAGGATGTGTTAACTAGCATTGCAGATATCTCCGATAGTGAGAGCGGGGATGATGCGTGTTGTAGTATTTCTGGCTTTTTATATCTGACTTTGGGTGTAGATTCAGCGTTGTCATTTGGTGGAGGGGGGTTCCATGATTCGGTGTTACCGGAACCCACAGATGAGGATAGGGAAGCTTTCGAGTGGCAGGAGTTTGTTACAACCAGGGCTTCCATGTCTAGAGAGAGGGTTACTCCGTCAGTGACTCATGAGGATGTGTCTCAGGATTTGGATTGTCAGATGGTTGCAGAGGACGAGGTAGCTAGAGATGGTGTTGAGTCAGATTCAGCAGTAGCTTCCTCGGGGTTAGATGAGGACATGTCCAATGCTTGTACTTAGAGTGTAGAGGTGTACACGGAGAGAGTGTGATTTTGACGGAAGTTTTTTATATACAGCTTCCTCTCATAGTGTGGACAGCGCATTTGAGGTTGTTCATAGGAAGCCCGTTGTGCAGAGTCATCATGTGACTAGCCAGTTGCGAGTGGGTGAGAGATATTATTGCTACACTTGAGCATTTCGATGCCGCTCATCAATTGTTGGCTGTTAATAGTTGGGGTGCTCCTATGATAGATGAGTCCAGCGGTGGTTACCTTTCATTGACAGAGATCCATGCTTTACGTGAAGCTGTCAAGATGTTGAGATAGGATTACTTACAGATGGTAGCCGACCGAGATCACCTAGTTGAGTGGGGGAGTACAACCTATGAGGCACTGTTGGATCGGGAGGAGGTGAGTGAGCTTACCCAGGAGCTCACGACGACTATTGAGGCTTTGGAGGACACTCAGCGGAGTCTTCAGGAGTCGCAGATTCAATTAGAGGAGGTGATCGTGGAGTTGGAGCATTTGCGGTCCACACCAGCCCCAGACCCAGTTCGTTTGCATATTGAGGTGGTTGGTGGTGAGTTTGTTCCTACAGTTGGTATCGAGGAACATGATGTTGGGGCAGACACACATGTTCAGGATTTGGGAGCACTTGGTACGGATGAGGTAGGAGTGCCAGTGGAGTCGAGTTCTCAGGTTGATCTTTCTCACATAGTTGACAGCGTGGTACAGTTGGTTGTGCCACATTTTCAGAAGGATCATCTGTGGATTGTGGGGGAGTATGTTGACGCTTCCACGTATAATTTCTATTGCACTGAATCTTTTATGGAGTATTTGCTGGATGGTGCAGATGTGCGTCAGGACTCTTATGGAGTGTCTGAGGGTACCCTCATCTGAGGCTCTTGTGCTATTCGGAGGTTGGTTGGGAAGATTGTAGAGACTCTTTCTACTATGCTTCCCCACAGAGATTTTGAGGTTGGGTTTGTTGAGAGGATTGCGCAGGGTCCTACCCAGCCTACAGTTATGCGGAGTCAGAGATTGGAGCCATCTTTTGATTCCGAGTTTGGTAATGGTGAGCTAGTGACGGAGATTGGGGTTTCTGATCGGCATTTCACAGTGGGGCATGCTCATCATTTTTCTTTTGACCCTCAGGTGGGAGATTTGATCTCACACAGGGGTAAGCTGGCTCCGGTATCCTACCATCCATTATGGGATGGATTAGCACCATCGTTTGTAGATGGTTTTGGCAGTTGCAAGTTAGATTACTTGCAGTATCCACACACTCAGGACAGTTTATCAGGTGACAGAGTTGATAACAGTGATCCAGGTACATTTGGTCATTGTTGTTTTCCTAGTGCAGTTGGGTGTGAGTACTGGATAGACAGGGACTCAGATTTTGACAGAGTTATTATTGTAGATGGGTTGAGTTCCATCGGGTTGTTTTCAGCATCGACATCTACAGTTGGTTTACATATATTGTTTTCAGTGGTGTGTGTTCTGTTGATGCTGGTTCTTTCTTCACAAGAGTTTGGTGAGGATTGGGACTTTACTTGTGACCATCCTTGGGATCCGGGTGGTTTATGATGTTGCTTGTTTTTCCCGATTGCTTGAGGACAAGCAATCTTGGGAAGGGAGGACTGTAATGTCCCCGTTTTTAGACTCATGGGATTAGCTTGGTTTGTCGACCCACACAGGCTAATCAGGCGATCAGAGGGGGTCAGATGGAGGAGCTAGCGTTGGGATTCCATTCTGGGGGTTCAGATTATTAGGTCTGCTCTTCGTTCGGGTCATTTTGGCCAACTTACTATTTTTAGTAAGTGGGGTTTCGGGTATGGCCAGGATTGGCAGGGTGTCTGCAAGGAGCATCAAACATCTCAGGATTGGGTTTCAGAGAATCTCCAGTTTGAGAGACTATTTTTAGTAAGTTCGAGAGGCATAATATCTGATTCGGATTGGATAAACTGCTGGCGTTTTTGTCTATACTGGTCATGTGCTTGGTGTTTGAGTTATTCCGCATTGTCTTAGACCTGCGTTCAAGACTGGGGCTCACGTGAAGTTACAGCAGTAGAGCCGCTTCATTTCCTAGGCGCAGTTTGTAGTTTGGGGCAGTTTATTACAAGTGGCAGCTGTATAACTGGAGCCGCATTCATCCTCCATTCCCACGTTTCAACCAATAACAGTCATGTGCTGGCTATGGCTGTCACGTCTTGATGATATAGGGTGGTGGCTATCTTTGATGGAACCGTGTTAGCATTAAGGTGGAATAACAGAGATATAGGTGCTCCTTGTTTGTTTCGATTATAATATAGTATGTAAATTTCTCCTTTGCAAATTGTTAGAAGTTTATGATTTGTCTGGTGGACACAATTAAATTGAATTTGATATTTCAGGCTTGAGAAGTAGGAGTTTTTTTATAATTATTGGTTGGAGCAATATTGAGTTATAAATTGTAATTATTTCAAAGTCAATATTGAATATTTAGAAAGAGCCAAGTTTGGTTCTTCACATCGTATGCAACTTGAGTAACAATACTCGATAGTAGAATATATTTGTTGTTATCGTCTCTGTCACTCCCTTCCTTCTATGTTGACTTGTACCTTTCCCTTAGTGTCATTCCTATGTGTATTCTATTGACGTGTATCCCTTCGAATTGTTTGTTGTGGTCCTCATTCGCTTGTAGGAGACTTGGTTATTGATGATGATGTGACCGATCAATTCTAATCTCCTATATATATCCTAGTGCGTGCATGAAAGGGGATACAACTTACTGTATTGGACGCGACTCTTACTTTATGACGTGGAGAGTCTCGTCAACAAGTACCATGCTCTTCATCCCAATAGTTGGTGATGTTCACCGTCGAGGGTCTACTTAAAATTTCGTTTACTATTTGACTAGTTTGGTTTATATAGTTACTAACATTAATATTATTAATATTATATATATTCATAATACAATGAATATTGGTTCATGATATAAATGTTAGGGATTTATATTATATTGATTAATACTATATAGATTAATTATTAATTGATTAGTAATTATTATTATTTTATATTGATCAATTATATATTGATTAATTATATTATATTGACATATTATTTGTATACTTATTAATATTAATATAATAATATTGATTAACATTAATATTAATAATTAATATCATATTTATTATTTAATAATATTAATGAAGACTATTAATTAGTATGTATTTAGGAATATATTCGTATTCTATACATTGATTAGGGCTCCTGACAATCCGCCCCTCTTAAATTTGCTTGTCCTCAAGCAATTGATGTGAGTCGCTTCTATTGTGCAATCTCGATGTTTTTTCTAGTATACTTGCATCTGGAACAACCTTGGAAATACAATGTAATGTATGACCATATAAAACATATAAGAAGCATATACTTGAGTGCATGAAGACACAGAGCAAACACAAAGCATACACATTAATGCATGAAGACACGAAGTATACTCGATGTAGACATGTAATGAATGCATTCTTGATTAGACCCTACAATTTACAAATTTCAATGAGCTAGGGTTAGGGAAATTATTTACAAATTTTACTTCATTATGCTTTTGATTATGAACCCTGCAACCACAAAGTGAACATAAGTACATACATATGTATATATAAAATTAAAAAAAAATTGATTCATGATAAGTTAGTCCAAGCCAATCCCATACTAAGCCCAAGAGCAGAACTTTGGCCCCCTTGGCCTCGGTGGCAGGTGTTAGGCATCCACATGAGGTGGTCTACTTAGCGGACTGCTTGTTTTGCTTATCTATTTATACTTCATCTCCTCTGTCTTAAAAATCAGAGAGGTTCTTGTGAAAGGCTGCCCTTACTGTCTTTCCCTTAACTAGTATTGCAATAGGGTGCCCTAGCAGCCCTGGGATTACAGACTCCATAGGAAAGCTATTTGCAGTAGGGTGCCCTTACTATCTGTCCCTTAACTAATACTGCAATAGGGTGTCCTAGCAGTTCTCCCTTGTTTGCAGACTCCATAGGAAAGTTACTTGCGATAAGATGTCTTTATAGCCTTTCCCTTAACTAGTACTACGATAGGGTGTCCTAGCAGTTCTCCCTTGATTGCAAGCTCCATAGGAAAGCTACTTGCGATAAGATGTCTTTATAGCCTTTCCCTTAACTAGTATTGCAATAGGGTGTCCTAGTAGTTCTCCCTTGATTGCAGACTCCATAGGAAAGCTACTTGCGATAAGATGTCTTTATAACTTTTCCCTTAACTAGTACTGCAATAGGGTATCCTAGCAGTTCTCCCTTGATTGCAGACTGACAGTCCCAACCGGTGCTGAGAGGGGAGGGGTGAATCGACACTTGTAAAATTCTTTAATCTAGTGAAGTAAACTTACAGCACAAAAGCAAGCAGTTCTAAGCAAGTAAAATAGTAAGTGAACAAACACAAAGTGATACTAGATTTATCATGTGGAAACCCGGTTAGGGTGAAAACCACGGTGTGAGGAGACCTCACAATATTTGTACTCTTCTGAAGTACGCCCTGTTAAGAGCCTACTTGGTTAAGGGATAAAAACGCACTTGCTAGGTGCGACCCGGTCAAGGGATTTGTTACAGTAAGGTCTGTTAAGACCTGCCCGGTTAAAGGACTTCAAACACCTTGAAAGATGTCACCCGGTTAAGGGATTTTGATACAAGGGACCTGTTAGAGTCCACCCAAATACTGAGATTTATCTATTGTAGTTTGCTAGAAAACAATAGAATCAAGATCTTTACAGAAGGCTCTGCTTAGCCAGATGTGATCTCTATTTTTGCTTGACTGAGAATCATCACTGGTTAACACAGGTGTATTCTCAACTATTGTTGTGCTGCCTTGCACAACCTATTATCTCTTTCTCGATTTTCTCTAACCCTTGCTTCTGTAGCATCTAGGTTCACTCTTTTTCTCGGCAGAATGAAGGCAACTCTTATTTTTGACAGGCATAAGAATATATAGAGTGATGTTGCTTTGACTGCGCCT
This sequence comes from Chamaecyparis obtusa, assembly GCA_027943335.1. NCBI lineage: Eukaryota > Viridiplantae > Streptophyta > Pinopsida > Cupressales > Cupressaceae > Chamaecyparis > Chamaecyparis obtusa. The sequence goes on along the minus strand of BSBK01002177.1, from coordinate 894,226 downwards.
AAAATGCATGACCTAATCTTGAGATCCTTTGATTACATCACTCAGCTGAGTATTGGTTCGCTAAGCAAACATCCGATAACTTTCCTTCATAGGAGATAACTCTTTGATTTAAAGCTACTGAATCCAGCTTTAAATCCTTCAGTCACGCCTCAAAAGCCATTGATTCCGGCTTTAATTCCTTTAACTGTGCCACAAGCTGATCATTGAGACAACTCAAGGTCACTCGGATTTACTGCAATAAATCCTGATAGGTTGGAACAGATAGTTGACAGTTGACTATGACTTCCTCGGTTCATACTGGAGTCTTGTAATATATCGGTTGAGTTCTTCGATTTGTTGAAGTCTCTTTCATGTCTTACTAGTTGCATTTGCGTGGACTACCGGTTACACTGTCCCGGTTGTGTTATAGACACTTAGTATGATTATTGCTTTTTGGCTATTCTTGTCTATACCGGTTGATGTTCGGTCCTTGGTTGATACTAGGATACTCTCTTCCCTGATTGAGTGCATTGTCCGGTTGCTAATGCTTAGTGTAGTGACTGGTTAAAATGAAACTATAGTTACTCTTTTCTTGTAGCTATGGTAGGTGCCAAACTAGCCTCTCTTGATGTAGAGTTCCTTAAAGCTTCAACCTTTATAGAGATGACAAATCTCTATCCTCTTTTGCCAATCAATGACAACACCCGGACCGGTAGAGAGCTTACTGTTACTGATGCCAACAATCTCCCCCTTTGGCATTGATGGCAAAAATATGATAGGCAATCATATTCTCCCCCTTTTTGACAAGAATGCCAAAAGGCTAATTAGAGAGATTTCCATTTTCTACTCTGCTCCCCCTACGAGCAACAATCCTTTTCATCAGTTCATAAAAGATAAGGTGTAACGTTTTGTTTGAATCATAATGAACTGATGACTCCCTGTTGATGAAAACTGATGATCTGAGAGGGGTACAACCCCCAGTCTACCTCTGAGATACTCAAAAGTACTCTTAGGTAATGGCTTTGTGAGTATATCAGCAATTTGTTCTTTGGTGGGCACATACTCCAATCTTACTTCTTTGTTCTGTACAAGTTCCCTCAAGTAGTGATACTTGATGGCAATGTGCTTGGTCTTGGAGTGCATAATAGGATTTTTGGATATGTTTATGGCACTGGTACTGTCACAGTGAATTGTGATCGGTTTAGGTACCTATTCCTAAATACCTTCCAGCAGTTGTTTGATCCAAATCACCTGTGTGCAGTTTATTTCAGCAGCAACATATTCAGCTTCAACAATGGATTGTGAAATGCAATTTTGCTTCTTACTTGTCCACGATACTATTCTTCCACCTAGAAAGAATGCACCACCACTTGTGCTCTTTCTATCATCCACGTTGCCAGCCTAGTCTGCATCTGTGTAGACTTTAATTTGGAATCCATAAGCCATATTCCTCGGTTCCCTTTAGATATCTGAAGATTCTCTTCATTGCCATTAGATGTGTTTCTTTGGGATTAGCAGAGAATCTTGCCACTATGCCAACTGCATGAGCAATGTCCGGTCTGCTGTGAACAACATACTGCAATTTTCCTATCATGGACCGATACATTGTTTCATTTACTTCTTTGGCATCATCCTCCTTTGATAACTTGAGATTAGTTATCATTGGAGTTCCAACCAGTTTGGATTCTTCTAGTCCAAAAGTCTTGCGAATTTCTTTTATGTACTTGGACTGAGAGATGAACATACCTTCTTTTAGCTGATGGACCTGTAGTCCAATAAAGAATTTTATGGGCTCTATCATAGACATCTCAAATTCTTTCTTCATTTCTTCAGCAAATGCTTTGCTCATTCTGTCATCTCCAAAGCTGATGTCATCAACAAAGATTTCAGCAATTAGTTTTCCATCTTTCTCGGTTTTGAGATACATATTGTTGTTGTCACCAGTTCTGATGAATCCAATTGTTAGAAGATATGAATGCAACCTTTCATACCAAGCCCTTGGGGCCTGTTTGAGCCCATAGAGAGCCTTTTTCAGTTTGTAGACCATATCAATTTTTTGAGAAGATGTAAACCCCTCCGGTTGCTCAATGTAGACTACTTCCTCCAGTATTCCATTGAGGAATGCAGACTTCACATCCATTTGGTACACTTTAAAGCCTTTGTGAGCTGCATAGGCAAATAGAATTCTCACCCCTTCTAGTCTGGCCACTGGTGCAAAAGTTTCTCCATAGTCTAGTCCAGCTTCCTGAGCATAGCCTTTGCAAACCAACCTTGCTTTATTTCTGATGACTTTACCATCCTCATTCAGTTTGTTTCTGTAGACCCATTTAGTCCCAATGACATTTTTGTCCTGAGGTCTTGGGTCTTGGCACAAGTTCCCATGTGTCATTCTTTTCTATTTGTTCAATTTCTTCATCCATGGCCTTGACCCAATTCTCATCTTCAAGGGCTTCTTTGGTAGTTTTGGGCTCAACACACGAGAGAAGACAGACGTTCTCTTTGGCCTTTTTCCTGGTCAGGATGTTCCCATGTCTGTCACCAATTATATTGTCAGTAGAGTGATATGTGACATACCTTGGAAGAGCCAGCCTCTGTTCCTGGTCCGATTCATCTTGTTGAGCAATTTTTTCGTCATGGTTCTGAGCATCTACTTGTTCACCATCCTGGGGTGTCCTGTCAGCTTCAGGCACAATCTCTCGCTCTTGATTTCTGTCAGTGGGAGTTGCCTCATCTTCAGTTGTTGCTTCATTGAACTCAAAGACATCTCCATTAGTAAATTTAAGATTTTCATGATTGACATGTCTGGTCCTCTTGTTCGGTTCTGATGATTCATCAATTTTTACATTGACGCTTTCAATTATCTTGCATGTTCTTTTGTTCTGACACCGATAGGCTTTGCTTTTGGTAGAATAACTCAAGAATGTTCCTTCATCACTCTTGGGATCAAACTTCCCAGAAAACATTTATCTCTTGATGTAACATTTACTACCAAAGATTTTGAAGTAGCCTACACTGGGAGTATGCTTAAACCATAGTTCATAAGGCGTCTTACTGGTTCCCTTTTTGACTTGAACTCGGTTGATTGTGTAGACGACGGTGCTGATAGCTTCTCTCCAGAAATGATGAGGAAGATTCTTTTGGATCAACAGGGTTCTGGCACAGTCGATTAGCGTTCTGTTTCTTCTTTCTGCAACTCCATTCTGGCTGAGGAGTCCTAGGTGCAGAAAACTGTCTCTGTATGCCATGTTCCTCACAGTAAAGAGTGAACTCCTGAGAGATGTACTCACCTCCTCTGTTCGACCTCAAACATTTCAAGTTTCTACTAGTTTTCTTTTCCACTCTAGCCTTGTAAACCTTGAACATGTGAAAAGCTTCCGATTTCTCTTGGAGAAAGAGTGTCCACATCATTCTCGAGAAATCATCTATAAACAACATGAAATACCGGTCTCCATGATAGCTCTTTGTCTTCATTGGTCCACACAAGTCTGTGTGTACAAGGTCTAGAACATTTTCAGCAAAGAACTTACTACTGAAACTTGCTCCTATCAGTTTTCCTAATTGACAATCCTTACAAATACCACTCATGGGTTTTGCAATTTCTGGGAGTCCTCTGACCTATTTCTTTTTACTCACTTTGACAATGCTGTCAAAGTTTATAAGGCAAAGTCTTTTGTGCCATAGCCAGCTATTGTCTTTTTGGAGATAAGACCGATCTTGCTTGATTCTCCTTTGACCGGAGCAATTAAATAGGCTCCTTCTATTGAGTCTAGGTAGAACAGATTGCCTTTGCTCTGTCTACCAGTTGCAACATGAGATCCAGATTAATTTTTGACTATGCAGGAGCCTTGACCGAATTCCAACTGGAAACCTTTGTTGTGCAGCTGTGCAACACTCATTAGGTTGTACCTGAGTCCTTCGACCCAGTACACATCTTCATAGACAACATTGTTGCAGAGAACAATAGATCCCTTACCCTTGATGGTACAAGGGGCATTGTTTCCAAATGTGACTGATTCGCTGTCGTTGAGCTCCAAGTTGATGAACTTGCTCTTGTCACCGGTCATATGGTGAGTACATCCATTGTCAATGATCCAATCGTCATGCTGATGGGATTTGGATATGAGTGCAACTTCATTAATAGCAGGGCTCTCTTCCTTTATTGCAACAAATGCAATTTCAGGATCTTTTGAGTCTTCAGACTCATTGTTTGTGACTACTTCCTCCGCAAGATAGCACTCCTTTGCTTTTCTCTTGAATCGGTCTCTTTTCTCTCTGTTTTCATTATCTGGACACCGGGCAGCAATGTATCCTATTTTGTTGCAAGAGAAACATTTTAAAGGGAGTTTCCCTTTATACTTCCCTTTCCCTCTGGGGAATCTTTTGGCAATCAAAGCTTCAAACTCATCTTGCTCCATCTCCTCTGAGAGCAGATTCTCAATGAGGTTGCCGATCTTACCGGTAGAGGAGTTACCGGTTTCTCTTCCCCTTTTGGTGGAAGAGGCATTGACAGATGACTTAAATGCTGCTTCCTGAACGGATAGGCTATTATCAAAGTTGCTTAATTCAAAAGCAGCCAACTTACCAATTAGGGAGTCTAGGGTGACTTGATCTTTGGTCACCGACCTGAGCTCTTGAATGACAGAGATTTTTATAGCATACTGAGGTCTGAGAGTTCTCAGTATTTTGCTCACCACCTCTTCAGTTAGCTTGCCTCCAACGCTTCTGATGGATTTGATCACTTCCTTGATTCGGTTGCTATATTGCTTGATATCTTCTCCATCATTCATCCTCATGTCGTCATACTTTCCCCTGAGGCTTTTGACCTTGGCTCTCTGAACATTGAGATCTCCTCCATAGACCGTTTGTAACTTTTTCCACATTTTGTAGGCGGAGTCAAGATGTTCAATCTCAGCATAAACGTAGTCGGGTAAGGTGCTAGCTATCATGTCCATGGCAGCCGTGTGCTCAGTTTTGATTTTCTCTTCATTAGGTGTCAAGGTGCCAGCGGACTCACTATAGTCGTTGGTAACATGATTCCAGTACTGGTCACCGATGGTCTTCATATATAGCTTCATTCTACTACACCATAAGGTGAAGTTTTCTTTTGAAAACTTTGGTCCTTCCTTTCTCATCATCATAGCTTTTTCTCTGTGTGGTTAAGTAACAAAGAAAAACAAAACAAGGCTCTGATACCAATTGACAGTCCCAATTGGTGCTGAGAGGGGAGGGGTGAATCAACACTTGTAAAATTCTTTAATCTAGTGAAGTAAACTTACAGCACAAAAGCAAGCAGTTCTAAGAAAGTAAAATAGTAAGTGAACAAACACAAAGTGACACCAGATTTATCATGTGGAAACCTGGTTAGAGTGAAAACCACAGTGTGAGGAGACCTCACAATATTTTTACTCTTTTGAAGTACGCCTTGTTAAGAGCCTACCTGGTTAAGGGATAAAAACACACTTGCTAGGTGCGACCTGGTCAAGAAATTTGTTATAGTAAGAGCTGTTAAGACCTGCCCGGTTAAAGGACTTCAAACACCTTGAAAGATGCCACCCGGTTAAGGGATTTTGATACAAGGGACCTGTTAGAGTCCACCCAAATACTGGGATTTATCTATTGCAGTTTGCTAGAAAACAATAGAATCAAGATCTTTACAGAAGGCTCTGCTTAGCCAGATGTGATCTCTATTTTTGCTTGACTGAGAATCATCACCAATTAACATAGGTGTATTCTCAACTATTGTTGTGCTGCCTTGCACAACCTATTATTTCTCTTTCTCGATTTTCTCTAACCCTTGCTTCTGTAGCATATAGGTTCACTCTTTTTATCGGCAGAATGAAGGCAACTCTTATTTTTGATAGGCATAAGAATATATAGAGTTATGTTGCTTTGACTGCGCCTAAAATGCACGACCTAATCTTGAGATCCTTTGATTACATCACTCAGTTGAGTATTGGTTCGTTGAGAAAACATCCGATAACTTTCCTTCATAGGAGATAACTCCTTGATTTAAAGCCACTGAATCCAGCTTTAAATCCTTCAGTCATGCCTCAAAAGCCATTATTTCCTTTAACTGTGCCACAAGCCGATCATCAAGACAACTCAAGGTCACGTGGATTTACTGCAATAAATCTTGATAGGTTGGAATAGATAGTTGATAGTTGACTATGACTTCCTCGGTTCATACCAGAGTCTTGTAATATATCGGTTGAGTTCTTCGATCTGTTGAAGTCTCTTTCATGTCTTACTAGTTGCATTTGCGTGGACTACCGGTTACACTGTCCCGGTTGTGTTATAGACACTTAGTATGATTATTACTTTTTGGCTATTCTTGTTTATATCGGTTGAAGTTCGGTCCTTGGTTGATACTATATGCACCCTAAAATGGTCGCCTAGACTTTGGGCCCCCATTCAGCAATTTATCAAAACCCTGAATCAATATTTTCCAAAATAGTATTTTATCAATTATATCAATTTCCTTAATCAAATCCTATTTCATCATTTTTTGATTAATTGCCTTGGGCTAACCATTTTATCCTAAGTCTTTATTTAATTAAAAGTAATTTCCTCCCCTTTTATTAAATAAAAAGCCCCCACTTTTCCTCTTATCCTAAGTTGCACAAATAAAGCATTATTCTTATTTTGTAAAAAAAAGAAAAACACTTTTTGTCTCATATGGACACAAAAGTTAACTCTTATTTTCTCATTGAAGGATATTTGTGCACATGGATTGCTTCTCTTTCAAGCTCCACCCTTGATTAAATCTCTTGCCTCTTAATCTCCATGGTCCATTCCTTTCCAATTCTTTTAAAAGGAGAGCTCTCTTCCTCATTTGCATATCAATCTTTTTATGCTAATGTTATGCTGCAGGTCACTTTGGAGCTTTTGAAGATTTGGAGCATTCTTGGCTTTTGCATCTACATGCTATCATAGTTTCATTTCTTGCATTGTCATAGCATTCATAGCTTGATATTAGCTTAGTTTCCTTTATGCTTTAGATTACTTCATCTAGCTTAATTAGGAGGTTTTGTAATACTTGCATATTTCCTTTCATAGCTTAGCTTGCATAGCTTGCATTTTCATTCATAGTATAGCTTTGCATTGCATTTCATTTTGATTCTTGGGGATCTTGGCATTCTTGCCCTTGTCTTCATTTGAATCTCTCATTGTATGGTTGACTAGCAAGGTCATAAGCTTAATAGCTCTAGCTGAGAGCAATCAAATAATCTTGCAACTCCATACATAAAGAGCTCTAGGTCGCTTTCTCAAAGTCTCCAATTCATGGATTCCCTTGGATATAATGACTTAGAGAAGTGCACTATTTGAGGTGTACATTTTAGGCTCTCTGGTTTTTCTAGCTCAGAATATCGTGCGATACTTTTCCAGTATCGTGCGATAGTTTGCTGTATACCAACGCAATACTTTACCAGTTAAAGTATCGCTCAGCCTTTGCAGGGTTTATCGCACTGTTCAAAACATTCTGTCGCCTGCAGGTACAGTAAAGTATCGCCCAGAAAGATATTATCGCCCCAGTATGCTGTAAAGTATTGCACGATATTCCTGGTGACTGTACTGTCACCTGTACTCGGCAGTGAGTTGTTTCTTGGTTCTTTATTGCCGAATTTGGATCTAGTTAGCTTGTTGGTTTAGTTTGCTGTGGTTAGATAGATTTAATTTGTAGATTTCATTTGGATTTGGATTTTGCTAACCATTATGGGGCTAATAAGTTGTGGTTGTAGGTGCCTCTTGCTTGAATATTTTGCCAAAAATTGCATGCACAAGGGCTACTAACGGTTTTTGCAGGGCTCTCCAAAAGCATAAAAATAAATAAAAAAGTGCTTGTTGTTTATTTCATTTCAAGTGTGGCAATTACTAGTTGTTTCATTTCATAGGAACATAATATCTTGTTGTAGGAATTCTTGGGTGGTAGGAGAGGTATGCTCTTCACCCTTGTGGTGAACCAGAAAATCTTGACCCATCTTTGGATTTTGAAAGCAAGAGGGTAATTGAACATTTGCTTGGTGTGTTTGGGAGAAAACTTTGAGATAGGGGAGTATGCTCCTCACCCTTGTGGTGAAATAAAAACCTTGAACCTCATAAGTTGATCCACTCTTTGTTTAGATCTTTAAAATCTTTTAGCGGGCCTGCTCTTGAGCAATCAAGAGGAACGACCCAAGTGGGGACAAGCCTTTTGCCGACTATTCCAACCTACTATAAACTCAAGGCTATCAAGGACACAAAACCTTGGTAGACGTAGCACTTGTCTTCGCTTGATGTGAGTAGCTTGTGGGATTGCGACCATGAGGAAAATGCCAAGCAAGAATGCTTAAGGTACTCTTGAGGCCGTGAAGTCCGTTACTTGTCGCAAGGTAAGAAGTCCCTTTGGGGAGCAAGAGGGGTGTTATGAATGGAAGCCCTTACTAAGAACCATAGATAGAGGCCACCCTATTTTGCTGCTTAGCTTCTTGGTGCAAGGATTGATCCAAGTGGAATAACTCGGATCACCCCAAGATTACTCACCATCTGTGTTCTTTTGGTTGTGTCATTGGCACTTCCACGACAAAGCCAATATCTATTGTGGGCAACCACTTTGTGTGAGGTAATGGAGCATCAAGTGTGGGCCAAGTTGTTAAGTATTGAGCCATTGTCTTTTTAGGCTAGAAAGTGCTTGAAGTGTTCTCGTTGTAATATACCCGTGTAAACGTTCTTGCATATTTAACATCACAGTAGTGTTCATAGGATTTTTCAATTTTGATATCACAATTGCTTGTCTTGGCAAGGTTGCTTTTGCCCTTGTTTCAAGTGTTTGAAGACATGTTTGATCACCTACTGTTTGCAAACCTGTCAATTTACTGTTGTCACTGTGATTGAGATCGAAAAAATCAACCCTCAAACTGAAATTTGGACCAAGTTGCCCTTAAAACTGAGATTTTTAACACTCACTGGTCAAGAATCGTATGACACTAGAACAATATCGCTCCCTGTCCTAGAAAATATCGTGCGATAGTTCGTCACTGGAAGACTATCGCACTGCTTGCTTGGAAAGTATCGCCCGGGCTGTCTGGAAAATATCGTCCTGCTTAACGCGAAATATCGCTTGGTCTAAAATTGTCACCTTGTTAGCCTAGAAAATATCACCCAGAATCTTTTTGCTGTCTGCCTAATTCATGCAATTTTCAGCCTTCTCTTAGTTGACCAGATTTTACTAAGTTTTGTACCCTGCAACTGAAAGCTTGTTTGTACCTCAGGTTCTTGGTTATAGACATCTTGAGTTAGTAATCTTTGACTTCACCAAAAATTTTGCTTGTCCTTGGTAAGTTAGGAACCATCCTTGTTGACAAGATTCACCTTTAGATTCTTTGATTGCACACTTGGAGAGTTTGAGTACTCTTTCGTCCAAATCCATCTTCATATAAATTCAATTTCAATATATTTTGGTTAAATCATCCTCCTGATCCATATGTGCTAGGATACTAAAATCCTTTTGTTATGCACCACTGTGGCAGTGTTGATTTATACCTTTTGTCAACTTTCTATTTCATCATCTCTTTTGGACGATTGAATATTTTTACTATCCTAGTTTGACAATTAGCGATTCATAAGGTTATCTTCTCACTAAGGGTCTTTTCTTTCATGCCGATTACAACAAGATACCAAGTGGGTCAAGGAAAACAACCTTAAGTGGTTTTTGAACAATTACCTTTAGTCCAAACTCGTCAAAAGCGAAAGGGGAAGGAACCCGTCTTCGATCAATCTCCTAGGAGTGCTTCAGAAGTTTGGTTTGAGCCTAGGAGCAGCCTTAGTCAGTTGAGTACTTCTTTACCATCCTCTCAATCAAATATGGACATGAGCTACACTTTGACTAGGAGACAAAGAGAAGCAATGGATCAAACTCTTGATGACATTTTCCAAAGACATAGGGGTAACATGTCGTTTGATGATGACAATCAACCTGAATCACCCCCTATTAACTCAAGATATCTAGATGCTCATCAACGAGTTGAAAGACACTATGCACAAGCTCACCAAGATGCACGGTCACAACATGAAGACCAAAACAACCAATCTTATGATGCTCATGTGAATGCAACTAACTTGTTCAATCGGTCAAGGCCAAGCTCTCCACTAAAAACAACCTCAAGATATACAAGTGAGAGACTAAAAAGAATTGAGCGAGAAAAACAAGCCTTCTTGAATGAACAAGCTGCAAAAGAGAAACATTTAGGCTCCTAGAGGAGGAACAACGAGCCTTGTTGGACATAGAGAGAAGAGCCACACAAGAAGAACAAGATAGGCTCCTAGCTCAACACCTTAATGCCCAATTCAACAATAGGGGTACCAACAGTGGAAACAATTCTCCACCCTCTACTCCCTCAACAACCCCAAGAAGTAGAAGGCGGTCGAGGACTCCTTCAAGATCTCCTAGTCCTAGAGGAAGAAGAATGTCACAACATAGGAGAAGAACACCTCCTAGGAACTCAAGACAACCCTCCCAACGAGCTCATCATGGCTCTCAACATGGAGGAAGTTTTGATGATCAAGATTTTATGAGAATGCAACAAGAACCACTATTTCAACAATATGTGGAAAAATACCTTGATCAAAATAAGGATAAGTTCCTAGAGAACTTGATTAACAAAGGTGCGAGGGTTCCTTATAATTTTGATGTGGATAGGAGAATCAAGAAATAGAGTCCCTCACAAGAAGAAATTAAGCAAATCAAGAAAATGATGGCTCCCAAGAGTTCCTTCAACCTTGACTCTATTTGTCCTAATCCTTTTGATAGGAGTGTGAGCATGAAGGATTTTCCTAGGAAAATTGAATTTCCCCAATATGACAAATATGATGGTAATGGTGACCCACATGATCATGTGCGTCAGTTTTATACCATGAGTTTTGAATTTCACCATGAAGATTCCTATCTGATGAGATTATTCCCAAGGAGTCTAAAAGGTCAAGTTATGGAGTGGTTTACCAACATAACCCCTCCCGTCAAAACTTTTAAAGAATTGGTCCACAGATTTGTGCAACATTTTGCCTACAACTTATCAAGATCAGTCACCATGCTTGATTTGTGTAATTTAAAACAAAATCAAGGGGAATCCTTTGTTACATTTTTACAAAGGTGGAGACGATTGTGCTCTTGGTATTCTAGGACAATTCTTGAACATGAGAGAATTGATATCATTGTGAGCAATTTAGTACCTGAGATGCGGTATGAGGTTCAGAAAATGGTATTTGATTCATTTGACACCATGGTCGAAACTGCATGTCGAATAGAGGATTGTAATGACCCTCACTATAAGGCCACTAAAACCCTCAAACTTAATTTAGGCAATTCGTCAAACACTTGGCATGTAACTGATTTGGGTTGAGGTTAGAACTATTTGTTGTGCAACACATCCACAAAGTACAAATGCTAATATTGAATTGAAATGTAATGAGTAATAACAGTGCTAATAACAATGGCAACTTTCAGATTTGTTATCTCAGAAAATAAGGACTCTTGTCAAATACATGTGCATATGAATGTGGATTGATGACAATATGAAACCCCTACTAATGCAGTCCTAACTGATTTACAACAATGGACTGAACTGAACATTCAATGACTAAATTATGGAGCGGATTTTGATTACAATGCAATTCTGATTATCTTTTCAGATCCTTATAAACTGGACTGAGCATACAAACATGAGGGCTTCAAGGACTGAATACAATAGGGACTGTCACTACTATGCATTTATAACATTTTAAACCCTTGTCTATGCAATAAACAATATCCAATTACAATGCAACAATTCTGAGACTGCTTATTGCCAAATCTGGTCTGAATATGACAGTCACTGTTTGACCACTAATTTACCAAAATTTACATATATTTTCAGAGCATAGAGGAACCTGATTTGAAGCCTTGGTTGGAGACTAAAATCTGATGTTGTAACCGCTGCAGAAGACCTCCAATCTGCCCCCAAACGGACCCCCAATTTGCTGATGACATCACAGACTGGCAAGGCCGTACTGTACTGTCTGGGGCAGCTGCTATATAAAATAATTGCTGGGGTTTTGGGTCCCCCAAAACCATGCAAAGTGGGCGCCTAGGGTTGTATAATAACCCTCCAAAAGCATAAATTAATTCGCCAAGTCAATTGAGAGGAATGAGCAAATATGTGGTTCCAAACCCTGAACTGGCAGTTCTGAAAATGCACAATTTATGTTTTCAAACCCTTGCCAATCAATTCACCAATACTAGGGCACAACGGAAACCCTTATTCCAACCAAAGTAAACCCTTATAACTGATTCTCAATGAAGTACGAATGAGATGGCTGAATACCAACTCCACAATTGCAATAATTCAAGTGATATTTCACACCCTCAAAATTGCCAATCTAGGGGAGTGATTCGTTCCCAAAGATCGAATAATAATTTGCAGATCCAAAAGACCACAAATGTCTTCACAATGAAGAAGTAGAAGAAGTCTCAAATCAAGCATGTTCAAATGAGAGGCCTAGCCCTCTATTTATTCACTTTTTCTAAGAAGTTGCTAGAACTTCTAGAAACATCCTTTATAAAAATCTCATTATAATGCACTTTATAATAAAGTAACTTTATAATATAAAAAAGTGCAATCTCAACTTAAAATTATAACAAGTGGGCCCCGCTAACACATAATAATAACATATAATCTCATAACACTTCTTCTAGAGCAAATATGACCATCTGAATCGCAAAATTGACTCTCTCTCCACACCATTTGCCTATGAGAGTCGATGATGGGCAAATCTGGCACGCTAAACGAGGTCAGCCAAAATGGGGACATGACAAGGATGTCTTAAAAGAGCAAGGTATTTTGACTAAACAAAATAATAACAATAGTCAAAATAATAACAACTCTCATAAGGACAAAAGCAAGAACTCGCATTGGAATAAGAATAAGCAAGTAGTCAACGACGGAGTTGTGGACTCTTCTCAACCCAAGGATCAAGGAGTCCTCCATTTGTCTAGTGCAGTTCAAGCTATGAAGCTTAATACATCCTTTAACCAACAAGAGAATAAACAAAGATATCAAGAAAGACCTAAAAAGGAGAAGCGACAATTCTCTAAACTTGGTGACTCTTATGAGGATGTGTTCAAAACACTTATTGCAAATAACCTTGCACAACCACAAGATCCATCAAAGTTCCGCATACCTGACATTAAGCCATATTGGTGGAATGAAAAAGCCTACTACATATTTCATAATGGCATTGGACATGACATTGAGCACTGCAGGAAACTTAGACATCTTATTCAAGATCTTATTGAAAATGGTAAACTTGAGATTGATGGGTTGAAAACCAATGCAGACCACAAGGCATTCAAGGAGCCTTTGCCCAAATATGACAAGGGGGAAACCTTTAAACCCAAAGATGGCAAAGCTGCAATCAACTACACCTATACGTCTGCAGAGAATGTTATTAATATGCTTGAAGTTGTGGATGAAAATGTCAACATGATGTGAAACAAAGATTCTTATAGTCATGATGTGGACTCTCCTATATTTGATGAAGAACCCGTGGTGGTGCTTAGAGGTCCTCACTCTCAAAGGTCATCCCAAGCTCTTAATGTTGTCACCAGAAGCCAAGGTCAAGGTCCTGTGATCATTAGAGGTCCTAATTCCAACTAGTCTAGCAAACCAAAGCAAGTGACATCCAAGAATGTCACCACCAAGTCAGCAGTCAATCTAGAAATGAGCTACAATCTTGTTGACCAGTTACAAAGAACATCAGCTCAAATCTCAATTTTTGAGCTCCTAGAATTGTCTCCAAGACATAAGCATGTCCTTGAAGATGCCTTGCGTATAGCCAATGTTCCCAACGACATAGATGTTGACCAATTTCAAAACATGGTTAACCACCTTGCCAGCCCACACTACCTCACATTCTCAAAAGAAGATGACAAAGCCTTGAGCCATCCGCATAATCTTGCCCTTCATATTGAAGTCATGATTCACAAGACCCGTGTCAGGCGTGTGTTGATTGATGGGGGTGCTGGGCTCAATATTTGTTCCTTGAGTTTGTTGAAAATGCTGGGTTACTTAGAGCAAGTTATTGATACTCGCAAGAAAATAACCATCAAAGCCTATGATGAGGCAGAGAGAAGCTCCAAAGGCTTGGCCGTCCTCCCTATCAGGATTGGCCCCATTGAAAAGGACATTTTGTTCCAAATTGTTGATGCTGGTCCTTTAGCCTATATAATATTTTGCTTGGTAGACCGTGGATCCATGACATGCAAGCGGTGCTGTCCACCTACCACCAATGTGTCAAGTTCCCCTATAATGGAGTAGAAGTTTGTATACCCGGGGATAGCACATTATCTGTTAATGCAATTTCAGTAGGGACCCATGTTCCTCTTAATCGGGAGGCAGAAAATTTTGATGCAACTTTAGAACAGTGCAAGAACAAGTTCAAAACCATAGACCTTGGTATGGGGGGTTATCACATTGACTCCTTCACAAAGCTGCCAGCCTCACCTAGGTCCTATGGTAAGCCTTCACAAGAGATGCGTCCCTCATCTTTAGCAATGACTCTGTTTGATACATTTGTAGAGTCCTCAATACCCATCCAAGATGAAAAAAATGAGGTAGCTGTTAGAGATTAAATTTACGAGGAAAAATACAAGCATAATGAGAATTTCTCTCCATCTCCTAAGGCTTATGGGAGAGGATATACTTTGGTCAAAAATATGGGCTACCCAGGTCATGGTCCTCTCAGTCACAGATTAGATGCTAAAGCTAAACCACTTGATCATGCTCTTTTTGGACGCAGATCTAAGACAACAGTTGGCCTAGGTTTTGAAAGTCAGAATAAGAAAGTTACCCCTATCCTAGCTGCGACGGATAGTGATGATGAATACATACCCAATTTGCAAAATCAACAAGATAGGTGTGAAGATTAGGTCCCTTCCACCAATCTCCTTTGGGGAGATTTAGATACTACAGTTGACAATCCAACAATTTCAGACCTAGAACAAGAAGAATCCACTATTGAAGACCATGTTGAGGATCCTATTCAAGAACATCAATACACCAATGACATTCAAGAAGGTGTTACCCCTGGTAACATCAAAGCTTCTACCTCAAGGCCTAAAAAATATGGTTGGTGTAAGCATCCTGTTGATGTGAGTTTTGTACCACTACATAACATATAGCAATTGAAATATTTGATACGGCGTACCAAACACTCAACCCTCTCTTGAAAAGTATACGAGGATACTCCAAGGTTCCTTACACCTGTGGATACTAACTCAGTTATATAAATGTGATTTTCTGGTAATCACTTCGGCGGGCTTACGTTGTTCACTTGAGAGATGTCAAATTCTTGCTATGATGAGATTTAGCTTTGTAATGTATACTCAATGTCTTTCTTCTTTTATGTCACTTAGAACTTTGCTCTTCAAAACTCTCACTACTAAACTATTGACTGCTTTACTACTACTCCTATAGAATGGAAAGATTGGCAAATGGACGGGGATCAACCTAATGAAGACATACCAGCGGTGTTACCTCCACAGATGCAATGATTCTAAGGAAAGAAGACTAGATTACCACGCAAGGCTCCTTGACAAGCCGCCAAGATGCTAGTGGCCTAGTATAGGATCCCTATCAAACATTTACCAATATCACCATACAACTAACCATTTACTTCTATTCTTACTTTAACAACATGAAATGAAATCCTACTTTAATTTGAGAGATGAGAAGAAACATGCAATACACCAAAATGATCATGTATATCCACCATGCAAGTCACAACAATGAATAGAGAATAATTTTGATAGTATTTTGGCAACAATTCTTCAACATAACTCCCTTTACAAATGAGTACAAATGGCCTTATATAGAGGCTCAAAATTACGAGTGGCCAAGATTAAGAGGCAAAATCAAGGGCCAAGATTAAACCTTACAAACCCTAATTAGGGTTACCATCTTTCAACCAATTACATGAGGGCACCAACTTTGTGGGCCAATGAGAAAATTACAATAATCTGTCAACCAATGAGAACATAGGACACTTGGTATGATTTGATTGCATGCACATGAAATTGCCACCTCATCAACTTTGTCTTATAAAGTTCATTAATCCTTGAGATGAGATGAAGCCTTGGATGCTTGAGCTTGTCCTTAGAAATTTTCTCACCACCACTTGAACTTGCTTGTACTTGATGTCTTGACCTCGAAAGGGTGAGGTCTCCATGCATTTGGGGTAATCTTGCCTTGACCTTGGTGGCTTGCCTGGATGTGAACCTTGGGCAATTTAAGAGCCTTGCTCTTAGCCACCGCCTTGAAATCAAACTTGACCTCCCTCAACCTTTCAATCACTTTCCTCCTTACTTCAATACTTTGCCATTTTTAACCTGCCTATTTGGATTTGATTTGCATGCATGCATCTTTGTTTCAATAACCTTGGGTTTTGGGGCACCTGCCCTCACCATATCTCCTTGATTGTTCCACAATCCACCCATCACTGAGTTCATCAATTGCTTTCATCAATGCTTTCCTCCTTGGTTAACCCTTGACTGCCTTTAACTGTTCGAACTGCCACAACCTTGCCCTTTTGGCATAAGTACTTGCCTCAACCACAGTGGTGCAATGCATCTCCCCAAGATTAGATTTGGTTCGACTGGCAAAGCATCACTAGTAGTCTTGCACCCTAATTGAAAAGGTAGGACCCCATGTAGATTTGCCCCCGATTTTGTACTATTTAAGTTGCAACTTTAAATTCATGCTAGTGATCCCAATCCAATCAATTTTCCTTAACCATTCTCAATCTCTTCAATAAAATAAAACATCCAAGGATCAAACTGTGTACCTTTAGCATAGCTTGGGGTCCGGTTGAGAAGAACAATGAAGTTGCTGCACTCTGATTTGCTGATCTGTCCTGGTGAGCCTTGATGCTTTGGTGTAACCAATTCTGCTGTATCATGTCTGCTGCTGGGGTAGACTGAACCTTTCCTTGCACAAATCCATACTGATTGATCTTCTTTGCCACAGGTGACTGGCTGTCTCTCAACCTCTCTCTCAATTGAATCGTATCAAGGGTACCAATGTTGGTGTCTCCAACATATTTCAATTTTGAGCGGAAGTTGGAATTGGGTATCATGACTTCCTTGTCTCCTATTTTAGCATTAATTCTTTTGGGTCGCTTGCTTGCATTGGCATCATTCACCCTAAACACTTATCACTCCCCGCCTTTTCTACAATGAAGATGAAACTACACTTATCACTCCAAACTTCGCCTATAAGATGAAATACTACACTTATCACTCCCCGCCGTTACCTTAAGATGGGCTACACTTATCACTCAAATTCTCCTTCCTACAATGAAATGCAATGATGCAAACTACACTTATCACTCCCCGCCTTTGCTTTAAGATGGACTACACTTATCACTCCAATCTTCTCCCTAGGGGTGGAATACTACACTTATCACTCTCCGCCGTTACCTTAAGATGGACTACACTTATCACTCCAATCTTCTCCCTAAAATGAAATGCAATGATGAAATGCAAGCAAGAACTTGAGGGAAAAAAGCTAATCAAGACAATCGAGTAATCAACCTACTAACCAAACACCTAACTCTACTCTTGAAATTAGTTTTCAACACTTAGACTAGCACCAATGAAATGAAAGCAATTAAGGAGAGAGGAAAAGATAGGCCACTCACCCAAGTACAAAGCTAGGAATCCTTTGTCAATGCAATTAGCTGAGCTTAGCCCCCAAAATCTTCTAAGTCCACAAGAGAATCTCCTCCTTCTTCAACTCACTTTCAAAATCTTGCTATGAAACTCTACCAATTTACTTCCTCTTATACAAATCTGATAACCTCCTCTTATAATTTTCGGATCTGAGGAAAATGATATAGAAAAGACCTTAATCTTCTTGAAAATGGGTGCTAAAATTAGTGAAAATGATGCTTCCAACGATACCCAATCAAATACTACTTCGTTCTTCTTCACAATATGCCTCAAGAAGCCTCCAAAATGCCTTGAAAATGGATGAAATACATGCCCAGGTCTGGTATAGATCAAATCAGACCTAAAAAGGGCCTTCCTTAACCCTTGAAATGTTCTTCAATCTTGCAAAAATTCATAACCAGGTCTGGTGCAGTTCGCATCAGGTCTGAACATGCATCACAAACCCTCAAAATGGTCTTCAAACTCGTGGAAGTTCATGCCCAGGTCTGAACTGCTCGCCAAGGTCTTAAACTATCCTTCAAATTCGCCTCAACTGACTCAAAACAGTGCCTCCAAAGCTGGCCGCCAATCACCGAATGAATTGTCTTCAAAATGCTTCAAAATGCTAATGAGAAACTCGCTGTCACTGCCTTGAAAATTCGCTATTTGCAGCACAGAGAAAGTTGTGTTTGAATTGTGGAAATGAAATGGCGTGATCCTCCTTTTATAAGCAATCCAATCCCTTCCTACAAGGCCGACCCTACACCCAAAATAAAAAGAAATATTAAATGCAAGTGCAAATATGGGGGACGATTTGCATTAATACTTATTAGATTTCGATTTTGGCAATGCAAATTTTTTTTTAATACCCAATGCATACTTGAGGGACGACTTGGCAGGGGCTAAACAAATTCTTGAAATTTTGAAATACAAACATTCAATTAATGATTTCAAAAAATGCCTAATGAAGACCGATCCAACCATTTTAATGCAATTTTTTATTTTTGCAAAATGAAATCATTTAATGTCAATCCAAAACAATAAGGGCAGGGCCGAAAATAGATCCAAGACATTTAGAATTTTGATTTTTCCAGATACAACATTCAATGTACAATAAGATTTTGAATTGAAAAGATCAAATATCTCACCAATGACAATTTTCGAAAATAGCAAGGAAGTCCATAAATATGAAAATTAAGGATTTAGTCCAGATTTCATAAGATTTCGAAAATAGGATTGATTATCAAATAAAATTTTGAAATTGGCCACCAATAATCAATCAATTTGAATTGCCATTCAGATTCTAGAAATTTTAAACATCATTTGCCCAAATAAGAATTTCGAACTTAGCATTAAATCCATCACTAATAAAAATCATCACCATGGCAATTCAAAAAATAAATTGGCCAATCAAAATTTGTAATCCAAAAAAAATCAAAATTCTAATGAAAATTTGAAACATACAAGCCCAAAGATTATTTCGAAAATTATAAGAATTTGGCAATTCAACAAATCTCCTCACCTAAAAAAAAAAATTGAAATCCAACCATTACAATTGCCAAAACGCCAAGAATTTGAAAGGGCCACGAGTCATTTTCAAATAACCAAGCAAATTTCAAGTTCGTCCCTCATTTCGAACCAACATCAAAATCTTCCATTCAAAGTCATCATATCGCTAAGATCCTCAATTCAAACCCACATCACAATTTTCAATTCAATTCAAATGCACTTTCAAACACATTGGATTGCACCCATTGGATCAAACAGGCCATCAAAATTTGAAGACTGGGCAAGGCCAAACTGACTAAGTTTGAAGGGTCGAAATTTAGGGGGTCCCCATGGATGGGGCGATGGTGTGAAAACCTCACAACACATCCCAGGCGGGATTCAGATACGGACACACATGAGTATGAGTGGGAGACTCTTTTTGATTGTTCTACAGTTGACATGGACATTGATGTTGTCCATACATATGGTTCCCAACCCGAAGTAGCTAACAAGTCAACTGTAGGATTAGAGGATTCGAATCCGCAAGTCGCTTTAGTGGACGATGCTTCGTTTGGTAGGATAAGTCTTGATTTGGGTACCTTAGAGGGATACTTGACGAATCCTAACTCTGCGATCACCAGAGATGATACCATTCGCATACACAATATTGAACCAATCATTGACCTACCCCTTGCCAATCCTCACTTAATTGATTGGTCTCAGCGTTACCAAGAGCCTCAGCTCCTAACTTTTCAAAATGACTATGAAATAGCATGCTACCTAAATGTCCTTGAACCTGTAGTCTCTTCCATCAGCGAACCAACTACAAGTATGACAAAATCAGATATCAAGTACCTTAGTTGCAAAATGAAAAGAAAAGAGAAAAAGAATAAGAGTTCTGATGGCGAAAACCACTATGTGGCGGTGTCAGAACCTAAAAAAGTAAAAATAAAGGACGTATCCGAAGGTGAAAACCTCTCTGAGGCACCTAAGGATGAGGTACTTGATCATCTTCCAAGCTATTTTCAAGACAGGTCTTCAGTACTTGTTGAGCCTACACAGCCAGTTAATTTGAACACATCAGAGGCTCCGCAAATTGTGCATTTAGCTCAGTCTCTATCAACACAAGAAAAAGAGGCATATACCAAGTTCCTACAAAGAAAGAAAATTAACTTTGTTTGGACTTATTCAGACATGCTAGGATTGGACACTAGTCTCATTATGCATCACTTGTCTATAGCTCCAGGTATCAAACCAATAAAACAGAAATTGAGGAAAATGCATCCTCACATAGCTCTCCTTGTCAAAGCTGAATTAGAGAAACTCCTCAGTGTAGGATTTATAAGAGCCATTGATTATGCCGAATGGATATCCAATATTGTACCAGTTTCAAAACATGACAAGTCCATTCATGTTTGCACAGACTTTAGAGATCTTAATAAAGCATGCCCAAAGGATGATTTTCCACTTCCAAACATAGACATGATAGTGGACATGACCACGGGCTATGAGATCTATTCTTTGATGGATGGCTTTTCTGGGTATAATCAAATCAAAATAGCTCCTGAAGACCAAGAGAAAACTGCATTCACTTGTGCATGGGGAACCTATTGCTGGAACGTCATGCCATTTGGATTAAAAAATGCCGGAGCTACATATCAAAGAGTTATGACTACTATCTTCCATGACATGATGCATAAGAATATGGAAGACTATGTGGATGACACCTTGGCAAAATCCAAGAAAAGGGATACACACCTTGCCGATTTGGAAGTAATTCTAGATCGTATGGAACAGTTTCAACTCAGATTAAATCCCAAAAAGTGTGCATTTGGAGTTACCTCTGGCAAATTCTTAGGATTTATCATTTCAGCTAAAGGAATAGAGGTGGACCCAGAAAAAGTTAAAGCAATAATGGATATGCCGCCTCCCACAAACATCAATCAAATGAGGAGTCTTCAAGGACGCCTTCAGTCTATAAGGAGGTTTATTTCACAACTGGCTGATAGAGCTCAACCCTTTAATAAGACTTTGCATAAAGGGGTTAAATGTGTCTGGAATGAGGAATGTTAGCAAAGCATGGACCAAATCAAGAAATACTTGGCCAATCCTCCAATCTTAATGCCTCCTATCCCAGGAAAATCACTCATATTGTATGTCTCAACAACAGAATCTTCCCTAGGGGCATTATTGGCTCAACTTGATGATACTGGAAAAGAAAGAGCTATATATTACATTAGCCGTACTCTTGTGTCATATGAGGTCAATTACACTGGTATTGAAAAATCTTGCCTAGCGGTGGTGTTTGCTTCCCAAAAGTTGCGACATTACATGCTTGCGCATACAATACACCTCATTGCAAAAATTGATCCGCTAAAATACTTGCTTGGTAAGGTTGCTCTCACGGGTAGACTTGCTAAATGGATGATGATTCTTTCAGAATTTGACATAGAGTATGTTGAGCGAAAGGCTATAAAAGGACAAGCCATTGCAGACCAATTGGCTGATTTTCCAATTTGGGATAAAGCACCAATTCAAGTTGAATTTCCAGATGAGCACATAATGTACATGACTGCAAGAACATGGAAGATGTTCTTTGATGGCTCTTTCATGCAAAATGGTTCAGGAGCAGGAGTGTTGTTTGTCTCTCCTCATGGGTACACAATTCCAAAGTCTTACAAACTATTGTTCCCATGCACAAATAACATCGCTGAGTATGAGGCCTTAACAAATGGACTAAAAATGGCTATAGAGTGGGGAATCACAGAGCTGCATATTTATGGGGATTCGCAATTGATAGTCAACCAAGTTAATGAAGAATACCAAACCAAAGATGAAAAATTGGTACCCTATAAGAAAATGGTTGATTCATTGCGACGATACTTCACCTTTGTTACATTTCAACAAATCCCTCGAGCAGAGAATAAAACAGTTGATGCCATGGCTACATTGGCTTCACTTCTTTAGCTAGAACAACATGAGTCCAGATTTGAATTTTTGGTGGAAGAGCTACGTTACCCTATCTATGACTCCCAAGAAAGCCAAGTTGTTTGTGCCCTTATTGGCCATGAATCATCTCGCTATGGTGCCATTTATTCATATCTCCGTGATGGTACTATTCCCGAAACCTTTAATCATTCTGAACGAAAAAACCTAATCCGAAATGCCTCTCGCCACACCCTTATCTTTGGTGATCTGTATAGGAGGGGTTTAGATGGGACACTTCTTAGGTGTTTAGAGAAGGATGAGTCCAACCAAGCATTAGTTGACATTCACGAGGGCATTTGTGGAGGACATTCTAATGGTCTTGCCATGGCCCGACGGTTGCTTAGGGCGGGGTACTATTGGCCTACCATGCAGACAGATGCAGTAGCTTTTGCCAAATCTTGTGAAAAGTGTCGGAAACATGGAAACTTGATACATGCTCCAGGCAAAGAGCTTATTCTTTCTATTTCTCATTGGCCATTTCAGCGTTGGGCCTTTGACCTTGTTGGGCAGATTCATCCCAACTCATCAGGTGGACACAAATTCATTATCACTGCTACTAAGTACTTTACCAAATGGGTAGAAGCTGTCCCACTTTCTGTTGCCTCAGGCAAGACAATTTCTTTGTTTATTTTGAACCATATCATCTATCGGTATGGAGTGCCTTCTGAAATAATCACTGACAATGGAGGTAAGTTTAAAAACAAGGACCTTAAACATCTCTACAAGCAATTCAAGATAAAACAGCATTGGTCCTCCATTTACTTCCCACAAGGAAATGGACAAGCAGAGGCTTCAAATAAGACCATTCTCAAGATTCTTCATAGAACAGTTCACAAGAATGGTAGAGACTGGCATCTACAGATAAATCCGGCCTTGTGGGCCTACAGAACGAGTATTCGTACTCCGACAAGAGCCACTCCTTTTGCCCTCACTTATGGTGCTGAAGCAGTGTTACCTTTAGAGGTAGAGATCCCTTCACTTAGAGTCTCTCTCAAAGGTTTAGTGACAGATGAAGACTACCGCGCCATGAGGTTGCAAGAACTGGAACTTCTAGATGAAAAGCGTAAGGCTTCTTTTGATCACATGAGAGTTTACCAAAAGCGTATGTCCAAAGCATTCAACAGGAAGGTTCGCCCTAGAGAATTCCAAGTGGGAGATCTTGTCCTATGAGAAAACCCTAAGAACCAACAAAATAGAGAACAAAAAGGGAAGTTTGAACCTAATTGGCTTGGACCATACATTATTACTGCTGCTTTTGGTACAGGTGCTTACTATCTGATGAAAAGGGAGAGCAGTTCCCTGATCCTATCAATATGTTGCACCTAAAGAAGTTCTATTTATGATGCCTATTTTGTCTAGGGGCATCCTTTGTACATATTCTATGATCCTGAAAAAATTCCAAAAAAATTCATATATGATGCTGAAAAAATCCTAAAAAGCATATAAAGTCTTGAAAAAATACAAAAAAATTAAAATTTAAAAAAAAAAATAAAAAAAAATGTCTTGGCGAAAACTTGGAAACAGGCGCCTTTGTAGCAAAAATACAAAAAAAATTAAAAAATCAACAAAATCTCCAAGTAGTGAAAACTTGGAAACAGACGCTACTTGAAACCTTTGCACCCTTGTCTTTTAGCATGCACTCTTGACACTTAGCCTTTCTCCATCATGCCTTGACCTTGTTGCCTTGGTTTGGAATTGGTCTTTGTCTTTGTTTAAGGGGCATAACTGTGTTAGCTATGGTCTCTAGGATGCGTTGGTCTTTAGGACATCTTGCAAACAGTGTTTTTTAAACACTACCCTAGCGTCAAGTGTTTTTCAACACTTATCAGATATCCTACCCTACAGTTTAGCATGATATGATATCTCCCACTAGCAGATGTGATACTCAAAGATTGATTCTATGACTTACACACACACACTTAAACGTTCAACTCGCTGAGATTTGATTGACTTTATTTCTTTGTGTGCTGTCTATGATGATTTCTTTGATGAGTGTTCTCTCCTTATGATAGTTTTCGATGATGCATAGCTAGAAGACTGAGGGCATGAGGACATGTTTTATTGCTTTTTCTGCTTGTGGGTATATTTTGTTAGTCCTAACTATCATTAGCATTTATGCTTGTTCCACTTGACAATGGGATCTACAAGGTATTATCCTTGACTGTTTTGCGCAAGTGCATACTTCTAGTCATCTTGACTTTCCTTGTGTCTTGATGTGAGTATAATCTTGCCATATTAAACTTAGGTAATCTCACTGCACTAGTCATCTTGACCTACTTGTCTTTGGTGCCTAGGTGGGATTCTCACATTCCTATCTGATATAGATCATATTCAGATTCACATAGTCATACTAGTGTGTATTGTATGATCTTACGACACTACCAATACCGCTCGATGATGATTATTAGATGTCTATTGGCGTTGTGACCTTGCAAGTCAACCACTTTCATAGTAGCTTGCATTTTTTAGGTTCATGATAGTTAGTT
The DNA here is from genome assembly GCA_027943335.1 of Chamaecyparis obtusa. Classification (NCBI taxonomy): domain Eukaryota; kingdom Viridiplantae; phylum Streptophyta; class Pinopsida; order Cupressales; family Cupressaceae; genus Chamaecyparis; species Chamaecyparis obtusa. The sequence continues at coordinate 869,569 of BSBK01002177.1, read as the reverse complement.
TTGCATCTTGCATATGGAGAGAGCTCTCCTTTCATCTTTCGTGGACTTGTCAATTAACTGCGCTCACCTTTCGCTTCTTCTCGACCATGTCTTTTGCTCCTTATCTTTCACATCATGACCTATTCCTGTCATCACAAGGGGTTAATCTTATCATCATATCTATATCCTAAAGAGATCATTTTCAGAAACATGAGTCTATATCATACACATGAGAATTAAACATACATCTATGAGAGAGATCATACATGAGCATATAAACATACATTTTGAGCAATATGACAAGACAATATCAACGTTGAAACATCCATCACAAGTGAGACAAATACACAGATACATCACAAATCCAGTAATCTCATATATATAATAATGTCATGATACAACATACAATATGAGATCCCCAAAATCTGGATCAAAGTCTCATGATATGTGTCAAACATCTAAAACATCCAAGCCTAAGCCTATGTCTCGCTAGCCCCGTCATGTGGAGCTAGTGGAGGAGGAGGTGGTGCTGCATCCAGTATCATATCCGATCTGCCAGCTATCGCGGAGTATGGCGGAGCCCTATGACCCTCTGGTACGGCTTGAATGTAGAGACCATGATAGTATGCAGCTCGCGCTGCCTCTCTCCAACTCTCTACGGTGGCCCCCTGTATGGCTCTGTCCCGTCTCTCTATCTTTGCCCTGAGATCTGTCAGCCGCTGCTCTCTGACGGCTATCGTGATCCGCAACTGCTGCATCTCTGCCTCCAGTGCCTGGATCCTAGCCTTCAGGTCCTCTCCTCTCGTAGCCTATCCTGCATCCACCTATCGGTGAGCTGGCCTCGCCACATCCTCCTCCACATCAGCTAAACTCTGTCCCCGTGGCCTTTTTCGGCCACCTACTCGAGAGCTCGATCCGGTCTCTCTAACTCTCCCTCCACCATCTCCTCCATCCCCGTCATCATCATCATCTCCCTGAGCTGCTGGCTGTGCATCGGGAACTATGAATTGAGGGAATGGAACCCTCTGCCGCTCTGCTCTATAAGCTGCATCAGCCCCTGCATCTGCCATGCCTGGGAGGTAGTCCCAGGGCTCTCTCTGGATCGCAGTTGTATCTTGTACTGCTTGCTGGTAATCCAGCATCGGCAGCCAACCCTAACCCTCCTCATCCCTAGCCCGGGCATATGTAGTGGTCTTTGTCGACACTCTCTGCTGCCGCCCGAACTGCCGCCATACCTGAGTGATAACAAATCTCTCAACGATATCTGGGTGTCGGCCTACCAGTGGCCGGCTGCACAACATATAACTCAACTCCTCTGCATCTCCCCATGGCCCAACTGACCTGTATGGCCTCCACTGAAAGGAGGTCAACTCATCCAAAACTCTCCTGTAGTATGTCATGTCGCCGCTGTGTGGCTGTGATAGGAATCCTCCATACCTATAGATGAAGGGATGTCTCCTCTCCCTCGGCTGTACTCGGGGGCGCACCACAGCGATAAGCTCCCATGCCCACACCTGTGCTAGAATGGCACTGCACGCCCATGTCCTACTCTCCTGGTACACAATCTCATGGAGCTCGTGGTACATATCGGCCAATATGGCTGGGCCCCATGCCATCCGTCGTGGATGCGCCACCAGATCCACTAGCAGTCTGCCCCATCCCAGTGAGAAACCCTTCTAACTCCTGTCAGTGATAAGGGCCTATGCAATGATAGAAGCAACTATACAAGGTACTGGGAAGTCTCTACCAAAATCATCCATCAAACGGTCCCAGTTGATGTGCCTGTCTATGATCGTGACACCTTGGAACATGCCTTGGATGGCCTGACGTCCCTCGGTAGGATCCTGATCTTAGTACACCTGTGCCAACAAATAATCATGTTAGTTTCTATCATATGGAAACTTTACATCTATGACTATCTATAAACATGATTATACTTACAGGATCGCCATGGCTAGGTACTCGGAGTATCCGATACACGTCCTCTAGGGTGATCGACGCCTCTCTAGTAGGCAAATGGAAGGTGTTGTGCTCGCTATGCCATCTCTCAGCAAGCGCAGTCAACAACCCGTGATCAACTCTAATGTGGGGCAACTACAGTAGGTAGTCGAAGCCCATAGCCCTCAGATCTACTCGACCTGGATCATCCAGGTCTCGAACATATCGTAGCCCAGTAACCTTCGGCACTCTAATGAGTAACGCTGGAAAGACCTTCTGCAAACCATCAAACCAAGCCAAATGTCAGAGCATATCATGATGGATGTCTAAAATCAGTACAAAATATCTTAAGAACGCAAACATTGTCTAGACCCATGTCATTTTGCTCAAAAACACTAAAAAAAAATGTCAAGTTTTTAAATTGAGCAATATTGTTTTTTGGTAAAGTATCGTGTGATACTTTTCCTTATAGCAGTGCGATAGTATCTTGGAGTACGATACTTCGCTTAGTGTCGTATGACATTTCATCTGGTATCGTGCGATACTCGACTTAATGCCGGTGCGATACTATATTGACCCACGAAGTATCGCATGACATTTTCCATCAAAGGGTGCGATACTTGCAAAAGATCGTACGATCTTTCGCCCAATTTTCAAATCAATTAAAAAAGTGTTTGACATTAAATGCTCATAATGACTCAAAAAGGGCAAGTTTTTTTGAAAACATACCGGGGCACCATAGTGTGGAGGCCGGTTATGCAACCGGGTGCACTCAAAATGATGCCTGTGGACCGGAACTGCTGCTTGCTGGGCCATTTTCTCTCTCTAAGTGCTTCAAGATTCTTAAATTGCAATAAGACAAATGATTTTGAAAATGACCTTTTTACCTCTTTTATAGCATTTTTACTTTTTGACCTAATTTTCAAAACACTTCGGAATTGTGCGAAAATTGCACCCCTAGCTAATTTTGACGTCCTGGCTCCATTTTCGGACTCGAAATCGAAATCCGAGTTAATCTTGATAGTCAAAATCGCCTTTCAAAATTTCCCCTTCTGTGCAGTTGGCTGACCTGCTCAGGCCTGATCTTTCGATCTTTGTTGGGGCATCTTCATTTTTTCATCCCCATCTCTTTCAAACTCCTCGTTTTTCATTCATCTTCATTCACTTCGTCTCTCTAAGATTTGACTTCATCTTTATCCTATATCTTTCTTAGTCAAACCTAGTCAAACTGGGGCATATCTTCACTGCTTAATGGTTATCCTATCATCTTCGATTATGATTTTTAGTGACTTGATCAAGTTTATCAATTTACTGTTTCTCCTCTACCTGATTTCGATTCCAATTCCAAGGGGGCAGTACCTATCAGCTTTAATCTTTGATTCAGCTTATCAATTGGCTCAGCTTGAGATTTTTATCTCCTATTTTAGACTTGATTATCACTTAATAGCAACGGTGTTGATCTTGTCTTTCAACTTTTTGCTTATGCTTGTCCTGATATGTTCCCATCCATCGAACACATGTCTGGGTTGTTTCGTGATCCCAAATCGATCTCACATTTCAATTCCATTCTTTGACTGCATGTGATCCCAAATTGATCTCACATTAGTCAAAGAGGGGCAAATGTATGCACCCTAAAATGGTCGCCTAGACTTTGGGCCCCCATTCAGCAATTTATCAAAACCCTGAATCAATATTTTCAAAAATCAGTATTTTATCAATTATATCAATTTCCTTGATCAAATCCTATTTCATCATTTTTTGATTATTTGCCTTGGGCTAACCATTTTATCCTAAGTCTTTATTTAATTAAAAGGAATTTCCTCCCCTTTTATTAAATAAAAAGCCCCCACTTTTCCTCTTATCCTAAGTTGCACAAATAAAACATTATTCTTATTTTATAAAAAGAAGAAAAGCACTTTTTGTTTCATATGGACACAAAAGTCAACTCTTATTTTCTCATTGGATGATATTTGTGCACATGGATTGCTCCTCTTTCAAGCTCCACCCTTGATTAAATCTTTTGCCTCTTAATCTCCATGGTCCATTCCTTTCCAATTCTTTTAAAAGGAGAGCTCTCTTCCTCATTTGCATATCAATCTTTTTATGCTAATGTTATGCTGCAGGTTTTCTAGGTCACTTTGGAGCTTTTGAAAATTTGGAGCATTCTTGGCTTTTGCATCTACATGCCATCATAGTTTCATTTCTTTCATTGTCATAGCATTCATAGCTTGATATTAGCTTAGTTTCCTTTATGCTTTAGATTACTTCATCTAGCTTAATTAGGAGGCTTTGTAATACTTGCATATTTCCTTTCATAGCTTAGCTTGCATAGCTTGCATTTTCATTCATAGTATAGCTTTGCATTGCATTTCATTTTGATTCTTGGGGATCTTGGCATTCTTGCCCTTGTCTTCATTTGAATCTCTCATTATGTGGTTGACTAGCAAGGTCATAAGCTTAATAGCTCTAGCTGAGAGCAATCAAATAATCTTGCAACTCCATACATAAAGAGCTCTAGGTCGCTTTCTCAAGGTCTCCAATTCATGGATTCCCTTGGATATAATGACTTAGAGAAGTGCACTATTTGAGGTGTACAGATACTAGGATACTCTCTTCCCTGATTGAGTGCATTGTTCGGTTGCTGATGTTTAGTGTAGTGACCGGTTTCAATGAAACTATAGTTACTCTTTTCTTGTAGCTATGGTAGGTGCCAAACCAGCCTCTCTTGATGTAGAGTTCCTTAAAGCTTCAACCTTTATAGAGATGACAAATCTCTATCCTCTTTTGCCAATCAATGACAACACCCGGACCGGTAGAGAGCTTACCGGTTACTGATGCCAACACAGACTCCATAGGAAAGCTACTTGCGATAAGATGTCTTTATAGCCTTTCCCTTAACTAGTACTGCAATAGGGTGTCCTAGCAGTACTCCCTTGATTGCAGATTCCATAGGAAAGTTACATTGTAGGATGGTGGAATTATTGTGCCAAGGGCGCGTGAAACAGTCTACAAGAGGCTCCCTCATGGTTCATACCTGTTTTGGGACTCTCCACCTCAATGTGACCGGATTACTCTGCCTTTCCCTCCACAAACCACCTATCCTATACTATCATGATATGCTACCTGTCAGGTTAGTTCGCACTTAGAGTAATACATGCATTATTGTAAAAATATATTTATCCGAAATGATGAAATTTATTTTAATAATCCTATGCATAATTATAAAAAGATAACTTATCTCTATTTGCTGCTATGACGTGGTTATGACATTCCTGATTGCAGATCTCTTAAACAATGCAATGACTTGTCTTCCTTTTTGACCCTTCGTACTTATGTGTAATGTCCCCAGTAATAGGGTTAGCTTGGGACAAGTAATACTTGCAAAATAAATGTTAGAATTAAACAATAATAAGTCTAACTATACTATTCTACCCTCTATCCTAACCCCAACCTTAAAGACGTCTCCAGATCGGGATCATTAACCCTCCTGAGGATCATCGGGTCCTGAGTGATATAATATCAATTTTGGTACCATCCTCGCTTACTTCTTCGTCTTCTCTAGAGTACTACCTCTAAGGTCCTTCCTGGAAGAGATAACGTTTGTCCAAGGCCCTTATCACATATGCATATGTTGACATCAATGGAATATTCCGACCATAAAGAATATATCATCCTCACTCATGTCGGTCAAATGGAGGCTAACCTCACATACCGACATTAAGGGGGTGATGCCATATTAAGATCACTCTCTTCCTTCGAAAGGGACTCTCTTGATCTTAAACTATTAATTATAACCATTAAGTCATGTGTATTATCCATTTAGAAATCCACCTTTACATATACATATATGTATAAACCAGAGTTCTGAGAATCGCCCATGAATTGCCTGAATCGGGCGATTCACAATTCGATTCAAAGAAAACGATTTTTTTTTAATCGGAAATTGGAACCGCCGATTTTTTGGGCTGAATTGCCTGAGTCGGCGATTCATGCCATGAATCGCCTGAATCAAATGCCATGAATCGCCATGAATCGGCGGATTGCTAAAAAGTCAAGTCAAATTTAAAAAAAACACAAATATTTTCAACGTTTTCTTTTGCCTTTCCTATTTGTTGTAAGTTTATACAAATATAACAAAAAAGTCAAGTCAAATTTTAAAAAAACACATATTTTCAATGTTTTCTTTTGCCTTTCCTATTTGTTGTAAGTTTATACAAATATAACATTTAAGTATAAGTTTGATTTATTTAATTTCTTATACTTTAAGTTATATTTGTATAAATTATAAAATATATATACTTCAGGATGTTTGAGATAGGTTCCAACTTCATAGGAGTTAAGATGCAGATTCTAGATTTTGAAAATTCCAGACTTAACCAAATTTCAGGATTCAACAAGCCTTTAGCAAGGTTACCTCCCACAATCCATCATGGCTTTCTAAGGTCAAACTGAAGTTGGCAAAAGGATTCTCAAAGGGTTTTAACTCGTTTTATCACAAATCACTTGGTTTCGACCCCATCTCTATGACAAACTTAGCTTAGCTCTCGCCCAAATCCCAGACAGACATGACTTCCCAATAGGCCAAAATCATTCAAACCTCATTTGCCGGACCTAGGGACTTGAAAACAGCCACCAACAAAGACTACCTAAGATCTAGTTATGAAGACTTTGACATTTGGCATTGATCAATGATCAAGCATCATAGATTCATACTATGAAACGATTTAGTTTTATGGATCTTACATATACTGATAGACATGTTTCATGGATCTTCATCTTACATACATTTATGATTTGATGTCTTATGGATCTTCATCTTACATATATTCTATGATTTGACTCATTACGATCCTATGATTTCTATTTACTTTAGCTACAATTTACATTTTACGTGTAATGTATGTGATGGATTTATCATTTATGTTCCTTGTTTATGTATATTAGCTTCTATTTGATGATGTTATAGTGTGTTTAAGTTATATTCAATAAAGGGTGCATGAAATAAGTTTTAAATTGTTAAAATCTCTAAATTTCAAGGGTTTTTTAAATTTGCCGATTCGTGGCCAATTCGATTCCGATTCATGGCCAATTCACGATTCGATTCGGCCTTGCCCTTGCCGATTCTGATCCGATTCCGATTCTCGTTTCTTTGGTATAAACTATCCATAAGCATAATTCATGAATATAAATAAATCCATAAATATAATTAAATAAATATAATTCATGAATATACTTTACAAACATACCTTCCTTACCTTCCTCTTAGTTTGGTACACGTGGCTCTACTCTTGGTCGGCCCCACAATGATTCCCACTTTATATCTTAATTCGGCTCTATAGATTTTTATGCGCTCTTGAAATATTTTCCTTTTTAAATGTTCAAGCAAGTGTCTCACTTTATTTCTATCTTCCTTGCAATGTAATTTTCTTTCTTTTATTTCTCTTCCCTATAATCTAGGCCTTTCCTATAATTTTGAACTTCCCTATAATTTAGGCTATTAATTTGCCTTGTTTTCCTATCCACTTCTATCCTATGTTTTTCCCTTATGTTTTATTCCTCTTCTCTTAATGTGAATATCTCTTCAAGTTATTTTTTTCCATTTTGATGAATGTGGTTCACGTTTAAGTACCCTTCCACCTGAAAGGGTGTGACGGTTATTTCATAATCTTTACTTTTTATAATATTATCGTTGTTTTTTTAAAAAGAATTTTTAAAATGAGTTTATAATGTTTAATTAATAACATTTGGTCCCTTAATTTGTAAAATATAATTTCTTATTTCATTTGTATTTATAACATTAATATATATTGATTGATTAATAGATATGGTTTAGTATTATTAATAATATAAGTTGTATATTATTAACTAATTATTTATATTGATTATAAATAGACTACTTATCAATATTGATTATAAATGGGCTATTTATTTATATTAATTATCATGATGACATTTACAATAATAGAACATACATTTATATTTAGAATAATTTATATATTAATCATATGTGAATATAGGGTTATGACATTATGTCGTGTTTTCTCTTCAGTGATAGGTTTGCATTCACTATCATACACAGGATGGCAGGATTATGCTCTGATACCACTTGTAATGACCCCTTTTGGGACCTTAAATTTGTTCTAAAATTCTCAATTAGGGTTTGAATTGCACTTGGGGATGGCACTTGTAATGTTTTATATTGTTGTATAATACTTGTGTGAATCCCCTCTCATATATTATCTGTTCTCTTCCTCCACCGTGGTGTTAGAATGATCTCATCTTGTCTTATATACTTCTCTTTTTATTTACATTGAGAGTCATGACTCTTTCCTAAGAGTTCGTTCCGAGTGATTGATCTTATTGACTAACTAAATGGTATATTAGTTAGCTTGGATAGCATTTTTACAGTTATAACTCCCTTATACTCAAAATGTTAATTGTTGTCTCAATCTCCTAACATGACTCCCTCCAGTAATTACAATCCACCACCGCCATTGTATTTACTAATCATTGCTTGTCCCAATACATGTAATTCATTATTGATATGACAAATCGCTGCTTAAACTTAGTATCATGATTGTATCTATTGATCGCTGTCTTCCGTAATAATAAGTTTAACATCACTTATGATAATAATTCATAGTACTTGGCATAATCTTCTTCATAGAGTTTCCATGCCATTGATGTTATATACAATAGGATTCTTCTCAGTAATATTTTGATGGGTAATTATCAGTGTAACACAGGGACGCGCACCCTGGCAAAAACCCAGGAGTACTGGGTGCGGGGACGTCCCTAGGACGAGTACTCCACACACCTGAGCACCCCTACCAGCGGCTGTGGGCCGCCGCACCACAGCCCCACCCGTCCCCATACCAGTCGAGTGCTCGGGATCTTGGGTGCAGGGTGTGGTACTTGGGTGCTGCCCAAGCATCCCTCGTCTGCACCCGGGATGCCCAAAAAACAATTTTTTAAAGTTTGTTTTTAATTTTTGTGAGTTTCTAATTTTTCAGTGCATGGGCGGGAGGATTTATACAAATATAACATTTAAGTATAAGTTTGATTTATTTAATCAAACTTATACTTCAAGTTTAATTTGTATAAATACTTTCAGGATGTTTGAGATAGGTTCCAGCTTCATAGGAGTTAAGATGCAGATTCTAGATTTTGGGGGTTTTCAAAAAATTCCAGACTTAGCCAAATTTCAGGATTCAGCAAGCCTTCAGCAGGGTTACCTCCTACAATCCATCATGGCTTTCTAAGGTTGAACTAAAGCTGGCAAAAGGATTCTCAAAGAGTTTTAACTCGTTTTATCACAAATCACTTGGTTTCGACCCCATCTCTATTACAACTTAGCTCTTGTCCAAATCCCAGACAAACATGACTTCCCAACAGGCCAAAATCACTCAAACCTCATTTGCCGGACCTAGGGACTTGAATTCAGCCACCAACAAAGACTACCTAAGACCTAGTTATGAAGACTTTGACATTGATGATTGATCATGATTCATTATATCATATCATGCTAGTGTGCTCATTGTAATCATGATCATTTTGATATATCATATTTCATATTTGAACAATGAATTTTGAATCTTTGATAGAAGTTTAGAACATGATTCATTATGTTACTATGTATGTTTATGTTACTATGTTACTATGTTGAGTGTTCAATGATTCTAGTTCGTGTTGCAATTTTGCTATGTTCAAGTATTTGGTATGTTATATTGAAACATCTTTTCATAATTACCATTTCAAGTTATATATGTATAGTATGCAGCCCCCCTCCCCACCCCCGCCACCGTCTCGAAATTGAGGCCTTTTTTTCCCGCACCCGAAACTCGTCCCTCTCAAGGTGAAGACTAAAGGACAATACATTCAGATTCCATTTCTTTTACTTCTGCAATAGACACTTGATGATTGTTTCGTTCAGGACAACTTGCTGCCTTGTGACCAAATTTGTCACATCTATAGCATTGTACCTTAGAGAGATCTCTCCTTTGAAATTTGTTGTTTTGATAGTCTCTCCCTCTCCATTCATTATTGTGAGAGTTCCCTTCTTGCTTGATTTGATAATCTCTCTTTCTTTTGTTCCTAAGGTTTCTTTCTCCTTTGTCTATAACAGGAAAAGTCAATGGATGTATTGTGGGGATATAACACTGTTTAACATTTAAAATATGCAATTATATTATATACTCTTCTATTAGGACAAGAAAGACGGCAAATATATTCATTGGTCCAATTGTAGAGTAATGGCTAGTTGCCATATATATCTCAGTGAGCTGTCAACCTGAGATTAATACCCGATCCTTCTTACAGCAAGTATAGGACCTCTGATAGTACATATGTTTTCAAGGTTGAAATTAATGAATTGAGGCACTCATAAATTGCTATGTCAAAATCACTACCATAGGTGTTAAACTGTATCTGATGCTTGTTTGATATTTAGAATAAAGGATGATGCTGCTCAACTGGGACCTTACATAATTTCCCGAGTTGGTTTTCTGACCTCACTATAACTCCCATACTTCTCATATGACGTCACTTTCTTTTACCTGTGTTGAATCAATTCTGATTCTTTCTGCTAATTTTAGTATTCCGATCCATAGAATATATAATCTGCTCTACCATTATTCATACCGAAGCTAAATTCATAGGCTACACCGAGATTCATACCATTGTGCATTAACAGACCCTTATTAGCATTCATGATGGTTGAGTGTAACAACAATAAGTAGTAGCAGAAATGGTTGCTCACATGGTCTTGTGATTATCTTCAGCAGAGACGTTACTGACTAAGGTCCCTTATTTATCTTTGTAATGTTATCAAATTCAAAATTATTGATTGACAATTCTGCATATTATTCAAATATCTTTTCGTTGAATAATCGCATTCTTCCTATCTAAATCCACAAGACTTCAAATTCATCTTAGACAAAGGTGATATCCAATATTGAAGTTTTCATAATTTCTCCATAAATATAGGTTGTAAGTCCCTGTGATGGTGATGAATTCACTAAGTTTGTATTATTCTCTTGCCCATAAAATATTCTCCCAGCATATAACATTAAGTATTATAAAGTTGTTATTGCAGGACCACCCTCTTATTTGGTTTACGTAGGTTCCCTTTCGAATCCTCTGCATTGTTCTTTTATATATATGTTTATATCTTTGCACCCTTCTCCCATTCCTGAAGTTCGACAAGCTGATGTGATTATACCCATGTTTGCGACCCTGAACACTTGTCTATCAATGATAGGTACTTGAATTCCAAGCAAAAATGTAGATATTAATATGTATTAATTTGATTTGATGAGGATCTCCGAATAGTGAAGCAAATCTATGACCTCAAGTTCAAGTAGCCTCTCAAAGTAGAAGATCATAAATGTTCTGACTGCATGAATATCTTATATGCTGTGGGTTATTTGTTGATGACACTTCTGCTGTGTTCATGTAGATAGTATTCACTAGACCTGAATCTTTGCATGCTCACCGGATTTTGTATATATATCAATCCTCAATTTATATTGTTTGCACGCCTAGGTGTAATTAGATCAGACCTAGATATGTGCTTAGATCGCCATGAAGCTGCCCAGATTTTGTGAATATTAGATAAATCGCTTGCATATGATATTTGCTGCCCTCTAAAGATGTTTGTTGCCTTACCAACTGTACCTTGCTAGTGTATTGGCGGAGCTTTGATGATAATCGAATCAGATTTATTTGAAGAATGAAGGAGTACTTTACATGAGTTGAATGTAGATGTAATAACCATAGGCCCAATTTGGAGATTTTAAAAGATGAGATGGAATCCCTTAAATCTGAATGATCTTTTTCCCACCATAGCTCTGATACAATGTTAATATTTTCAGATTTCTACCTAGGGTTTGCAATCTATAGGTGTTCTTTTAAAACCAAAACATAATAAGGTATTGACAAAGACATGAAGAGATAGTACCTGATTTATGCTGTCCAATTCTCCTTGAATTTGTCTTCAATGATCATCGAGTAGACTGCTCCAGATTTCCTTCTATAATGAATGCGAAATGATTAAATTCATATGTAATGTATGACTGCTGCAAATCAGGTCTGAATAGGTCTGCTTGAGGTATGAATTTCCTTAGCATGTTATGTCTTCGATGCCTTAGATAATTCGCACCACAAGACACATATGTGTGTGAAGACATCCTCAACTTCAATGGTAAGGGCCAACCAGAATTGGCAAGAATTATTTCACATAAAATTAACTCAAGTCGTCCCTTGTGGATAGTATGAAGTCGTCCCTCTAGGACAGTATGAAGTCATCCCTCTAGGATAATACAAAATGTTCCTTATCTTTCATTTAGAGTTTAATTAAATAATTTATGAGATGTATGTTGAGATGAATAATAAATAATATTATTTATTATTCATCTCAGCATACATGTCATTGATCTTTCCGAAAAGGCCACAAATATCAACAACAATGCCCTCTCACATGACACTTCCTCTGCTTAGGGAGAACATACCTCGCAAAACTTCGAATGGTAACTAGTTAGTTGACATTATTAGCATAAGAAATCGCAACTATAAATCATAACATCTAACTGCTGCTTACAAAATCAATCGTTATATACATTGATTCAACATGTGCCGATTTAGAAGATAATCCAACTAATCTTATATACTATCTAATACTAACTAGTGGGTGTGAAAGTGTAAAGTCCATATTAATTAAATATTTAGACATTCAATTCACATAATTATTAATAAGTTTTCTGGGGTACTACACTATAATTATGTTAACAAATGACCTAACTTATATGCTGTTTGTGCTTGCGTGAGTGCTTCAGATGAGTACCTCTTTTTATGGTTGAGATTCCAGTGTGGTGTAGAGAACTGACTCTGGACTTTATTCTAGGTGTTAATCAGTGGGTCTGACACTTAATTGATAAAATGGTCAGCACATATTCCAATGACATTTCCTTATTTACCGTATGTTGGAAACTGTTGTTTCAGATGACAGTTTTGCTATGGAAACTTCTACTTTTTCTCACTCAATTGTGGTTAGTTTTAAATATATAACTGAAAGTTTCTTTTTTTAAAGACATTGTGAATTCCTCAAAACCTTTTGTTGGCATATTTTTGAGATTCACTCAAATCATTGGAGAGGCCACATTGGTTTTCTTTGCCAAAGAATATTCTCCCGGTTGATCACTAATTAGAAGTTATTGCCATAGGGCTTAATTTATTACGAGATCTCAACTTCAAGCTTACTTTTGTGCATGTTTCTCATGTCTCTTGGTAAATTGCTTTCCTCTTCTATGCTAACAAAATATATGCTTGGACAAGGAATGTAGGTTTTTTTTTTTGAGTAATTTGTGTATTTTATTTATATGTAACATGATAATTCCTTTGTTCAGTCTATGATTAGTTTGTTTATCTTCTTACTTACATTTGCAGAGTGAAGAATGTGATTGACAATTTGAAAGGGAATCACAACTTTCCTAGGCTATATATTGGTTAGTTCTCAATTCATAAGCACATAATCTGTCATTGGCAATTTTCTGCCCTCGTGTCATTGATATTCCTGAAAGCAGCAATCACGCTTCCATTTTATTTTTTTCAGGTGTAGGAGCTCCCCCTGGACGTATGGATCCCAAGGCTTATGTGCTTCAGCAGTTCAGTCCAATGGAGCGTGAGAAGGTTAATGTGATTAGCATGCATTCTATGTTGAACATATTATAATTTTTGTACTAAAATACAATTAGGCTGAGAACATTTTTTGTAGCGGAGGCTTGGAGAAAGAATGAAGACGATTAAACATGGGAAAGAAATGTCATTGAAGAAACTCAAAATTTGATTTTAGATAGACTGGAAGAAGTAAAACATTTCAAATTAGAAGTTGAATAATGATTTGTTTACTATAATAAAGATTGGACATCATTTTAATATTTATGTATCAATCTCATATTTAATAGTAGTTTGCAGTCACATCCATTTTCTGATCATCTAACCTGACATGAGTTTTGAGTGTGTGAGCAGATGAATGTTTGCTTGCAAGAAGGAGTTGATGCAGTGAGGCTTCTTATATCTAAAGATTTTTCTGAACATATAGACAGCTTCAACATAAAGCAAAAGTACAAGTATCACAAAGTTTGATGTTTTCAGCTGCAATAAAGGGTTGGGAAACATTTTGTGCCACATTTGATATATGGTATGATGCTCTAAGCTCTGCACCTATATTTTGTTATCTTTGATAAAATTCACACTCCTAGAGGTATGACCGGAGGAAGAGAAAATGTTAGTGTTTATAGATGAGGGTTTTTATCAACTTATCCTCGTGTATTTATCTTTTTCCGAACATAATGTTCTGTTTGATGGCAATGTGTAGAGTAGCATTGTCCATCCGCTTGGTATTCAGAAGAGTTTTAATTTGAAATTGACAGATACAACTCTGAGGTCCATTGAAACATCAAATGTTAGTTTTGCTTCATGGCGGTCTTTGTGTTGATAAGCCCTATTCGATGTGTTCTTTGAAGACTTGCTTCAGTCGAAAAGAGAGTATTTGTTGCTTCTCAAGTTTACACTGTTCTGCCTAAGTGGATGCAAGACAGTATGACATAACAAGTAACTACTTTCTGAAGATGTAGTCCACTTAACCCTTTGGTCAATATCCATATCATTTGGTTGTAAGTATGCCAATGCATGTTAAAGAAAAAGTGGACAGAACATGGAAGAAGCATTGTGGAACAGTTGGAACAGAAGTATGGCCACAAACCATGATGAGCAGTTATATTAGAACTCTGAGGTTCTGAACAAGATACATTCTGCTTTATTTGCTGCAGTAAATAGCTGTTTTATATGTCAATATTCTATTGGAATATTTGAATATATGCAAGAAAACAAGCCTTTAAGAGTTTATATAAAGTTTCCATATCTATGTACTGAGATGTTCCATGATGCTTCTGTAGTAACGTATGGATTAGTGACCGGTCAATCAGTTTCTGCTATAGACAACTCTCTTACTGCCATAGCATCTTCACAATGGTGGCACTGTAGGATATGGAATATAACATGTGAATGAATACAGAGGTTAAACTATAATTTCTTCTCTAAATTTGGCCACAAAACAGGAGCAGTCATTTTCATTTTTGGATGGTGAATTTTAGGTTATATTTCCTTTGCTAGAGTAACCATTTTTCAAATGTATCTATACTGTGCATGTAAATATTATATTATATACAAGAAAATAAGTTATATAATGAAGCTCTCAGAATCACATAATCAATTCCAGGATGCTTTATAGAGAGTCGTTTTCTTAATGACTGGACAATCAGGTGCTGTGACAAAAACTCTTTCGTGTAGCATTGCTGTTTAGAGTGGCACAGTAGGATATTGACAAATAGCATGTGATCAAATACGTGAGCTCTTATTTATAGCTTTAAAAATGACATACCTAGAAATAGAGTAATTCAACTAAGATGTCTTACAAGTTTACGTATTTCTTCTTTTGCTCAGTCAAGTTGGTTCCTTTGTACCTGCCTGAAGCAAGTTCCTGCATGTTTTTGGAATCTAATATTATTTGGTGATGCTTGAAACTAAGAATGAATCTTTTTAAGTGCAGTGCTCGATAAACCAGTTTTTATTATTTTGTTTAGGGTTATGTTCACCATTTCATTAGTTGACATGTAATCTAGTTCAATGAAGTCAAATAGAGATCAATGGAATTGTTTATGTGGGCAAGATTCTCATATTTTTATTTACTACCAATTATACTAATATGAACATAATTAAAAATACTACTAAGATGTTGGAAATGCATCAAAATACATACCTCCACAGATGTATTCTAGGCATGTATTTAAGTTGACATAAGCTTGTGTACACACACCAGAGTTGAAAACTCGAACATTGATTGTTGATTGATTATTGAAGCTTGTTTTTATAGTCTTTTGCTAATCTTTATCGATTGTTGCACATGTTTGAATAAATAATGCAATAATTGTTGCTAAATCTGGACAATTTAAACAATTATAAGGAAAATACATTCTGAATGCTTTTGTTCTTGTAGTTTTTATGAACTGTATCTCCAGATCCTTTGTTTTTGCACGTCCAAAATAATTTCCAAAATAATGGACTCAAGTTGAAGATGCTACCTATAATCTGTGTTGTATGTGAAGTTTCGTTACTTGTAGAGTCTCAAGAGGAAGAGACTAACCTACAATCTGTGTTGTATGTGAAGTTTCTTCTATAAAGTATTATAGTTAGTTGTAGTACACTTAGCATCCTTCTAACATTTTCGTATGTTTAAGTATCAGTTTCTGGATTCAATTGTGTAGTATTTTTTACCATCAACGTTTGGGAGCATGTTTCTCTCTAGCATCCCGATGATGGATCATGTAGTATGATTCGAAATGTTGATAGTAAAAAATGCTACACAATTGAATCCAGAAACTGATACTTAAACAGTAATATGGATTGTGGAAATCTAATAGATCTGATTTTCGTATGTGCCTTTCTCTCCTTGGTCATATAACCACCTTGGATTCTTTTTTCTTTTTTGTTATTGTAGAAGACTTGAACTCAGCACCATTTAGGTGCCTACAACATGGACTTTGCCAATGGTCACAACAAATCATCTTGATTTTGATTGTATAATGTTTAATAAACTATTGTAAATAAAAGCCCCTTGGTTTAATCTAGGAAAATAAATGCAAAGTGGACAAGGCGTATTTAGTTTTGGTTCAAAGATGAATAATTTTGTTATAGTTTTAGAACCTATATTATCTTATTATTAAAAGTAGGATTATTTAGATTCTTCTCTATGTAACATATTAGATTTGTTTACAACTTGTGCTTTGCTTTTGTTGAGTTTGTGCCTCTAGATTTGCTCTATAATGCATAGACCCAATTTTGATGGTTGTACATATTTGCTTTGCAATTTGTAAAATTTGCTACTTGTTCTCCTACCATGAAGATTAGTGGAGTTAATAACTACCTTTAGAGGATTTTGAGGGCCTCCTCTTTTGATCATAGATGCTTCTGAATCGGTCACTTAGCCACACAAATTGTTCTCTCTTCTATTGATGCTGCTATTTGATGGAAGATTGCTTATGGTGATCACTTAATTGTCTAGGCTTTGGATTCTTCTTCTAATGACTCTTATAGGTTGATGATGACTCCTCTCAAGATGATATGAGGCTTTTGCAACTAATTTGACCTCCTCGTGTCTTGTGGATCCTACTCCACCTCTTGCTACCGGTGTGACCTCCTTAGGCACTATGGACCTTGTGCTATCTATTGCTCTTGTTTTGATTGAGCCTTTGGTGGATAGCATTTAACCTTGTCAAAATTTTGCTTCATGTGATGACAAATTCTTTGAGGGATTTTCCCCTCATGCTCCCCCTTTAAAGGTGTTCCAAACAATAGTATTGTCTGGATTGTTGTTTGTTGACGACATAAATGTTGTTCTTCCTCCTCTTCCCAAACTCTTCAACAAGTTGTGAGTGAAATTTCTACCCATTCTTGGGGTGGGTTACGAGTTGTATTGCTAGTGTGATGTAAGTGGTTTGTTATGGCCTATGTTTTGCTATCAATGATCTATTTATGACTTGTTGTAAGTGGCTTGTTTGGCCTGGTTTGTATAGGGTCAACACCATTGTTTTGGTACTTTTATAATAAATTTTTTTAAAAAATAATTTAAATAAAATAAAATAATATCTTAAATAAATATAATAACTATTGATAGTTTGTGATATATCAAATGATGTCGCATTCTGCTCATGCTCTCGCTTCGGTTCAAAATGATGCAGTTCCCGCCCATGTCCATGTGGGTGTTCCTGGCCGTAATGCAACTACTCTGGTTGCGCGTTCTGCTGGTGCTTCTCCTGCTGCTGCGTTTGGGGGTGTTTTGCCTGTGGGCGCTATTCCTGGGTTGTCTCTTGTTCCTGTTGTTGCGTCTGGTGCTGTTGTTTCTGGGCTATCTCAGACATTGCCAGGGTTTTCCCAGATGTCCCTCTCAGGGTCTCAGGTGGCTAAGGGGAGTTCAACGATTTCATAAGCTGATGTGGTTGCTTTTGAAGCAGGTATCTATGGTCTTGCCTCTGCTGGGAGAGGGGGATCCCGTCCTTCGGTGCTGCATGTTTCTGTTAGTACCCCCATCGTGGTTAACCTTGATTCAGATACTATGGATGAGATCTTCAAAACTACGGAGGACTTCTCTTCTACGGCTGCTATTTTTCATTTTAGGGGTTTATGGCCCTCTCTTCCTGACTTACATGCTTGGATATCCAAACATTGGGAGCCCATCATAACTAATACAGTTCAAATTTACCCTGTGGCAAGGGGTTTTTTTATTTTGAAATTTGAAAATGCTGCAGATAGGAATACTATTTTGTGTAATAGTTGTTTCTCTTGGGAGGAGTAGTTCCCCCTGATGGCCAAACCCTGGTATCAGGGGTTTGATCCTCTTTCTGAATCTTTTAATAAAATTCCCTTATGGGTAAGATTGTCGAATCTTCCCCTTCATCTTTGGCTGGATTCAGTCTTGGAGTCTGTGCGGGAGGCCATTAGGGATTTCCAAATGGTTGATTTGGATTCTTCTTATGTTTTTAAGATGACATATGCTCGTATTCTTGTGGAGGTTGATGTTTCTAAAGGTCTCCCTGAGAAGATTACTTTGGCTTCTTCAAAAGGATCTTGGACCCAGAATCTTGATTATGAGGATATTTCATTTAGATGCAGGAAATGTCACAAGACTGGCCATCTTGTTGCGCGGTGTTTTTCTAATAAGGTAAGATCGAAAAAATCATCTTCTTGGTGATTGGGGGTTTTTGACCATCATTATACAGTTGGAAAAGTCTCCAAGGATGGGGGTGTGGATGCTTTCTCTTTTCAGACTGATCATACATTGGCTGATTCTACTAATGTTGTCTTTGATGCTACAAATGCTATCTCAAAGGCGGCTTTGGTTCAGAATGTTAATGTTGCCCCTTTTGTTGTTGTTGTCTCTGTCCAGAATATTGAGGCTGTCTTTGGATCAGTTGTCTTATCCCCTGCTGCTGTGGGTTTTGATGTTCATGTTTCACCTAGGAGGGTTTTGGGGTTGGTGGTGGTGCTACCCCTGTCCCTTTTGTGGTTGCTGATGCTAGTTGCCCTTTAGTGGACTGTTCAGGTTTTTCTTTGGATTGGCAGAAGGCTGCTGAGAAGGTGGAGGATGGATGGACATCAATTAAAGGAAAAAAAGTCAAATTCTCCAAACCTTCATTTGATATGTCTTTACGTTCTCATAAGGATGGGCCAAAATGTAAATCTTGATGGTCCTTTGTTGTGTTTAGCTGGGCTGGTTTTTGGTCCCTTTGTTAGGAACTATGGTTAGTTCCTCTAGTTTGTTGGGTGGTGTTCCACAGTTGTTTTATGGTCTTTTAATGTTCTATCTTTCTATGCTCTTTGTACAAGGTTTCGGGTCCTTTCAAAACCTATTTTTACTTAATCAAAACTATTGATAGTTTGTGATATTTTGTAGATAAATATATTTAAGATAACTATTGTAATTATCAACATATAAGTATATTATAATTTTTTTAAGTAACTTTACAATGGAGTAGTTAAGCACTTCAAAATCATTAGATAAAAGTTTGAGCCCATCATTGGAAGGGTAAATAAAGTGTTGGGATGGAGAGATTTGAGAATATTTGATGTGCTAAAATAGGGCTTGTACAATCCCCCCTCCATTTTTAAGGAGCTAAGGAAATTATGAGATAAACCATAAATAATTGTTTGTTTGAAACTTCTATTATTGTTATATTACTTCCAAATGAAATTGTTTTAATATCTTACTATGCATAGTTTAAGAAATTGTTGTAGAAAAAAAATATATAATGTTTTTATGATAAATATTGTTTTTATAAGTCTAGAAAAAAATAAAAAAATTTTATAGATTTTTTATTCAAGACCGTAATCAAGTAATTATAATGCATATATAAGCGAACCTTTGAAATTATATAAATATGATATTAAGTCTCAATATTAGTATTAATATAGACTAAATACAAAATTATAATGGACATTCAGATTTTTCAATTATACATACATATTTGCAACTTTCTTAAGGATCTAGATCTTGTGAAACTACACAAACAATCTTCACCATCAATCTTGAACAATTTGACCAAATATTAACTTTTTGTAATCTTTGTTGTGTTGTTCCCTGATTCACATCTTCTCCCATCTAATGATCTTGCAAACAATCACAACCATCGATCTTGCCAAATGTGCATATCTTATGCCTCTTGATCTCACATGGCACTCCGTTGGAGCCATCTGGGAGTTCCAACAGAAGCCACTCCTTTTGCAACATAAGCCTTCATATCATAATTTTGAAACCTTTCCATTGGAGCACTGTAGCTCCAAAAAGGTTCCAAAAAAAAATCCCTTTGCCACATTAGTCGTCATGTAGACCTTATTCTCTATGTGGATGTCCACGTAGGACATCTATTAGTTTTGCTGGCCCGTTGAAGCTCGGAGGAAGAAGAGAGCTCCATTGGAAAGATTTGAGCTGTCTGAAATCATCAATTCTTGAACTAATGTAGCAATTTGCTGAAGCCAACTCAAAACTCCAATGAATGTGATCCCTTTTGCCACATCAACGTCCATGTTAGCATTTGTATCCTTTCCGCTGGAACATTGGAGCCCCAAAAAAGTTCCAACAAAATGAGAAGCTCTAGCGAAAATGATATCCTTTTGCCACATTAGCTGCCACATAGACCTTTCTTTGTGTTTTTGCTGGGGCGCTAGAGCCTTGGAAGGGTCCAACAGGATGAAGAGTTTCTGTAGAAATGTATATTTGCTTACGTGGATGTCCATGTGGGACAACCTATTGGTGTCATTGGCCTGCTGGAGCTCTGAAGGAGTTCTAGCGAAAGAAGAGATCTCCAACAGAAAGATTTGAGTTGACTAACATCATTCATTCTTAAAATAATGTGGTAACTTGTTGAACCCAATTGTAAGATCTATTAGAACTAACATTTTTTCCATGTCAACTGCTACAAAACCTTGTTTTTCTTTTCTTGTTGGGGTTCTAGGCCATTAAACAGGTTCTCAAAACAAACCAACTTATGCTGATGTGAAAGTCCACACAAGGCATAACTGGAGATCCACATGCCCATTGGAGTTTAGGAGGAATTCCAGCAAAAGAACAGAGCACCAATGAAAAGACAAAAGATGCCACTTAAAAGAGATTCACAGGAATGGGAAGTCCCAGAAGAATATGCTAACGTGGACAAAGAGGCCCACTACGTGTCACTTGTTCTACCCTTTGATCGAATATTGTGCACTATTGCATGCCTTTGATTTTGGACAACCATTCAAAAATTGACAACCTTTGATCTGCTTAAACTTGTAGGGAAGATAATTTGTGTTGTTCATGCACAAATTCGTAAAGAATCTCAACTATTGAACTGGTATAAGTTGTACTTCTATTTTCTTAGGCTGAGATTCTATGGGAGGGGCTTAAGCTCTATTTTTAAAGAGTTAAAGGTTCCATAAGAATTATTTTTTAAGGCTACAAGATTAATTGGAATCACTTGTTAGAAAATAGGAGTCCCTACACTTTAGATCTTAAAATTTGAGCAGGTGAAAATGGGGTAGAGCTAGAAATTGCCCTACCAGCTTAGCATATTTTTCTGCCACATGTCAGATTTTGGAGTAAAATTAATTGTTTAACATAATTTTTTACTAGTACATAAATTTTGAAGATAAAAGATTCCTTAAATTTTGGGATAAAAACTTCCTTAAATTTCGAGGCTAAACATTTAAGCTGAATTGAAGAATAAAATTCATGGGATTACTAGCTTTAAAATATTCTTAAAAATCCTCAAGCAGCTCCAACTCTATTTTAAGGAAGCCCCCTCCCATGGGACCCAGACTTAAACCACTGAGATGATATTTAGCGAATCTCCTTCAATAATGAGATTTTCCAGTTTGCTAGGTGGATACCTGTAAGTAGAGGTTTGGCCTTTGCTATGTTATTTTTTCTTGTAGGGATAATGCCGCTAAGTTTTTTGTCTCATGATTTGTAAGGACACAACCAATTGTCGATATGCTTGGATTTCCTTTAGTTGCACCATCGAAGTTCATTTTTAAACTCCCTACTTGGAGGCTTTTATCTAATCTCTTTTATGTTAACTTTTTGGGATGTGTTGAGTGTTAAGCTTCCTTTAGAGGGAAGTTTTATTAGTTTCCATTCTGATAGAACCTCTAAATCCCAAGATGAAAAACAAGAGATGATTTTTTATTTTTTTTTAATGGTATAAGCATTAATTGATTCCAAAATTGTCACTTTAGCTCTTCTAATGACTTATTTTAATGAATTATGTTCCTTTCTAAATATGCACTAGTTTCTTTCCTACCAAAAATTCCAAAGTAAAACACCTAGTGCGACTCTCCATATTGTTGCCAAGGAGACCTTATGAAGAAGTGGCTAGGATTGAAAGATTATAAAAAGGTCTGATTGTAGGGGTGATTTCTAGTGAAGTTTATTGAGGAGCTACATCCAATGTGAATAGGAAAAAGGGACAATCAACTAGAAGATGATCTATTGATTACCCTACTTCTCCACAAAGGACATAATTAAATGGTGGAGTATTACTTAGGGAGGATAATCTATCACTTGCGAGAATTCTGCCTTTACAAGCCAACCGAGAAAAAACTCCCACTTTAGGGAGGACTTCATCTCCCTAGCAAAATTAAAAACTTCTTTTGTTGCTCTGAAATTCCTAACTTCTGATAGATTCATAACCTGTTTTCACCATGCAACTACTTGAAGGTGATTCGGTCCATATTAGGCAATCCTCTAGGTTGGAGAAATGGATTGGTCTCTTCTTGAACTCTTATTGTAAGAACCTACTTTGATATGGAGGGATTATCATTCCAGAGAGGTCTTTCCAATTGATTGACTTAATGCCACCTTGCTCATTTACGAACAACTTATCTTTCACTTTATCACCCTAAAGGTTTTATAAGATTTGTATTGTTTCTTGAAGTATAGTAATCTTGTTGAGAGGAGGAAAACCATTCCAAGATCTTCCCAAAAATGAGCCTTGTGACTATTATGAATCAACCATGACAAGTCGGGTGGAATGATGCCTCTACATTTTGTCATGAAATCCCACATTTTTTAGCCTATAGGGGGATTGGAAATTGTAAATATCCTTCCAGCTTGGCTTGAATCTATTTGTTTTGAAGAAATGACATAAGCCCATTTTGACTTATGATTAACAAAAAAATGTCCAAACGAGTTTAGCCCCTAGAGATAAGTTAATGTTTTCAATTTCATGAGTCCCTGCCCTCCCTAAAGCCTTCGCTAAGCAAATTTTATCCCAAGACATTAAAATGATTTTCCTCTTTTCACCTTTATTACCTAATCATAGAAAGTTTCTCAACTTACCTTTTGGGTTGATAAGACTCCCTTAGGGATTTGAAGAACCAACATGATGTCATTAGGAATAGTATCCAACATTTCCATGACCATTAGTAGTCTTCCTTCCAATAAGAGCTAAGAGTTCTTCCAAGAAGCAATTATTTTCCTAATGGCAGACATAATAGCTAACCAAAACTCTCATTTGTTTTGACCCATAAAGAATGGGATACCCAAATACTTGCAAGGTAAAGAGGCTTGTTTGAACCCAAAAGCATTTATATTTTTTCTAGAGATGTCATGGTACTTATTTGCAATTCTCTTAATAAATTTAGCCCCCCTCATAGAAACTTCTCCAAAAAGGAGTGTATCATCTATAAACAAAATGTGAGCAATCACTACTGAAATGTTTGAGATTTATGCTTCTTTCCATAATTTCAAAACTATGACAAGTTGCAATCAATCTACTAAGAGCTTTTGCTAAAATGATGAAAATAAAAGGTGATAAAGGTCACCTTGTCTAACTCCTTGTGAGGAAGAGAAAAAACCCAAAAGGACTACCATTCATTTATATTAAAATTTTAGCCCCTGAAATGCATGAAAGGGCCCATTTGCACCATTTGTTGGAGAAACCAAATCTAACAAGGACCATATTAAAAAATGACCAACTTAATCTATCACGGGCCTTTAGCATATCTAGCTTTATAACCATTGCCTCAAGCATATGTTGGTTGATGGAATCTAGTATTTCATGGAGAATCAAAGCCCCTTTTGTAGTTTCTTTACCAAGAACAAAACCTCCTTGTTCTTTAGAGACAAACTTTGGGATAAGTGCAGCTAACCTCAAGGAAATATCTTTGGTGAAGATTTTGTATACAATATTGCAAAGAGGGATTGACCTAAAATCCGCAAAGCAATAGTTTTTGTAACTTTAGGGATGGTAGCAAAAAAATGTTCTTAAATTTCTTGAGAATTGTTCTATTTCTTCTTGGCTCCCCAATTGCTCTCCATACATCAAAACCTAATAAGTCCCAATATTTTGAAAGAAGAGCATAGTCAATCCATTAGGTTCGGGGGTTTTATCTGTTGTCATTGAAAACACAATAGTTCTAATTTTGTCCAACGAGAAAGGTTTGGGCAATTCCCAATTTTCATGATAGGATATGAGTTTTGAAATGTGGTCCAGAAGCCCATCAACATTTTCAAGGGCATCACCCTAGGCATTGTTAGGGGTTGAAAGAAGATTGGAAAAGAAAGAAACAACCTCCAATTGGATTTTATCATTCTCTCACAAGGTAGATGTAGTGGTGTCCCTAATTTGAAAGATAAATTTTGATTGGCTCCTAGCTTTGGTTGAGTGGAAAAACTTGGTGTTCCTATCCCTCTCGTGAAGTCATTATTCCCAAGACTTGAGATGCTAGAAAATCTCTTCTCTAGCTATTATTTCTTCCAAATTATATTGGAGTTCTTTCTACTAAAGGTCAAAGTTTTTATTAATGTCATTTTCTAATATTTGATCATTAAGAGAGATCAATTGAGATTGGATATCCTTCTTGACAACAAAGAATTTTGTTTTAAAAGATTTGTGATATTCCACCCTTTAATCTGTTGCTTTAAAAATTATATATTTTGACATAATTGATACACTTTAGAACCTTGAACAAGAGGTGCATTTCCCACTAAGATTTGAGAAGTAGGAGGAAGATAGAGTCTCTAAACTACATCTTTTCAAATTTAAAACATGATCTCTGTTTAGGATGTGGCTCATTGAACTCCAAGGACAATTGAAGAGGAAAATGATTAGAGCATGTGAACGGGAGAATTTATAACTTACATTTTCCATGAGATGATAATCAATTTAGATTAAAAAAGAACTCGTCTGATCTTTTAGAAAAATGTAAGAACTTTTTCCTCTTGTTGGAATAATTAAATTTTCCATTTGGGGAAATACAAGCAAAAAGTCCATTGTTGGACACAAACTCATTAAAATCTCTGAGGGTGCTGAGGGGAGGCACCATACCCCCAAATTTGTCTTGTCATGAGAGAATGAAGTTAAAGTCACCACCTAAAATAAAATGTCTTTTTATGTGTAATCACCTAAAATTGGTCAAGATTAAATCAAGTGAGCAACTAAGGAAAAATCAAGGCATTAATTACAATCAAGCCAAAATCCAACATTAATTGAAAATCAAAGCCAATTAAATCAGTTAAATAAAGATAAATCAATTAATTATACAATTAATCTAATTATTTGTATAGTTCAATTAAAAATCAAATCAACCCATTCAAGGGGTACACATGGCTAAAGAAATTAATTTAATTTAATTAATTAATTCCAATTTTCCTCACCCAGCACATGGGAGGAAATTACCTCAACCAATAGGAATTGAGGATTGGACTCACATGAATAAAAAAAAAATTGAATCTCAATCACTCATAAGGAGAGAGCATCTTGACCACTCATTTTGTCTCATTGTCCCAAGCTTTGCGGACAAGCCATTTAAATTATCCCCATATTTGAAACCATGGACTAAACCTTAACCTAATCATGATTAAAGTAACTCCACCCCCTATGCTTGCAAAAATCTATAAAGGCAAGGCTAAAATCAAGAGAAAAAGATCCCTTACATCTTTGAATTGCATCAACATTATAGTGAATTTGAGCTAGAATCATAACTTGCATAATTTAGCTTTGTTTTGAGTAAAATAGGCTTAAATTAAATCATCATTTAGCATTTATTCTCATTTTAGAGCTGGCTCTAATGGATGCTTGCTGAGAGTATTGAATTAGCATCTTTAAATAGGGATCCATGAGATGTTTATTGCTTTAAGTTTTCAATTCATCATGTTTTAAAGGTTAATTAGCTTAATTTTAAATTGATTCTTAGCAAACTAATTTCATGAAGGTATTTTTGATACACAAAATGGCGCCCACTGTGGGGCATTGGGCCTCAATTATATAAATTTTGGAGAAATTGGTAGAATTCTAGGATTTTATGCTTAATTTCTTTGTTTTGTAGGTAAAATAGCGCATCTGAGGGTTTAAACAACGCTTTTGAGCAAATAAATAGCATGTCTAAGGCTTGAAACAATGCATTTAAAGAAAAATTTTGTGCATTTACATAGCTAAATAGCGCATTCAAACACTTTTGTCTTATGTCTATCATTCTTTTAGCACTTCTGTCCTAACTCCACGACGCATTTAACCATTCCTGCAGCACATTTAAAGTTTCATTTATGCACATTTAATTATTCAAATAACATGTTTAATTTTTGTAGTAGCCCGTTTAAATTTTCCCGCAACACGTTTAAACATTTAAATAGAGTGTTTAATCATTTATGTAGCGCGTTTGACTGTTTTACAAATTTGATTAATCTGACAGTTGGAAATTATTTCTCTAAATTTTTTTTCCTAATGATAGAGCATAGAAAAGTGCAAAAACCAAAGACTAAAATCCACATAGAGGATAAAGCCATTGCAAAAAGGATAAAAAAAGATAAAACAATTCACATAAATAACTTTTTGTAAGATTCCAAGAAGGAAGGTAAAGATTTTGAGCGATATTTTCATATAGTTGATTCATACAAATCAAAATTTGTTTCCTTGAATTGGATTTTCATGCCTTAAGTTCCTCATTTTTACTTAATTTGAAAGAAGAGGCTTAAAATTTGATTTGCTTGAATTTCTTCATTTTTCTTGTTTGTGTTGGACTAACAATTTCAAAGGGGATGCAAAGGAGCTAAAACAATCGCCACTAGGTGAGTAAATCAATGAAAAATTAAATAAAAATGTCCCTAGCCTTTGCTAGCTTCAAAAAGAGGTAAACCTTCATCCCTTTGAATTTTTGTTTAAATTGTGGCACTTCCATTTGAATCTAGTAATTAAAAGCCTATTATTGTTTGGGGAATTTAGTAGTAGGCCTATGCTCTTCACTTTTCAAGTGAATCAAAATGTCAAACTTGCTAGATTTCTTGATTAAAAAAAAGGCTAGGGAATAAACAAGCACATAATTTGAAGCCTATTGTTTGTGGAGGAGAGTAGAAATACTCAATTCCCATTAGATTAGAGGGCTTGGGAAATTGAACATTGTTAATTGTGCTTGGAATTGAGGAATAGTAGGGATATTCTCTTCACCTTTTGGTGAATCAAACTCCCAAACCTATTTTTTCACTTCATTTATTCTCTTTAAATGAACATGCTAGAACTTTAGTGGGCTCGCCTCCCAAGAATTTGCCTTAACGAGGCCGATGAGAGGGACAACCCAAAGTGGGATACAATTGCCTTTGCTGCAATAATCTAACCCACTATAAAATAAAACGCATTCATCCTTAATGGGGTGAGTGACAAAAGGATATCAAGAATCGAATTTTCTTGAGTACTCCTTCAAGATTGCACAAAACTCTGATATACCGGTGGTAGGAAGCCTCTAATTGTTGTGGGATGATACTTGATGTTTATTTGAAAAGAATCATTGCTAGTACCTTGTTAATTTAGAAAGCTTACCTATTAGAGCCATGTTTACGAACCAAATTTGACTATAGGTAGATTTCTTGAAGTTACTTCTTTTTAAAAACCCATGATAATGTTCCATACATTTCAAACATTTTGTGTTTAGAGGGTTAAAAAGACAAGTGTACTTGTGATTGCTTTGTTTGAAGATAAGTATAACAAGGAAGAAACATCCATTGGAAAATCATCTTAAATTTTAAAAATCTTCTCAAAAGAACAATCACCAAATAGGGGAAGCTACATTTAACTCAAACCTTTGTTGATGTCGGTTTTCACAAGATCACACAAATTGAAAATATCATTACAAGAAGATGGCACTTTCATAACACAAGAGGTCCTTGAATTCATATTTCAAACTCCTTTTATCAAAATGCAAGAACAAGAAGATAGTCTCCCTAACCTATCTGAGGAAAGAGTCAATCCAATGGCTAGAAATAATGACTTTTATGATTATGTTCATGGGAGAAATAATGAAGATCAAGGAGCCACTAATCAAGGAAACTAAGGGCCAAAGCAAACACCTGCAGATAAAGCCAATAGGGCTGCCCAAGACCCCAAATTACTTGAAATAATGGAAAAACTTTTAGAAAGAAATAAGGAGAGATACTTCCTTAACCTAGCCCAATCAGGGGTTAGACTTCCTCACAATTATGACACCACAACTTTAAAGAAAGATGAGGAAGAGGAGAATCCATTTGGTGTGATGAACAAACAACTTAAAATGTTTCAAGCACAAATTGAAACTATGAAGAAAGTGGTCGAACCAAAACCCTTCTCTATTGAGGCCTTGTGCCCTTTCCATTTGATCGAAATTTGGTTATGGTGCCTTTCCCACTCAATGTGGATTTTCCTAGATACGACAAGTACATGGGTAAATCTAACCCACAAGACCACCTAAGGGAATTTTGTTCTTTGACTATAGAGTTCATGCACAATACCACCTATTTAATGCGGTTATTTCCAAGAAGCCTAGGAGGCCAATCCATGGAGTGGTTTTCAAAGTTACCACAAGGAATCAAGACTTTCGAAGAGATAGACTCCAAACTTGTGATTCACTACTCTTATAATATAGAGCACAAAATCACCATGCTTAACCTATGTGACACAAAACAAAAGATGGTGAACCTATTCTAGGTTTTCTCCAAAGATGGAGAATGGTTTTCGTGAGATATCCTAGAAGCATACTTGAAAACAAGATGATAAAAATTTTCATGAATAACCTAAACATGGAAATGAACTATAGACTTCAACTTCAATGTCCCCCCACATTCAAGAAGATCATCGAGAATGGGATAAAGATTGAAGAGGTGTTGGTAAAAAAAGGAGAGATCAAACTCTTTAAAGAAAACAAAGGTTATACCAATACCAATAATAATAATTTAAATAATTATAATAATAACAAGGGAGCTAATAACAATAACGATAAATCAAGGTTTTGGTTGAAAAACACAAATAAGAATCTTGTAATTGATGGGGTTGTAGAAGCTCACAACCTAAAAGCTACCCCTTTTAACTTATCAAGCAGGTCAAACCAAATGAATAATATCAACCAAACGACCAAGGCTCCTTTCAACAAAAACAATAATCCTTTCAACAACCAAGATGGAAATAAACCTAATCCTTTATTTCCTTCATTTCAAAAGAGAAAATTCACATTCTTGGGTGAACCCTTGGAAAATTCTTTGAGAACACTTGTGGCTAATAAAATCATTATCTTACCCAAATCAAGGCCATATGAACCTCAAG
Source organism: Chamaecyparis obtusa (assembly GCA_027943335.1). Classification (NCBI taxonomy): domain Eukaryota; kingdom Viridiplantae; phylum Streptophyta; class Pinopsida; order Cupressales; family Cupressaceae; genus Chamaecyparis; species Chamaecyparis obtusa. The sequence continues at coordinate 839,999 of BSBK01002177.1, read as the reverse complement.
TTAAACCCACATGGTGGAATGATGCACACCATTGTGAGTATCATTTAAATAAGGGACACAAAACTAATGAATGCATGAAACTCAAAAATTTAGTCCAAGATCTAATAGACAATGGCACAATAAAGTTTGAAGGACCTCAAAACAATGAAGATCACACGGCTTTTAAGAACCCTTTCTTGAATCAATAAAAAGGAGAAACATCAAATGCTAATCAAAATAAAAAGAGAGGAAATGAAAAAGTAAACTTTGCCCATACCTATGAAAACACCATAAACTCTTTGAGTTGGTGTGAAAATGTAATCAATGTGACAGTGGTGAAGGAAAAGAAAAAGGAAGAAGCATCCAATGTTGTGACTAGGGGGCAAGCCTCTAAAATTACCTTGATAGGAGGTGCCCCTAGAATCATTGTACCAAATCAAACATCTTCTTCATCAAAGCAATACAACTTGGTAGATCAACTCCAACAAACTCCCACACAAATTTCTATTTTGGAGTTGTTAAAACTTTCACCTACTCATAAAGAAATCTTGGAGAAATCCCTTATCGAAACCAATGTTCCTTTGAATTTGGATGCAGACAAATTTTAGAATATGGCAGAACACCTAATTGCACCTCATTGTTTATCCTTTTCCGAGCAAGATGATATGTCCTTAAATCATCCCCAAAACTTTCCATTACACATCAAAGTCCTAATACATAAGCAAGGGTTAAAAGAGTCCTCATTGATGGAGGAGCTGGTCTAAACATTTGCACTTTGAACCTTGGGGTATTATGGGGAAGCTATAGATCCTAAAAGAAAAATAACCATAAAAGCTTATGATGATGAAGAGAGATCCTCCAAAGGGATAATTGTGCTCCCTATTTGAGTAGGTCCTTTACAAAAGGAGACTATTTGTCAAATGCTAGATTTGAAATTGACCTATAACATTCTATTGGGAAGACCATGGATACACGGAATGCAAGCGGCACCCTCAACATACCATCAATGCTTGAAATTTCTATACATGGGGAAAGAAGTCATGGTGAGTGGAGACCTAAATCCATTCCAATATTGTAATAATATCAAGCCCATAAATTATTCATTGGTCCATCATAATGTAGAAGGCACTACATCGAAACAAATAGAACAAGGACAAAGTTAGAAGGACCTTCCTTCATTAAAAGGAAAAGAAAAGATGGGTGAAGAAGACACTTTTTTTGAAGACCCTCAAATTCCCAATAACTTAGTTACATCAAATAAGGAAAAAGAGGAAGTCAGTGAGGAAATTCCTAAAGAAAAAGAGCAAGAAAATGATGTAAAATATACCCAAATTCAAACTAAGGCTCATTACCAAAAGATGGACACCATGATGAAAAACTTCGAGAAACAATGCAAGATCAAACAAAATGGTGTGGGAGAATATTCTTTATCTATGATGGATTTACCATTATCTCCTAAGCCTCATGGGAAACCTTCTAGCTTACATCCACCTCAAAAATAAAATGATCATTTTGTAAGAGCTAGTACTTATTCATCCATGGATGAAGAAGACAATGAAATTTTGAAGTGGCCATATAAGGATGATGAGTCAAGTGCTCATGAAAAAATAATTTAAAACATTAGCATCCCTACTCATCAATATGGAAAAGGTTTTCAAATTATGTAAAAGATGAGTTACAAAGGACAAGGACCTTTGGGTAGAAGAAATGAAGGGTTAGTTGAACCAATAGAAATGTCTTGGAGGGATAGCAAGGAGAAATCAAGATTGGGGCATCTTGAACAAGGATACACTCAAAAGAAACACCCCATGTTCTATGACCAAATTTTGCAATTAGACTCACAAAGTGATGAAGATTCAAACAAATGGGAGTGGGATTCCTTATCTAGTGAATCTTGCCAAGATAAAGAAGTGGATGTAGTCCACACTTATGCTCCTAATAAAGGCAAAGGATAAGAGATAACCTTGGGATTAAGTTCTAATCAAGAGGATCAATAAAATGTACCAAATCAAGCAGCAAAAGACACTCAATGGGTAGGAGAACCCTATGTACCATCATGGATCCCAACAATAGAAGAATCTAGCAATAGGTTTAATCTACAAGATTTTTACCCACAAGAAACCCAAGAGGATTCAAGTGAAGAGGATTTTTACCCAATTTCTTTGGAACACTTAGAAGAAGCATATGGTATACACTTAAGTGATACAATGTATGAACCTTCTAATGAAGTCATGTCCCTAAGTCCTATCAAACCAAACCAAAGAAATGATCCCCTAAACCTTGTATATCTAGAACTCATTGAATGGGACTCCATGGAACTAACTACTCTTCTCACATTCCTAAATGAAAAATATGTGACCCTATACCTAAATGTGGTTGAACCTTCTTCTACCAACGAATATCAAGAAGAAATGATGAAGGAAAGTATCCAATATCTCAGTTCAAAAATAAGAGAAAAAAATGAAAAAATAAAAAATTGAAAGAGTCTAATGGTGAAAACCACAAGGTGGTAGTATTAGACCAAAAAGAGAAAGAAATAAGGAACATTTTCGAAGGTGAAAACCCAATTGTGGCACCTAAGGAAGAGAGGTTGAATACTTTTCCCAAACATTATGAGGAGAGGTCACCTATTCTGGTAGAACCGACAGAAAAGATTAACATTGGAATAGAATCAGAGCCAAAGGTCATACATCTAGCAACTTCATTATCAAGTGAAGAAAAAGAGGAATTCATAAAAAAATTCAAAGAGAGGCAAGTAAATTTTGCATGGTCTTATGATGATATGTTGGGATTAGATCCAAATTTGATAATGCACCACTTGAATATCAAAGAAGGGGTAAAACCAATCAAGAAAAAGTTGATAAAAATGCACCCATGCATAGCACTTCTTGTCAAAGTGGAATTAGAAAAGTTATTAAAAGTTGAGTTCATAAGAGGAATCGACTATGCCAAGTGGATATCAAATATTATGCCTATTTCAGAAGCAGACAAGTCCATCAAAATTTGCATGGATTTCTAAGATCTCAACCTTGCATGTCCAAAGGATGACTTTCATTTACCAAGTATAGATGCTATAGGGGATTTGACAACGGGTCATTCAATGTTTTATCTCATGGATGGATTTAGTGGCTACAACCAAATCAAAATCACACCTGAAGACCAAGATAAAACAACCTTTACATGTGCATGGGGAACATTTTGTTGGAATGTTATGCCCTTCAGTCTTAAAAATGCAGGAGCCACCTATCAATGAGCCATGACTACCATATTCCACAATATGATGCATAAATTTCTAGAAGATTGTGTGGATGATATACTTGCAAATCCCACTCAAGGGAGGAACATCTACCAATTTTAGAGAAAATATTCACAAGGTTAGAGAAATTCAAGGTAAGACTCAATCCAAATAAATGTTCCTTTGGGGTACAATCTGGAAAGTTTCTAGGTTACATAGTCTCGAAAAAAGGAATAGAGGTGGATCCCATGAAAGTCAAAGCAATAATGGAAATGGGGGCACCTATAAATATGAGTCAGACATGAGAACTTCAAGGAAGAATCTATTCAATTAGAAGATTCATATCACAATAAGCATAAAAATGTCATTCTTTTACTCAACTCCTCCATAAGGACACAATATTTAGATGGGATGATAAGTGTGAAGAAGATTTCACATTACTCAAAAAGTACTTGATGAACCCACCAATTTTGATGCCACCAATAAGAGGAAAGCCCTTGATATTATACATTTCAACGACAAAATATTCTTTAGGGGCACTCTTGGCTCAAGAGGATGAAAATGGAAAAGAAAAGGCCATTTAATACATAAGCATAACCTTGGTGAAATATGAGTTGAATTACACTTTCATAGAAAGAGCATGTTTGGCGGTAGTTTTTGCTTCACAAAAGCTACAACATTATATGTTATCTCATAGGATCAAACTCAGCAAAAATTGATCCATTAAAGTATCTTCTAAGCAAAATAGCTTTGACAAGAAGGTTGGCCAAATGGGTCATGGTGTTGAGCGAATTTGATATAGAATATGTGGATAGAAAGATAATTAAAGGCCAAGTCATAGAAGATCAACTAGCGGAGGCACCGTTAGAAGATGAACATCCTATTCAGGTGGAATTTCCAGATTCAGAAATAATCAATGTTGAAGCAAAAACATGGAACTTATACTTTGATGGTTCCTATACTCAACATGGCTTAGGAGAGAGAATATTATTGATTACACCCCGAGGATAAAAAATCCCTAAATCATATAAGCTATTATTTCAATGAACAAACAATATAGTTGAATATGAGGTATTAGTCATTGGCATCAAATTGGCCTTAGAATGGAAGGTGACAAAATTGCAGATATATGGAGATTCTAAATTAGTAATTAATCAGATAAATGATAAATATCAAACAAAAGATGACAAGTTGATACCTTACAAGAACATGATTCTAGAAGATCTCAAGAAGTATTTCACCTTGATTACATTTTAGCAAGTATCTAGAGAAAAGAACAAAGGAGTGAGCACCATGGCTACACTGGCTTCACTTCTCCAAATACCGGACCAAAGTGCAAGATACAAATTCTTGGTAGAAAAAATGGGACAACCTGCATTTGACCCTTCTAATTCCCACACCAGTTGCCTATTAGTGGGACATGACTCACCCTAGTCTAGATCCATCTATACTTACCTAAAATACCAAACCTTATCCTTGGAACAAACCCAAAACCAGAAAAGGAATTTCATAAGACAAGCCTCTCGTTACACCTTTGTATCTGACACATTGTATCGCAAGAGTCTAGACGAAATGTTTTTAAGGTGTTTAGAGAAGGAGGAATCAAAATTATCCTTACAAGAAATCCACGAAGAAATCTATGGGTCACATTTGAATGGGTTAACCTTAGCTAAGAAACTTCTAAGGATAGGATATTATTGGCCTTCTATGGAGAAAGATGCATGCCATTTTGCAAAGACTTGTCAAAAATGTCAATATCATGGAAACCTAATTCATGTGCCAGCTCAGGAACTGCATCAAATGACTACACCTTGGCCCTTCTATTAATGGGGGTTTGATTTAATAGGGATGATTTACTCACCTTCATCCAATGGTCATAAGTTCATTATAACTGCAACTGAATACTTCACCAAATGGGTCGAAGTTGTATCATTGTCCATCGCAATGAGAAAAAAAATATCCATGTTCATATTGAACCATATCATTTGCAGGTATGGCATCCCTCAAGCCATCATAACATATAATGCTAAACATTTCAAGAACAAGGACTTGAAAGAATTGTGTGCAAAATTTCATATGATACACCATTCATCTTCAATATATTACCTGCAAGGAAATGGACAAGTGGAGGCCACTAATAAGAACATCTTGAAAATATTGAAGAGGACAGTTTACAATTAAGGGAGAGATTGGCATATTCAGATAAATCATACTCTATGGGCATATAGAACAAGTGTGAGGATGCCAATGGGAGCTACACCATTTTCATTGGTTTATGGAGCTGAAGTGGTATTACCATTAGAGGTTGAAATTCCATCCCTAAGGGTTTCATTACATGGATTGCTAACCAAGGAAGACTATACGGTTGATAGATTACAAGAATTAGAATTTCTTGATGAAAGACAACAAGAAGCCTTTGATCATCTCAAAGTGTATTAGAATAGAATGTTAAGAAATTATAATAAACATATCAAACCAAAGACATTTCAAGAAGGTGATTTGGTATTGAGAGAAAACCCAAAGAATCAGATAAAAAGAGAGAAGAAAGGGAAATGGGAAGAAAATTGGTTAGGTCCTTTTTTTATTACTTCTTCTTTTGTAACAGGTACATACAAGCTAGTTGATTGTGATGGAGAAGAACTACAAGAACCCATCAACAACATACACTTGAAAAGGTTTTACACCTAAAGCAAACGAATTTTTTTAAAGAGAAAGAGTATTAGAAAATCAAATGAGGAAGCATCCTATTTATTGAACATAGTCAAAAGTGATCTTGAAAAAATTCAAAAATATTGAAAAATAGAAAAGAAGAAAAAAATCAGAAATGCAGAAAGTTCAAAAACAACAAAAAGTGATCCTGAAGAAATAAAAAATAGTGGAAAATTAAGCATGAAGAAATCCAAAAACATTAAAAAATGATCCTAAAAAATATGTTGTCTTGGTGAAAACCCAGCAAATAGATGGCTTGATAAAAAAAAATTGGGAAAAAAAAAAAGAAAATATAAAAAAAATTGAAAAAGAAAGAAAAGTGCCTTGGTGAAAACCTAGCAAATAGGGCACCTTGGTAGAAAAAAAAGCATAAAAAGAGAAAAAGAGCAATAAATTCAATCGATGAAAATATGGTAAACGGGCGCCATTGAAAGTCAAGTAGTCTCATGTCTAGCCATTCCTTGTAGATATTGCATTTTCCAGCATTTGTAAATATTGCACAATAAATTCCTAGAGTTAAATTTGCAAATACCTAAAGCTTTCGTCATAGATCTGAAAAGTGTCCAAGCCCAACAATGCAATGAAATCAAACTGGGGGAAAATTTATCCTAAAAGCAAGAAGGATTCATCAAACAAATATCAATTGACACAACTCAATGCCTCAATCACAAACACCTAGATGATCGATTCAAATTCAAATTTAAATGATGATTCGACAATGAAAACATTTTATCCATGATCTCAAAAAGACTTTACCCTTTATCAAGATTAAAATGAACAATCAAATATGAAATGGATGGAACTCTACTTGAAATATGGATTTGAAAAACAAGGCAATTTTTTTTTCTAAGTGATTATTTGATTGATGAAATCATGTCTTTTTAGCAAATTGATGAAGTCTTCGACCAAATAAGCAATGATAAAAGCATGATATTTTATGGATTTCTGCATGAGTGTCTTAAGATCAAGGTTTTAAAATATGCATCATATGTCTAATGACATGATCATCAAAGAATCATTGAGGACATGTATATATGGCGAAACCAATATCTTTGTTTGTTTACGCAATAGGATACCTTGGATATTTTGATTTTCTATATCATAATACCAAAATCCACTTGTAATATTGAATTCGACGAAAGCGGTATTTATACTATCATGGTTAGATCTAACCAGTGACAGTTGTACTAGCTTTAGGTACGAAATATGGAAGGAAAAGGTATTCATATCATCATGGTTGAAAATCTAACCAGCAAGGGTTGTACCAATTTCATGTTCTAAAAGGCTTGATGATGAAAATAAGCATCCAAATTCTGAATAGTGACAGATAGTTGCATCCATACTAGATTAATTGCATTTAGTTTGCATGGATTCTTATCTCGAAAACTGGTTATGAAAAAGAAAAAGAGGGTGAAGTAAAGCTAGAATTAAAAAAATTCATCATTACTTTATGTGATAGAATGTGTTAGAAATTTAAAAAAATCAAACTTAGATTAAGGTGCATTCATCCTTAAAAGTTGCATTCATCATATAATTTGCATTCATCCTTAAAAGTTGCATTCATCATATAATTTGTATTCATTTTAATTCATCCTAAAAAAGTGCACTCATTATATCTCATTACATTAAACTGCATTCATCATTAGCTAGCATTAATTATAGTTTGTTGCATTAGATTGCATTATTAAAATTCATATCGTTAGATTGTAGTAATCATAATTTTTAACCATTAAGTTGCATTCATCTAGGGTTCATTGTATTTAAATATTAAATTGCATTAACTAGAATAGGTACATTAATGATTAGGTCATTAAATCCATCATTCATCATTAATCATTACATATCATTAGGTTATTTTATCATTCATTAAGTTAGTTTGCATCCATTACATTAATTGCATTAGTTAACTATCATCTATCATTAGGTGCATTCATCCTTAAGGTAGTTCATCCATTAATCATTAAAACATTAGAATCATTGTATTTATATCTCATTATCCATTAAACATTGCACATCACTACATTATATTATCAATAAAACCATAAAGCATCAAAATCCATCCATCCATATCATCACATAAAATTAAACATTAAAGCATTAAATACAATCATTAGAGATCATTAATCATTAAAACATGTAATAAATGCATCCATCTAATCTATGTTATAAATAAGACATCCATCCAAAATAAACTAAGCATAGCATGTGCATTCATATTAAATTATCCATCTGAAAAACATAAAGATAAAGCATATAGATATAGGAGTATGTAGAACTGCATATCATAAATCATCTAAAAAGTAAAACCAGCACATAATGACATCATATAAAGTAAAGTCCATCAAAGTAAAACCAACACATAATGACATCATATAAAGTAAAGTCCATCAAAGTAAAACAAACTCCATGGTATCATCGAAGTCCGTATAATCAGAGTCCAGAATATAAAGTATCGATCAATAATAAGCAGAACCTGATAAAAGAATATGAAATATACAATGTCTCAATCAAAGAATCATTAAAATACATGTACGCATCAATAGGGGCACATTATATAAATCAGCTTCTTGCACCTGCACTACCATTTGTGCCTAGACCATTAGGACCTGGTATAGGACCTCATCTAGAGTTGGCTTGTAATCCATGCTGACTCATCACAACCATAAAGATTTGCATCATAGTGCTCAACTATGTGTCTTGTTGTTTGATCTCGATCACATCATCTTGTTGTGATTGAACATATGATGCCAATCTTTCAGGTGCCTGTGAGGGTGCTACCTGTGATGGTACTACCTGAGAGGGTGGTGTCTGAACTGGTGGCGTCTGAACAGATGGTGCCTGTAAGGTTTCCTGAGAGGGAGGTGCCTGTGGTGCCTGTGTACCATGCAAAATCCATGGAACATGTGTTCCAATCTATACTCCAACCTATGCACCTATCTCTACTACTAAATCAAGGGCTACTTGCCTATAAATCCTAGCCCTATGTTGGCCCCATCCACCTAGTTTAACCTAATGAACCTAATGTAAGGCTTTGAATGGACCACCTTTGACACATACTCGACCACCACACATACGAACACCACCTCTAGCAGGAGCTGGGGCAATGATAACAGGAATAGCTACCCTCCCACCCCGCCTGGATCTGCCAGCACAGATGCCTTGTCGACCTTCTCTTTTCTCACCACCATCATCACCGTCATCATCATCAGATCTGTCATCGATCCTAGGTATAGGGTATATGAGATTAGTGAATCTTGGAAAGGAGTTTTGAAGGAACCACTGGGCATAATCATCAGTCATACCAACATCAACTATGTGCTCCCTCATGTCCAAGGCTAAATGAGGTAGGCTTAGGAGCTTATCACATGTTGTACGATAATCTATCTAAGGACCCCAAAGGGATCACTCTGCATGTACTCTTGCATAAATTGCCAGTCCCTGTGGCATGCCCTGAGGTCGGCCATAATGTCAGAGAACTCTATAGAAACAAAAATGCTTAATGATCAATGATGTACACCCAATCATCCACTGAGGCATACACATAAATGGGAGCTCTATTGCATCCTTTGTCTATGGCTCGCATCCAAGATATGGCCTCCAAGTCACCTGATCTAAATCATCAATAATGTGTCGCCAGTAGTCAAGCTTTCCCAAATGTGTCTAGAAAACCATACCCTCATAGATAAATGCAAACGGCCATCCAAGATCTCACCATCATACTACAATCAGGTGTGTGATAGGTAGATGCTCCCATGTCCATAACTGTAATAAAACTGCACCAGCAGACAATGCAGCGCCACGTCTATAAACTACATCATGCAGATCATGATATAGTTATGTCAGTAGGCATGAACCCTGGTCAAATCTTCGAGGATGGCTAATCATATCCTCTAAAATTTGGCCCCAGCCAACTGCAAAGTCATGACCCCATTGGTTAGGAAGTAATAAATCATTGACTGGTACTCCAAGTAATGTGGGAAGAACATGGAAAGAGGTAAATTGTACCCACAGGATGCTCTCATTGCCAATTGTCGGTTCACCAAATAATCATCTGCATACAGTGTTGTTATAGACCTAATCATAATACAAGATCTATCCGTGTGTGGGAATGTGCAACAGTCGGTACACATCCTCGAGAGTGAGAGTCATCTCCCCCACCAGCAAATGGAAGGTATTATGGTCAGAGTGCCACCTCTCTGCCATAACTATAAGTACGCCCCGATTCACTCATAATCGAGGTAGAGAAAGTAAAAATGAGAGACCACATTGCCCTATCAGTCGATGCTCTTATCCACTAAAATTATCGATCATTTGGAAAGGTCAAAGATACAACCCTTAGACAACTAACTTCTGAAGGGGAGCCTACGGAAGCAAGTTAACACGACATGAGTAATCAAAATCATCACATGTTGAATCATCACAAGCCAATCGACATCCTAAAACCTATCAAACCATCATCAATTTTCCTAATTCTACTTAGAGAGGATAGAAAATTCATCATCACAATCAACCAACCAATCAGGATTGACAATCAAAATTCATCATCACATGATCATAAATTACATCAAACAACTTGTTTTATCACAAGACTCATCAATCAAGGCAATTAGCAGATCGACGTAATCAACCGAGCAGGAAAACTAACTGAAAGAGCTCAAAATTTCAAAAAGGGGTGTACATGCTATTTCATTGCTTGTACACGCTAAAAGGAAAATGCGCCATTAAAATGTTTAAAAGCTCAATTAAAAATATCAAACACGCTAAAACAAGGTATACACGCTACAAGATATATGTGTATGTGCTACAAGAAGTTTCATCCGCGCAGAGCTAGTCATATGTGCTATAAGAAACCTAATAAGTGAAATTTAGACCTAGGGTTCATGTTGGTGCGTACTACTAAAATGCATGTACGCACTATTAAAAACTATGGATGCGCTAAAACATGTTTGTAGGCACTATTTAAATCTTCGTACATGCTATTTCATTTGAATTTGAAAAAAAAATCTAACTACAAAATTCTAATTTTTTTGAATTAAAATGCATAAAATCGACAAAAGAAGTTTCCATGGGTACTCACTGGAGGTCCATAATCAATTGGCCATTGATAACATCGACTGCGCTTGAATGTGTGCTCCCTATAAGGCACCACCATCATCGCAACTCAGAGGAGTCAGAAGGTGAAAAGTAAAACTGAGAGGTGAAAATGAATAGTAAAATTGACTTTTCACACCTATATATAGTCATTTGACCTAAAAAGGGGCCTTTTTAGTAGAAATTTGACCCAGGGTCCAAATTGAACACCAAATCAGTTGATTCAGGGGCATTTGTTATCAGAATATCTTAAAAACAATATTGAAAATGAAATCAAAATTAATGCAAGATTGAAAATATTCAAGGAAATTGATCAAAAATACAAAAAAATTTACCAATAAAATTTCATTTCATTTCCGAGGGGGCATACACTCAGATCATCATTGATATCATTAACATAATCAAATCAGTGACACAATCATTCAACCTAAAAAAAATTTGAATTCATCAGTGGGGCATCGAAATGAACAAATCAGGTCAAATTAGGCATACATCAGGGATCCATCATCAAAATGACCATCGAGACTATCAATCAATCAGGATTTCATCAGAGAATTTGCATCTATCATCAAAATTCAATCAGAAATCAGGAATCTACATCAGGATATCAAACATTCTTTGAACCAATGCGCTTCGCCCATCGATTCAAAGAGGGGCATTTGTAATCACCTAAAATTGGTCAAGATTAAATCAAGTGAGCAACTAAGGCAAAATCAAGGCATTAATTGCAATCAAGCCAAAATCTAACATTAATTGAAAATCAAAAGCCAATTAAATTAATTAAATCAAGATAAATCAATTAATTATGTAATTAATTGTATAGCTCAATTAAAAATCAAATCAACCCATTCAAGGGGTACACATGGCTAAAGGAATCAATTAAATTCAATTAATTAATTCCTAATTTCCCTCACCCATCACATTAGAGGAAATTATCTCAACCAATAGGAATTGAGGATTGGACTCGCATGGATCAAAAGCAAATTGAATCTCAATCACTCATAAGGAGAGAGCATCTTGACCAGTCATTTTGTCTCATTGTCCCAAGCTTTGAGGACAAACTATTTAAATTGTCCCTGTATTTGAAACCATGGACTAAACATTTAATCTAATCACGATTAAAGTAACTCCACCCCCTATGCTTGCAAAAATCTTTAAAAGCAAGGCTAAAATCAGGAGAAAAGGATCCCTTACATCTTTGAATTGCATCAACATTATAGTGAATTTGACCTAGAATAATAACTTGCATAATTTAGCTTTTTTTTAGTAAAATATGTTTAAATTGCATCATCATTTAGCATTTATTCTTATTTTAGAGCTGGCTCTAATGGATGCTTGCTGAGAGCATTGAATTAGCATCTTTAAATAGGGATCCATGAGATGTTTATTGCTTCAAGTTTTCAATTCATCATGTTTTAAAGGTTGATTATCTTAATTTTAAATTGATTCTTAGCAAATTAATTTCATGGAGGTATTTTTGATACACATTATGAAGTTAATTTTTTCTTTATGTGAAGCTAAATCAAAGAACATTGTGTTGATATCAAACATGATCAAGTCGACCTTGGATGAAAATTCTTTCGCTAAGAAGCACCATATTGTCTTGAAAACACTCAAATTTTGTTTAGAAAGGACAACTTATTTAAGATGAAACTCAAATAAGCCATTGAAATCAGCAACCACCCCTTAAACCATAACCAAGATGAGGGTTGGGGTCTCAAATCTTCTTGGCATGCTTTATTTTCCAACCTCAGGAATCTCCAAACCATCTACCCTAATCATTTCCACCCCTCTCTTCCTCCTCCACCCCTTTGTTTCCCCTTCTTAGGTGTTGGGGTATCTCCCCCTTCCTTTTCCCCCTCCCCCTCCCCCTCTTCCCTCGATGTTCCCTTATAGCTTTTGAGGTTCTCCCAAATTTTGGGTCGAGGTGCCTCATTGGGTTTATAGACCATGTGGTTTAAGGTTGGTAGGTTGTTTCCAATAGTGGCATGTTGTGATGCTTAAGTTCTTATGTTGTTGTTCTTTCCATCAAGGTTCAAATCTCTTTGGGGATGAGGTCCCCCATTTTTTGCCTCGCCGATTCATAGATATGGGTCAAAGTGTTTACCCATCTTTTTAAAAAAAAAAGTTGGCAGGTTTACCTCTCTCTCTCTCTCTCTCTCTCTCTCTCTCTCTCTCTCTCTCTCTCTCACTCTCTCTCTCTCTCTCTCTCTCTCTCTCTCTCTCTCTCTCTCTCTCTCTCTCTCTCTCTCTCTCTCTCTCTCTCTCTCTCTCTCTCTCTCGTGTGTACGTGCATACACACACACACCCTTACACACCTACACATTTAATGCTATTCACATTTTTAAGATTTATGTTTCATTTTCATTTTTGTGCCTTGTGTTCTCCCTATTTGTTTATTTATATTTTTTTTTTACCTTTTTTCGCTTTTGGCACTTTTAATTATCACCCTCAATTCGAAGCTAAATTGTCGACAATGCTTCCCAAAGTAATTTATTTCTTACCATAGAGTTGGGACCGTAAATATTAATCAACTAGAATTTTGTATCAAAAAAATATACTTGAATCTACATTTAATGAGCATTGACTGAAACACTTTCTACCTAGAGGATCTTCTCTTTCCATAAAATGGCCAAACCCCCTCAAGCTCCATTAGGAGACACTAAAAATTTCCATTTTATCCATTTGGTAAAAGGTTGTTTTCTCTATTTTTCTGAAAACTTAGTTTCTTGAAGAAAAACACTATTTGCCCCACAAGAATCTTCTTGAGATTTTATGAGGTGTTGTTTGTTGGGGACATTGAGAACCCTAACATTCTATGACATGATTTTTGTGCCTTAAAAGGAGAGTGACATGCTTTCCAAGGCCAAATTTTATTGAGATTTGTTTGAACACATGATTTGATCTCATACTTAGTTTTTTTACATTTTTAGGCTTTCCAGTGTGTTTCTTGATTTTTTAGAGTTGAACTTTGGAAGATTCTTTCATTGGGAATTGAAAAATGTAAGGAAATTAAGGTAGCAAAACAACTTACCACACTAACCTTAAGAGGAGGGTTATGCAAAAAAATGTTAGATCTTTACAACAATTATAGAAGCTTAAGATAAATACGCATAAATAACATGCATACCACAACTGAATGATTTAAGTGGGGAAAACCCTTTTGGAGAAAAACACCACACTCTAGAAGGCACCCAATATTTTATTCAAAAATCAACAATAGATTATAATATACTTGTAGAGAAATATTCTTACATGAGTATCTCCAATGGAGGTCCAAAGAAAACTCAACAACTATCAAAATTTTACACACAACCTCTATCTCTCACACCTAGTATATAGGAGTTACAATACATGAAACCATCAAATAGTATTACAAAACCATGGGCTAGAAACCACCTTAAAAAGTGGTGCCCATCTTATCATCAATTAAAGGTGTCAGGTATGGTGTGTCAAACAATACACCAAGACATGTAGCTTCTTGTTATAGCACATTTAAGTGTCTAACACATTTTGATGTTTCATATTTCAGGAGACCCAACTTCCAAATGCTATAAATTTTGAGCTAGATGATATATTAATAAACCATTTGAAGCATCAAAAAGGTCATGATGTGCTCTATCAATTTATAACCAGCTATGATGATCACTAACAATTTTGGGTCATTTAGGAGCCTCTAAGGCCTTCAAAATTAACATCAAAAAATTTCTTCGACAATTTATAAAATAAGAACTTTGATATCTTCAAATCTAGACATTATCTTGCAATGAAAACTTAGTGACATGATTATCTTTCCAATTCATAGCTTTGGGAAATTTTTGGACCAATCCATGCTCAAATGCAAAACTTACTATAAAGAGTAATTTTATTTAAATGCAAGGTTGGGACACTATTTTCCTAACATTCTCCCACTTGACAAATGACATACAATAGAAAAATGAGTATCTAAACCATAATTTAAATGATAGGGGAGGTCCATATATTATGAACACCATTTGAACTTCTTTGTGCTCATAGCCTTAGTTAACAAATCTAAACATTCGTTAAAGTCTCTACCTTAACTAGCTTCACCCTACCACTGTCGACCATATCTTTGACAAAATTATACTAAACACTAATGTGCTTGGTCCTAGCATGAGAAGTTTGGTTTTTAGCTAGATAGATCACAGTGTGACTAGATCACAATAAAGTATCACTAATTCTTCTTTTAGTCCAATATCTGAAACACGGTCCCTTAAAAGCCAAATGACTTCTTTACAAGCATGAGTAGCTCCTATATACTTAGCTTCAGTGGTTCTCAAAGAAAGCATAGCCCATCGATTATACATCCAACTAATTACACAGCCAAATAAAGTAAACACATAATTATTTGTGGATCTTCTTCTATCAATATTGCTTGCTCACTTTGAATCCACATAACCATGAATATCAAGGTAATTATTGTCTCTTATCAAATTACCATGATAACACAAAGAATCCTCTAATGTACCTTTCAAATATTTGAAGATTTTATAGATTTGTCTCGATCAAGCTATAACCTACTATGTTGGTTAAAAATAGTT
This sequence comes from Chamaecyparis obtusa, assembly GCA_027943335.1. Classification (NCBI taxonomy): domain Eukaryota; kingdom Viridiplantae; phylum Streptophyta; class Pinopsida; order Cupressales; family Cupressaceae; genus Chamaecyparis; species Chamaecyparis obtusa. Next base: position 824,423 of record BSBK01002177.1, on the reverse strand, counting down.
TTAGGCCATTTAGGAGTCTTTAAGGCCTTCAATATTGACTATGAAAATTTTCTTTCGCAACTTCAAAAACAAAAACTTTAATATCTTCAAATCTAGACATGATCTCGCAACAAAAATTTACAGGCATGCTTATCTACCCAATCTATAGCTTTGGGAAAAATCTCAGACCAACTTGCACTCAAATGTAAAACTTACTATACATAGTAGTTTTATTTAAAAAGAAGGTAGACTCTATTTTCCTAGCATAAAATAGATGGGAAAGGAGGTTGAGATGGATAAAAACTTTCCACTAGAACCTCATCTAATATTTCCTCAACCATTTGATCACACAACTTAGAAGGAAGGTCTCCTACCAAGTGGTCCAGTTTGCCTCCCAGAAATTGATTTTTAAGATCTACTAAAACCTCATCTTTAGAATGATACTAGGATGTACCTGACTCAAACTTTGAACTGTACACTTTGACCTATCCATAGGAGAACAATCCTTGTATGCTAAAAGTTTGAAAGAACACTTTGGTTGCATGCTCATATCTAAAAGTAGACCTAAATGAAATCTTTTGAGAGAACCCAAAGGAATTCAAATGGATGTTGGAATTTTCATTCTAAAAGAAAATTGGTTAACATAAAAGATAAAGTCGAGGCAAGATAGAGAGGACAATATTAGAGGCAAAGAATCTAAAAACCCAATAAGTCTATGTTTTTCAAGGAAAGGAGGTACAAAGATAGATTTTTTAAGGTTTAAAAAGAGTTTCCAAATCTCTTTCCACCATGTATTCAAAAGAGACAACTTTACTATAGGGGGAAATATACTTCTCACATGCAAGCTAATTAATACATTGGAAAATCAAAATGTCACTCCCACAAATGACATCATCAAATGCACATAAAATTAATTACATAATAAAATTAATAATATAGAATTAACAATGTTAATTAAATGATCAACACAAGGAAATCAAAGGTGGAGACATCATATTCTTAATAGATCTCAACGTGCTTAGTCCTTTGATGATAGAACAAATTACATGATATTTAAATCACACTCTAATTATCATAATAAATGATTATAGACTTATGAAATGGAATGAAAAACTCAATGAGCATATTCTAAAGCCAAAGAGATTCAATAGAAACATTAACTACTTAATATTCAAAAACTATAAATGAAAGATAAAAGGTACACTCATTCTTGCTCAGCCCAAAAATTGGATCATAACCTAGTGAGAAGCAATATCCTAAAGTAGACGTACGATCTTAAAAATTGGCTACCCAAATTGAATTTGTATATCCCACCAACCCAACATCCACACCCACTCCACTATGTGAGTTTCACAACTTTAAGTACCTTGAATGTAGTGAAGAATATTCTCAACTACTTTGAAATGAAATTTGTGTAGCTCCTACATTATTGAGCTACCATGCCTACATTATATGAAATGTCAATTCTTGTGTGAGTTAAGAATATGAAACTACCAACAATTTTTTGATACAAGATGCCCTCAATGAAAGGTAAAAATCAGTTTACCTCAAGTTTGAACTTGAACAAAAGTGGAGTCAATGCAAGCGTACAATCAACATCATAAAAATTGGAGAGTATATCAAGCCCATACTTGGGCTATGCTAATAAGATATCTAAAGAATATTAAATGATTTAGATCTCTTAGAAGTAGTGTAATAGACCCAAGTCTAAAATAAATAAATAAATAAAATTGATCCTCAAATAACATATGAGTGAGTATCATCGGGTACTATAAAATATAGACATTCAAATAAAAATGGCATCTAATAAACCCAAGTATTAGAATGATTCCATCTTGGTGTACCAAGCTTGAGGGTCTTCTTTGAGTCTATGTAGTTACTATATGAACCCTTGTGACTGCTCCATGTATATCTCTTCTTGAAGGTCACTATGACTGAAAAAAAATCTTCACATCCATCTAATGAAATTCCAATCTATGGAATGCAACAATAGTAAACAACTCAAATGGAATTAATTTTGGGAGCTAGTACAAAATTCTCAAAGTAGTACATTTCAAGAACTTTGGAGAATCTTAGAATAACCAAGTAAGAATATTCTTATCAACTGACCCATTTGCAATTATTTCTTTTTTATAGATCCACTTGAACAAAACAAGTTTATTTCCCTTAGGAAGGGGGACTAAATATTATGTGTGGTTCCTCTCTAAGGAACTAAACTCTTCCCGCATAGTAACATCCCACATTAGGGTACTCGAAGATTCTTGAAAAGATTGTGGATTGAAAGTTATAAAAATAAAGAGACATGGAGCCTCATAAAACTATGATCATGTCTTTCTAGTGTTTGAAGGACTCCCTACAAATATACTATAGATTTTAATGTTTATCAAGCCCAAAGAGGCCCTCTAGCTAAAGAATGTAACAATTATGGAAGAGAAAGTGAGTGATAACTAAATTAATAATGTGAATCAATATCACAATCACAATTTGAAGAAGATTCCTCTACAAGATCATGAAGATCAAAGATCTTATAAAGATTTATTAATATGTTGTAATGATTCCAAAGTGGTGATTGATGGAGAAGTAGAGGGAGAAGAGTTGTCAAGAACCTCCTCCCAATGAACACTCCTCTCGTTGAACAACTAATGAGTATTGGTCCATGCTTGGAAAGGAGTTACCCCCTTAATAGCTTTGGAGAATTTTATTATTATTATTGAGTTGTTACATTGTGAACACGATATTTAGTTTGGTGTTGTTTTATTTCTAAAAATTACTTCATTACAACTATTTCCATCTTGTAGGATTTTGTGATAATCTTCTATTCTAGTTTCTTGAAATTTGTTGAAGTAACATTTTTGAGACAAGAATAACTTATATTCACTAGTCAAAGAAGACATATTTTCAAGCATTTTTTGAACCAATAATTTTTTTCTTGTCCTCATTTGTTTCTAGACATTCATCTTAATTCTATATTATAGTTCTTATCATATTTTATCTTGTGTTGTGAAAATTTAAGTTTCTCTTATTATTATTATTTTTATAGAGATGACATATCTATGTGTTTTTTGTCTCACACATTTGTGTCGGCATCTTGGATTTCCCATTTCTTAATCTCTTGTTTCCATGGAAATGGAATGCTAGATCATTTTTAGACCTAAGTTTACTACTATTTATTGTAACAAGTACTCATGATTCTTAAATTGTAGACATAATTTTAAGAGCATGTTATCTCAATTCAATTCATCATTCTATTTCATTACCCATGGAGGTTTAAAGACAAAAATAAGGACTTTGACCATTTGGAAAGCTCCCTAATAGTCACTATATACCCTTTCTCCCAACTATAGGTACTTTTGGTGGATCCAATTCATGGAGGTTTCACATTATCTATCCTTCACCATATTTCTTATAGTATAGTTTACATAGAATTTATTTTATCCTGAAAATTTTGATATTGTCTTATAATTTGTGTATATTATAGTTGCCATTTTATACTATTGACTATTTTCATTGTAATGCTTTCTACCTAAGCACTCCATTTCCTATCTAGATTTCATAAATTTGTATATGAAAGACTACAACATGTTTGGATGCAACCACAATTGTGTTGTCATCTCTAAGGTATATTTTCATCTATAGAATATATGCTTTTCAAATTTTCTCTACATTACATCTCATTTTAGGTAACTATTTTATACCCACTTTGTAGAATTTATTATTACATTCTTCATTTTTCTATTTTTTCTTAGTTTGAAAGCAAAACCCATAGTATTTTGTTAAAGGAATTAATGTAGTTTTACAATAGAAAAACTACATTTTAATAGGTTTAAAATTTTGCATATGATTGTATATTCAAAAAATGGAATATCATATTTTTAATTCTATCTAAAAATATCAAGGGATCTAAACAAATAAAATTAATTTCATCTTATTTTAGTAGGCAAGGATATGACGAAGGATTTGTAAGCTACAAATCTATATTTTGTGGAGGCATAGAGAAGTTGCATAAAAACTTGGATTGGAAGTTAGGGTTCATTTAAGATTATTGTGTTTAGGAAGAGTATTTTTCAGATAAAATGTGTTGTATATCTTGTAGACTTCAATAAGAGTTATAAGGAACTACATGGTAGAGAACTTGAGGACACTTGGTCGTGGATTAAATTTTGGTTATGTTGATGTAAAATATTTTTGGTCATGTTTTCACATAGATGTACAAAGATTTGTTAAAAGATGCAAAATGTCTCAAGTTACAAAAGGTGTAGCCCAAACACAAGATTGTGCTAAGTCATTGTCAATACTAGACAAACCTTGGAAGAACCTTCTATGGATTTTGTCCTTGAACTACTATCATGAACTTGAGAGGTAATAACTCCTTTTTCATTATCGTTGACAAATTTAAAAATGTGCACTTCATTTCTTGTTAGCAATTAGATGGTGTATCTAGGACCATACATTTGTTCAATAAAAAATTGTGTTGTAAGGATTTTTACAAAGTATCACCTCAAATAGGGATACTAATATTTTTGACTAATTTATAACATATTTTAAAATTAGTTAGGTACATATTTGAACTACAATCCTACAAACCATGCACACAAATGTTCAAATAAAATCTATAAATAAAAGTCTATGTGGAATCCTAAGAAGTTTGGTAGAAGATAAACCAATATAATGAGGTTCTTTATTGGCACAAGCAAAACTTGCATATGAAAACTCAATAAATAGGCCTACAAGTAAGAAGTTATTTCAAATTATTTTTGATTAAGTAAAAATAGGTTTTAGGGATCGGAAACCCACTACATCAAAGATAAAAAGATAAAATCATTAAAGTCTAGCAAAAAATGAAACTATGACTAACAACCAACTACAAACAAAGAGACAAAGCCAGCACACAACCAGAGATCAGAAAAAAAAACAAAACCAACAACTAGACACAAAGCATAAAACAAAACTAAACAATTTTTTTAAGAAGCTTAGCCGCTTCCATCTCCAGTTGCTCCATATTTGCAGGAGCTCTCTTTAGATCTTCAATGTCTTTATTTGGCTTCAAATATTTCTTCTTCATGCTTGCATGAGTCCTCTTACCAAGTCTAGCAATCTCCTTTGATCCAACATCCTTGTCACCTTTGATCTCCACAATGGCCCTATCTTGAATAGTTTTCTCTAGCTTCCCAACAAGGATCTTCATGTGTTTCGCAAAAGCCTTAAGGATCTTGTGGCTTTGTTTCCCAATTTTCTTCAAAGTGGCCTCCATTTTAGAAATCGAGGCTCTATTTCCCCAAAATTCTTCTCATGATTACCCCTAAGGGTTTCAACATCCTTCAGCAGTTGGGCATTATCATCTAGAGTAGCAATCTTCTCATTAGCAGTCCACAGATCATTAGTAGCAGCAGGCACAATGTTGCTCTCTTTTCCCACACCATAAGTGGGTAAATTCTCTAGCTTGCTGGAGAGATCCCTTTGTTTTATGTTGATGCCTTTGACCTCGTGAAAAACCCACCTAATGAGCTTGTAAAAATCCATGACACCTTCCTTGGTCATTTGTAGGAAACCAATGGAGAACTCTCTATTATGTCGGTCCAACTCACTCAAATCAGTTATATCTATGGTCTTTGTATCTTCCTCTTCACTCTCCTCAAATTCTATAGGGGAAACATTACCCTCCTCTAAACCCACAATTTTCAAATTTCTACCTTTAGGAGGGGAAGCACTAACATCCTTCTCAAAGTCCACATTTTTTTATTTTCTGTCACCAAGGGGAGGTTTTTCGGCTCTCTTGGTAGTCAAGGAAGGTGTGAGTTTACCCACCTGACTAACATGGTGTTTGGTATGGAGCCTAATCAGTCTCCAAGTGGGAGATTGTTGATATTGTGGTGACTGCATAATGCATTGTAATGTTGGTGTACTATTTTGTTGGATAATAAGAAAGGTTGGACGACTATGTAGGTAGATTTAGCCAAGGGTTTGGGTGAACCATGTTAAATCTGTGTGTTATCTGTGTTCATATTGTTTTTCTTGTTTTGTTTCTACATATAACTATTTATTCTTATATTGTTTTGGATCTGTCAATTCCTAACACATGGGAGCTATCACTACTTTTCAACTTCTTAGGAGGGGGAATCTCCACTTCAGTGTCCCAATCTTCCTCCTCACTTTCTTCCTCCTTAGATGAATTATCTTGCTCCACACTTTTTTCTTACTATCACTTGGTTGGGGCTTGGCAATATTTTTAGAAGAGGGACCTTTACCCTTCCCTTTCTTCTTAGGATTCTTTGTAGGAGTGGAAGACCCCAAGACCTCCTGAACATCATTATCTCACCCACTATCATCATCTTCACCCACATCATTCTTCTCATCCTAAGAGTCAGAATTCCCTAAAACATGGTGCTCAACAACCATGGCATTAAAATTTTCATAAATTAACATGATCCCTTCATGGAGAGCAGGATTACCATGAGGGTTTTCCCTGAAATCTTTTATGCTTGCATGCAGAGAACTTTGTGAAATGCATGCTCCCCACTTCTATGTGTGATCATTTATAATTTTATGGTTTTGGAGTTGATATTTTAATTTCCTTACCTTCATTTAGTTCCATTGGCATGAGATTTTAAGTTTCAGAGACATGTTTTCAAAGTTTTATGGTATTCTTGCTCTAGGTTTGGTCGACTTCATATGTTTACACTTTAATTAATTGTCTTGGTGAATACAAGATGGAATGTAACATGTATGATTTTGTTTTTTATCCTAGTTAAAGTGTATTGTGGTCCACTTCTCATTCCTTTCCACTACAAGAATGTTTAGTGCCAACCTAATTTAATTTTGTTTGGTTACTTTCTTAGCTAACACTGAGAGATTTTGCAAATGAAAGGATAGTGTAAATTTATGATGAATCATTGAGGAAAAAGTGTGTGGCATGCATTTATACTTGTGTGATTTTTGTGCAAGTGTGTGTGTATACAATGGGGATGTATGAAAGATGATATATCACCCTATATGTACATAGTAGTGTGAAGTGTGGTATAGAGAAGTGTGGACTTGAATGTGTTACCTACTTGAAGTAGTGACCCAAATGTATTTATAGATTAGTTGGTTGTGTTGTTGTGTTGTTGTTTTGCATTTGTGATAGATCTATTCTATTTTATCATTCTTTATCTAGGCAATGAGCCCTCTAATAGTGATCCTTCTTTCTTCAGGCAGTGATCCTTTTTATTAGTTATCATTCCTTTTTTTAAATTACCTTAATCGATATCACCCTAATACGTGTTCATATATTTGAAAATTAATCTTCTTCGTGGTTTTTCCCTTAATAGGGTTTTCAATGCAAATATGGTGTTCTTTATGTATTATGGTTTATATGCTCTTTTATGTTTATACCTTTTTGTGGTTAATGATTTAAGGATAAGAATTTGTAGATTTGGTTTAGTAAAAGGATTTAAAGGTTTTATTAACAAGCGATTCACCCAGCCCCTCAGTTGTCATGTGCATTCAACAATTGGTATCAGATATTTGGTTCCTTGGAGAAGAGCTTAACCACTTAAGGAGATCCTGATGGAAAACAAACTGACTCTCCCTATTTTTGATGAATTGAAGCTTACGAAGAAAATGAGAGGGAAAGGAATGTCATTTTTAGTGCTCTTTTTAAAGCTAAATTAACAAACTTGTATCTTTAGAAACTTCTCATGATGTTTGGAAAAGTTGACAAGTACTTATAAAGGAAATGATATAGTTAAAAACAAGATAAGTTATAGAATGCTAAGGCTAAGTATGAAATATTGCAGATGGAAGAAGATGATAATATAACAAGCTATTTGTAGAAGATAGATTATGTTGTGAATGATATTAGAGGTCTTGGAGGTGAGTAGAAAATGATGTTGTGCAAAGGTACTCAAAAATATTACTAAACCCTATAGTTCTAAAGTCTCTGCTATAGAGGAAGCTCATAATTTAAATCACTTTACCAAAGAACAAATGTATGGTTTTTTAGTTGCTTTCAAAATTAAGGAATTTGACACTACTAGTACACGAATAAATATTGCAGTAAGGCTACTAAATCAACAAAAGAAAAGGAATTTGATGAGGAATAATTCGATGAGATCAAGGAAAACTTTTTAGAAGAATGGAGAAAGGAACCAAAAAGTAAAAATGTGAGTTACCCATTAAATGTTTTAGTTGTCGAAAGATAGATCATTATGCTTCTAAATGTCTAGACAAAATTGCAAACAAAAGAATAAGGAAAGAAAAATAAAGTTTAATAAGAAAGATTATCATGTAAGGAAATATGATGGTATTTATGATGATGAATCTGATTATGAAGATGATGAATTATTTTTATTGGTCATTAAATAAGAATAATGTTTCACTAATCTTGGAAAAATTGCTGAAAGGAAATCTTCAAAAGTTGATACAAAAATTGTAGATACAGTGCCTTCATATTTCGGTGTTAGAAGAGACAGAGATGAATGAATTATTAACAATGGATGTTATAATCACATGACTTATGATAATAGTAAGATTTTAAATCTTGAAAAGTATGATGGAGGTTTTGTTAGATTTGGAGATTATCAAACTACTAAGATGATTGGAATAGGTTCTATCAGTTTTGATGCCAAGCATAACAATGACAACGTTTACTATGTTAAAGGCTTGAACCATAGTCTTTTGAGTATTGGACAAATGTGTGGGAATGGTTATAATCTTGCTTTTCAGGATGATGGTTATGAGATTAAAATATCCAAATTTGATTGCTGCTAGAAAAAAGGACAGATGGACAAGTTTATTAGTTGAAGATTGTTACTAGATATTGCATGATGTATTAGATCAATGGGATTTGTCTATGGCATTGGAGGATTAGTCACATCAATTTTGTTATTTGGTAAATATAAGTTCAATACAAGATGTGAGATATTTGTTGAAGCTTACAAGGTCTATTAATAATGTTTGCAAAGAATGTCAATTTGGAAAAAAAATAAGGAGGACTTTCAAAGTTAAGGTACAATATTTTACCATACTATTAGAATTAGTGCATGCCCATCTTTTTGGTCCAACCCGAACAAGAATTCAACAAGGTGATAGGTACTTCATTCTCTTAATTGATAATTATTCTGAAATGACTATGGTTGCTTAAAATAAACATCGAAAGCTTTACAAAAGTTCAAGATATTCAAGTCTATGGTTGAAAATGAGATAGATAGTGTTAGGAATGGGAACACTGAGAGGGGGGGTGAATCAATGTTCACTGTATTTTATCTTTTTATTTAATCTTTAAACTAAACTTAAATGCTTAAGTACTAAAATGAACATCCACATAAACATGAAACATGAAATCAACACATAACACCAATATGGTTACAGGGAAACCCAAATAGGTAAAAACCCCAGTGGGAATTGACACCCACTAATATTCTGTACTAGTGTTTTATGATCCTTGTTAGAAGATCCTTAACCCTGTTAGGAGTTTCTTTACAATGCATTAAATATAGTAGACCTTGTCAAGGGTTGAACCCTATTAGGAGTCTTTTACAATAGTCCATATTAGGGGAGTGGGCGCACTGTTCTAGAGCTCACTGCTGAAGTGGTGAAGGCTACAACCTTCTGATCTCAGATACACACTATATCTGTTGGATGAACTGTCACTATGACACTGCTTGTTAGATCAGTTCGTTTGATGCGCTGATGCTTTGACCTCTTGCAAAGCTCTAATACATCTTATAGTATCTTCACACACTTATGCTCTTCTTATCACAACTCTTAATCAAATTCCATACCAATTACAATGGGCGCATCTCATATTTATATGTGCATAAAAAATAAACAACTAGGTCGGCCCTTAAACCTATGACATACAATGCTTTGAATTGAATTGGCTCAAGCATGTTTACAAACAAAAATATATAAATGTTTAAAACCTAATTACAATAGGTGCATAGCCTTTACATCATTAGAATATAACCACAACTCAAAATGCTAACAGTCGGTTACTTACTCTATTCTTCTTTGTCACACATTGGCTGTGTAACTTCAATTGTCTGTATCTTTCTCATACTTTCATATCTGATCATGTGCTCATAGACTAAGCATGAATATAGTCTAACCAACTTATCTTCTAGGGCACATACCATAACTCGGTCATACGCATGTGCACTAATGCTTTGAGCTTCATGAACTCTGTACACTATCCATTCTTCAATACTTAGCTGATTTCTTATCTTCCCATCAAGTGCGTTGACTCCAAACTACTATATGACTTTGTTTCCATAATGAAAACACTATAGTAAGGCATATACATCATTATAGCCAACTTGCCAACAAGATAGGACAATCAAATGCTTGAGGTCTGACAAAGAAGGAGAATTCACTTCTAAATAATTTAATATTGTTTGTGAGAATCATGGGATTAGAAAAAACTTGTCTACTCTTGCAATGCCACAACAAAATGGTGTAGTTGAAAGAATGAATAGAATAATTCAAGAATCTGCTAGAACAATGATAAAAGAAGAAAATCTATCATAAGTCTACTTGAAACAAGAAATGTGTGACGCAATATAAACACTTAATAGATTTCAAATCAAAAGACACTTTGGAAAGACGTCCTATGAGTTGTAGTATGCAAGGACCCCTTCTATGAAGTATTTTAGAGTATTTGGAAGTAAATGTTATATTAGAAGAGATGAAGAAAATCTTGGAAAGTTTGATATTAAATTGATGAAGGAATATTTCTTGGATACTCTACAAGAAGAAAATATTACACTAGATGTTACAATAAAAGATTGAGAAGAATAGTTGAAAGCACAAATGTGAAGGTTGATGAAGATATTCTAAGGATCATAGAATTTGAAGCTAGATATAAACCAGATGAGCCAACTAATAAAGAGGAAGAAGAGAAGACTGAAGAAAATGAAATTTAGATGGTACAGAGGTTTCTCTAGTGACTTCTTCTAAGGCTCTTAGGTATGTGCAGAAGAATCATTCAAAGAAATAGACAATTGGAGATAAGAATAGAGGTTTCATCAAAAGAAGAAAACCTATTGAAAAATAGGTTAACTTGTGCTTAGCTTCAAAATTTAAATTAAAGATTGTAAAATAATATTGTAGTGATCAGAATTGGATGGAATCTATGAAAGAAGAACTTGATTAGATTGAGAAGAATCAAATTGGGAAACTGGTCCTTAGACTAGATGATAAGAATGTAATTAGAAAAAAATGGGTATTCTAAAACAAATTAGATGAAGATGGACATTTAATGAGGAATAAGGAAATAATTGTATGTAAAGTTTATACACAAGTGGAAGGAAATGATTTTGAGGAGACTTATGCTCATGTGGTTAGAATGGAGGCAATCATAATGTTATGGCTTTAGAAACACATAATGACTTCTAGGTTTATCAAATGAATGTGAAATTTGCATTCTTAAATGGAGAGTTAAAATAAGTACATACATAGAGCAACTAGAACGTTTCAAGCTATCAAATGATCCAGACATGGTTTGCAAGTTGAATAAGGGATTATATGTATTTAAGCAATCTCCCAGAGCTTTTTATGCAAGGCTTGAAAAGTATTTACTGAAGAAAATATTTGAAAAAGGTACTACTGACAATAGTCTCTATTAGAAGGTTAAAACAAACGATATCTTGATTATTGTTGTTTATGTGGATGACATTATTTTTTAAGGAAATGATGGTATGTGTAAGAAATTTGCTTGATGAGATGAAAGAAGAGTTTGAAATGTCTATGTTGGGGAAATGAATTTCTTTCTTGGTTTGCAAGTTAATTAAAAAAATGAAGGTATCCTTATTTCACAATTAAAGTATGTTAAATAAATGTTGAGGAAGTTTGGAATGGAGAATGCTAAATCGATATGTACTCCTATGGTTACTGGTTGTAAGTTAAGAACACATTTTGAATCCCATGAGACTAATGAGAGTAAGTGCAGATCAATGATTGAAAAAAATTTAAACATGACTCGTACTAGACCAGATATTGTGCATGATATTTGTCTTACAACCATATTTCAACAAGATTCTAGAGAAACGCATGTTGTGAAAAAAAATTAAGATATTTGAAAGGAATAGAAGACTTTGGATTGTGATATCCTAGAAAATCAAACTTCACTTTGATAGCTTATACTGATGCATAATGTGCTTGATGTGTGGATGAAAAAAATAGTACAAGTGGAAGTGCACTTTTCCTTGTACCCTAATTAGTTGTTTGGTCAAGTAAGAAATAGGATTTAGTTTCTCTGTATAATGCTAAAGCTAAATATATTGCTACCACCTCATGTTATACATAGATTTTATAGATAAAAAAATCTTTGTAAGATATTGGAATAATGATTGATGAGCCTATTTCTATCTTATGTGACAATACTAGTGCAATAAATATTTCAAATAATTTGGCATTGCATTCAAGGACAAAACATATTTCAATATAGTACTACTTTCTAAGAGAAAAGGTTTTAGAGAATGAGGTAAAGATTGAGTATGTACCTACAAAATAATAGATTGTTGATATTTTTACCAAGGCTCTCTCTAAGGATATATTTGAGTATCTCTAGGAGAAAGTGGGGTTAATTGCCCCTCCTTATTAGAGTTAGATGCATATGGAAGTATATTAGTTTAATGAGTTTCATACATACTCTTGAATCTGGACCAATGATGGTGGCTTCCTCTTAAGGGGAGCTAACTACAGTTGTGAGTTGATATGCATATCTCAGGGGGAAGCAATTATAATGATTAGGTGATTTATGTATCAGGCCTTTGTCATTGATGTCAAATGGGAAGCGTGAGTGACATATGAGGGAGACTTTGGTTTGGAGATTGAGTGATAAGAATTTTTTTACTGTCGTTGATGTGTTTCCATCAAGGAAAAAGGAGAAAATTGTTGCAGGATTGAGTAAAATGAATATTGATTAATTAGTATGGTTGTCAATGATGTCAACATGTTTTTGTTGTCATTGGTGACTATTTCTCGTGCAGTGGTGTTAAGATCATTCTCTGCATATTCTTCATATTGCAAATCCACTTATGAGGTTTTGATATGTTGTTGAATAGTGTTTGAAGAAACTGGATTCAAGTATTTGTGATTTAGATCAAAGTGCAATAGAATTGGTGTTTGTTTGAGTATGATTGTGTTTTACAGTGTTTTCTGCATGAAATGCATGCTCCACATTTCTTCTTGTGACTATCTCTAATGTTGTGGTTTTGGAACAAATTTTTTAACATCATTAGCTTTATTAATTTAGTTTGCACAAGATTTTAAGTTTCAAAGACATGGTTTCAAAGTTTGATATTGTTTAGTGATAACCCAATTCAAACTATATTTAGTTACTTGCTTAGTTGAAAGTGGAAGATTTCACAAATGAAAGGATGGTATAAATAAAGCATGAATCATTGAGGAAAAAGTGTGTGACATGTGTAGATACTTTTGAGAGTGCTTTACAACTATGTGCATATGCAATGGGGTTGTATGAAATAAGGATATGTCTCATTGTGTGTATGAAGTACTACGAAGTGTGGTATAGAGTAATGTGAACTTTCATATGTTAGCTAGTTGAAGCAGTGAGCTACAAGTATCTACAAATTATTTGGTTTTTTTGGTGTTGTACATTAGTGGTGGATCTATTCTCTTTTATACTTCTTCATCTAGATAGTGAGCTCTCTGATAGAGAGCCTTCTTTCTTCAGGAAATGAGCCCTTGTTTGCAAAATTACTATAATTGGTGCCACCCTAATAGGTGTTCATATATTTTGATAATTATTGTTCTTTGTAGATTTTTCCTTAACAAGGATTTCCATATAAATCTAGTGTTCCTTGTGTATGATGGTTTCTATGCTCTTTCATGTTTATATCAAAGCAAGTTTCCTCATTTTTTGTAGAGAAGGAAAAATTCACCAACCTCAAGACTAATCAAATTGTGTTGGGATGAATCATCCCTTGAACCAGCTCACTTCAACTAGTGCTCTAGTGAGCTAGAGGATCAAGAAAAAAAAAATTGATAAAGAGACCTATAGTAACTAAGATACAAAATAAAAGAAATTGAAATAATTGTGAATTCATAATAGATAAATATACTAACTACTAGAACTAGAAAAGCAAACTACCATGGTTAATAGCCTAACTCCACGAGATCACTTCTTCAGACACTTGTGCGGGTCAAGGATAACAATGCATATATATAATGTATGTACAACACACATTCTATAGGAAGAGTATAAAGAAAGAAAAATAAAGAGAACTAACTATAATAATTAAAATGAAATTAAGCTAATGACAAAGAATTAAAATGACAACCAAATCATAGAAACAATAATAGAACAAGTGGCTATAGATAGAAGAAACTCACTAACAGTAAAGGTTGATGAATCAATCCATTTATTCATCCTACACACCTACACACATACAAACAAGTTAAAGTGTTGGGTGGTTGTTTAGAGTCTTACCTCAGTCAAATCCTTTTTTGGTGTTTCCACCTCTACGACAACCGATATAGAAAATATAAATGTTGATAGATAACCATAAAGGTCAAATGACCAAATGATAATATTGCAAGATGTTGATAAAGAAGTCTGATATTCTAAACAAGATATGAAATAAAGTGATATGAGTGACTTATGTTCACCACAATGAAGCCAAATCTTAGCAAGGTGAAGAAAATGATGATCAAGAGAATGTAAATAGTTGTACCAATGCAATACAAAGCTCAAGAACATAATAAAAAAGCTTTGTAGATGAAGTGTATAATTAATTTTGTAAAAGGGAGTGATCAATAAGTGTGTAGATATCCCAATGAGGTTTTAAAATGGGATTATAATGGCTAAAATTGAATTTGGGCATTGGTGGGTAGTGAAATAGGTTGTTACACTACAAGGGTGGAAGTTTGTAACACCTTAACAACATTGTACACAACTATAGATTTTTGGGATGAGTGCATGTTGTGCAGATGTCTCTACAAAATACATGCATCCTAGGTCCTCTAGGTCATATTGCTGAGATTCTATGTGGGTGATTGCCATGGCTCAATGAAGGGATGTGAAGGGTGACGTGGAATTTTATATTTTAAGATAAGGTAGAGACATGGAGTAATGGTAAATTACATAGGGGTAAAAATTTATAACCTTACATTTTTCCCCCACTTTAGCAAGAGTATCACAATGAGACAATGTGAGCTAAACTAGAGAGAAATTACATGACTTACTAGCTAGGGATTTCATCCACATAGTGTTTCTCTTAATGAGAAAGCCTTGAATTTTTTAGCTACATCTAGCATGCAAGATGTATACAAGCATGCTATATTATGAAGAAAATCATAGAAAAAAACCATCAATGGTGCATTGGTATGGGTGGAAACTTGTGCTATGCCAAATAGCCATAGGGTAGGGAAATTTTGATAGTGTGTTAATCCAAGTAGAAAAATCTAGATAGTCAAATGATAGGGTGGCTTTAGATGGTGCACCAATGTGAGTAGGAAAAACTCAATAGTCACATGATAGGGTGGCTTAGATCACGTTGGTACAAATATAAAAAGACAGATATGTGCATGATAGGAAAAGATTAGATTAGATAGTGGATTAGCCCCCACAAAGATAGACACAAAGATCAAAATTTTTGAATTTTCTGACAAAAACTTTGATATAGAGACAGCATGATAATCAAATAAAAATACAATCAGATAAAACATATATAAAAACCCCTCCTTAGAATGGATCATGTTTCTCAAATGGGAGCATGATAAATTCTAAGGAGAGATATATACATTATAACATGTCAACATATGAGATGTTTTCATAGAATTTCACTTCCTAATGGGTAACACATTATATCCACAACATCCAAATAGATATAGGGGATTTGATGAGTTAGAATCAGAACCTAGAAGACTGATATACAATGTATCATAGGGTATTTAATCATGGCCAATAATGGCTTAGATCTAAACAATAGCACATGCAAACAAAGAAAAATAAAAATTTGTGTCAACATGGAAGGGAATCCTAAATGCCCCCAACACTTTGTATCATCCTCAAATGTCAAAAATCAAGATACAACAAATAGAAGAATAATAAAAAACATTGAAGAAGGTGCACAATAGATAACCCCTTATTTCTGATTACCAACATAGTACAAGCATCCTCCAAGTGGGATTAATATTAAAAGACAAGTATTGGGAAACACATACAAATATGCTCTAATCTATAGATAAAGAAGCGACGACCACCTGCATAGATTTTTCACTAGTAGATCATTGTCCTAATATTGATCATATGGGGAGGGAGGTTGAGATTGAAATGGTACGACTATTATGGAAGCCCCAAGAACCCCACCAATAGCTAGAGCTAAGAATGACGAAACCTCAACAATCTCATCCAAGAGCTCCACTATGGTGAGTGGGAGGGATTGTGTGAGTCAAATAAAAAAGCCTCATCTCTTGAAATAAACCTATGCTAAGGTGTAGATACAGAAGTTTCCCCATGAAACTCTACAAAAGTGGTAGAGACGAACTTGTAAGAAGTCAGAGCTTTCTCCACTGCAAGGACCAAAATAAAAAGAACATATGTTGGAGTGGACTTGTGATGAAATAAATTTGGCATAGGGTCGTGCTAAAACTTCCTCTTAAAGGATGGAGGTGAATCCCTCTGATCTACTATAGCAGCCTTAATGACTCTAGGGAAGCTACAGTGATGATCAAGGGATGGAATCATCACGATTTGGGTGGACATCACTGCGTTAGATATCACTTGGGTGTGTAGTTTGTTCATTAATGCAGAAAAAGGTGGGATATATGATAGAGAGGTGATGAATGGAAGCCCCTTCAATGGGGATATGATGACTTGGACCCACTTAGCACAAGGCCCAATGGCCACTCTCAATATAGGAGGAAGCAATACAAAAGAGGTCATAGGGAAAGATGTTTGAGCAGTTGATATGGGAGCAGGAGCAAGGCTAGGAGAATAAGAACTAGACATGGGCTTAGAAGATATAATTTTTCCCTTGTGGTAGTCTCACATGCCAAGGCCTTCTCTTGTTAATGATGCTTACGCTCACATGAAAGATCATTTCGATACAAATTTAGGCCAGGCTAAGAAGCTTGTGAGAGTGTAGTGGCATCCTACTCCATAAGAGTGGTCATCATTGTTGTTTCAAATAAAGAGGAGGGACCCATCGATGGATTAGGAGGTGACAGTAATATAAAAAACACCAACTCAGTCATGGGATCCCTTCCTTTTCTCACCCTGCATACTTTAGGAGGAACTGAGAACGCCCTCAGAGGCTAAGGAGTAAGTGCTAAGGGAGAGGGTGTGATCTTAGGAGACCTCTTACCCTTACCATAGGTGTTAGGGTGAGGTATGTCCACATGATTAGGATGGGCAAATTCAAGCACACCTTAGGCTTAGACAACTTTAGTGTCTTTCCTTTATCTACAGTAGGTGTAAACGCCAAAATAGAAGATATTGTTGGAGGTTGTGAAGCCCGAGGTGGATAAGAAGGCTTCCCATGGGGTGCTAAATGCATATGAAAACTAAGCGAGGGGTGAATTAGTTGTAATAAAACTTTTAAAACATTTTATTGAATCAAATCCACAGCAACTTATCCTTAATTCTTTAATCACATAAAATAAGAGAAAATAGAAAGCAGAAACCATCATACATAAGGAAACACTAAATTTACATGGAAACCATGTTAAAGAAAAAACTACATAAAATATTAATTCTCAAATATATAAACACTTGTTAGATTGACATCGATTAAGGTGAATTTTACAAATAAATAATCATTGCCCAAAGAGAGACTCTTTATCAGAGGTCTCACTTCCCAGATGAATAAGGATAAAAGATAATCAGTCCACCACTATTGTACTTTTGTAACTCAATCAAATGATTTGTAGATATATTTGACTCATTGCTTCTAGTAGCTAACAAATGAAATTTCACACTGCTCAACACCACACTTTGCACCACTTTATACATACTGAGAGGAAAATCTTCTTTCATACATCCCCATCGTATACAAACACTTGTAAAAATATACACACATGCCACACCTTTCCTCAATAATTTATCCATTATTTATATCATGCCACACCATTCCTCAATAATATATACTTTCATTTACAAAATCTCCCATTATTGTCTAAGCATCTTAACCAAACATAATTTAAATTAGGTTCGTACTATCCATTCCTGCACTGGAAAAGAATAAGAAGTGGACCACAATATGCCTTAAGTAGGACCAAAATAACCATCATACACATTACATTTCATCTTACAATCACTGAGGCAATTAATTAAAGTATAAACACCTGAAGTTGACCAAACCTAGAGTAAGAAAACCATCAAACTTTGAAACCATGCCTCCAAAATTCAACATATTGTGCAAAATGAACTAAATGAAGCTAAGAACGTTAAAATCTCAATTCCAAAACAAAACAAAAAAGAAACTATCAGGTAGAGAAATGTGCAACATAAATTTCATGCAAAAAACATTGTTGAACATTGTCATACTTAGGCAAACACCAATTTTATTGAACTAAAATCCAAAGAAAAAAAACTTGAATCCAACATCTCCAAACATTACTAAACAACATACAAAAATAGGATCAGTATAATTTCAAAATGAAGAATGTGAAAAGAAAAATCTCAGCAATACTGCATAGGAAATAGTCACTAATGACAACAATAGCATGTTGACATCAATGACAACCTTACTAGCTCAACCATCAACTAATTCTACTTAATTCTGTAACAATATTTATCTTTTTCATTGATGGAAATGCATCAAAAATAACAATAGTAACAACTTATTTTATTCAAAAATTATACACCAAATGATGTCACTAACTCACCCTGTTGAGAATATATGGTGTTATTTTCATTGATGTCAAAGCCTATGATCTAGAATGTTGTACTCTAGATGATGTACATCATTGATCTATCCTATAAATTGTGTTATGATGATGAGTAGTGTGGATTTTATCCATGATCCATATATGGAAGTACTTCATTTTGCAACAACAATGGAAGATAGTGCAAAATAATGAAGATTAAACCTTTTATATTGGTTGTTGTGTTCAAAGCTTACTCTGGGTATCATTGCTATTTGTGCATTCATGCAATATTTTTCAAGTTTTTGGTAGATCACTTCTATTCCATTTATGAACAAAATCTATTAATCATGTTCCTTTGATTGGTACTGAATTTAATGGATATCAAGACTTGGTCTTGGTTGTGGCATTCCCATCGGCATCAGAATATATCTTACATACCTCAAAGTTCTTTATCCTTCGATAATTATGCTATGTAAAAAACTCACCTTATGTATGACCTATTTATAGGTCTCATGGTAATGTGAAAATATCTTTATGTGCAACCTATCTTTTGGGTCCAGTGCTAGCATGTTGACACTTAATGAATATTTTAAAAAAAAATTAGTGTTTAAGCCAACATATGTGTTGGGATGACCTATTTTGGATTTCTATTTTCCATGGTTATATTTATAGAGAACATCTTTTTGGATCCAAGTGTAGTATGTGCACAAACTGAAAAAGGGATGTGAAGGATGGTGAAGTAATGCAATAAGAAATAAATAAGCAAGTGACAAGAAGATATATGATACTATGATATGATGCAGTAAATAGTATTGTAGAGCTTGTGCAAAGAGGTTGTTGGAGGTTAGAAAAATATTCCTAACCGGATCTGCTGCAAACACTTATTGTGCTCTTAACCAAAACTAACTTCATGCATATGTAGATGTAGCTCCATCAATTCATGTTTTGATAGTAAGACTATGTGGTAATCAATTGTTTTTGTATTGGTTGTGATAGTTGGGCAGTGAGCCTACCTATAGTAAGCTACCCCTTTGTAAAAATCACCTTAACCGGTGTCACCTTAACTAGTGTTTCATAATTGATAATTAGTATTCTCCATGGTTTTCATTGTGTATGGTGTTATTATGTGATTTCATGTTTATATATGTTTTATTTATCTGATTGATTTAAGATTTCTACATATCAATTAAGATTAAGAAATTTATTTTATGATAATTGATTCACCCCCCCCCCCTCAATTATCTAGATTGTTCAACAATTTGTATCAGAGCTTGGTCTCTTGCAGATAGAGCTTAACCGCTTGAGGGAGATCTTGACAAGTTGAACAAATGGAAAGATAATATTGCTTCAATGAAGGACTGAAGTCAATGTTAGGAGATATGGAAAGCATAGAATCTAAAAATAAAGAATTGAAAGAAAACATCAAGGAGGCAAATGACTCTATCATCGAGCTAAGGGAGAAAACCCATAAATTCAAAGAAAGACACAAAGAAGTTAGCCAAGAATTAAAGGAATCAAAATAAAATGTTGTTAATATGAGGCTGTGATTGGAAGAATGCAAGAAGACTGAGGAAAATCTCAAAGATACCATCAAACATAAAATGGAAGAAAATGAAAAGTCAGATCAAGAGTTAAGGAAGCTTAAATCAGAAGCAATAGTATGTGAGAGTATCATAATTCTAAAACAACTATTGTCCATGAAGAAAATTCACAAGGATAAGGAAGGACTAGGTTTCTTTGGTGAAAACTCAAACCAAAACATCAAGGGTAAAGAAAAATTAGTTGAAGATGAAGCAAGATCTCAAGTAAAAATCAAGGTCTGGAATTTTGGAACACCTACAAAAAGACCTCTGGTTAGGAAACCAAATGCTCAAATTTACTTATCTTTTAATGCTTATTGTTTTCAATGCAAAAAAATTGGACATAAGGCTATAGAGTGCATAAGAAAGAAGGAACATTGTAATCAATGCTTTAACTGTCACAAGTTTGGTCACAAAGCAATTCATTACAAAGGTCAATTATCTAATCTGGTGAGAATGAATGGAATGAGTAATCTCTTTCATGGTCATTTCTTTTTATGTCATGTTTATGGTCACAAAGATAATCAATGTAGATCTAGATTTCACTGAGTAAATTCAGGACAAAGGAATATCAAATGTTACAAATGTAGCCAATCCGGACATTATGCTAACATGTGCAAATATGTAGTTGCTCCAAAAAAGTCTAGAAATGAAATAAAATTTGTAGAATCAAATGAATCTAAGAAGATGGGCATTTTATGGAAGAAAAAGGAAACATGTGAAGAGAACTCATCTGTGGCACCGGATCTCAGTACAAGTACTTCCAAAATTTGAGCCAATTGCCTTGGCTCAAAGGGGTTTTTTTAAAGCATATCATATCATTTCCCCCTCTCTAAAGTGATGGATGGTGTGTGTTCAAGAACATTAAGTTTGATCCCATGGATTGAAAATGCAGTACAATTTTTGGTGTCATCGATGCACTTTTTGGCAGCAAAATCATCATGAGCAATTAAGGATAAAATGGTGGAGTTTCAAATCATTTCTCACAGTTTGTGAAGAAGAAAATGAAGTTTTGCAGCACAATAAATGGATTGAAGAAGATAAATCAAGCGTGATCATGGAATCCAAGTTGGTTTTTAGAGAATCTAGCAACAATATTTCACAGAAATTGAAAAGGGTCAAATTGGATAAATATGATCATTGGAAGACAAGGGAAATAGAACCTGGGTTGAGTGTTGATGAGTTGTGGAATATTAGAACCTTTGGAGTGGATCTATGGGGAGAATTCCCCTAGTTTTCTAACACAAAATCCATCTTATTCCTATTGAATCAATTTAAGGATGGCAACATCACTTTGGATGGACCTTATCTGATCACTACGGAAGCCATTATAGCAACTATTGGATTGTACAGCATTGATGACTTCCTTGGGAAGAAAAAGGTGAGATACAAAGATGTTGAGGAACTTACCGGCATTGAAAAATACTCATGAGCTTTACTGATAAGCACCATTGTCAATCTCGTAGACAGGAAAATGAACAATTTGACTTGTGCAGTTTGATAATGGAGAATCTAATTGAGAATATCAGAATGTCTTTAGCTAAGCTTTATTATTTCTATTTTGGGTCTCTACTCATGTGTTTAGTATTCTACTTTTTGAATTTATTACCATCGAAGAAAAATGTTAAGAGGAAATCCAAAATCCCTATTAGAAAGCAAGTTTACGTATAGTTAGAATATATGAAAGATAAAGTAAATGCATGCAAAGTTTATTTCTCATCCTTACTGATGGATCTATGTTATGGTTTGATATTATCTAGTACTATGTTTGTTAGTCATTTTGAGGAGGGTTCCTCCTTTGGTCAAAGAGAATTAGAGGTTGTCATTGGTGGTTCTCCTTTGGAACCTAAAAGGAGGAAAACTAGCACAAATGGAAAAGAAGTCATCACTGAAATCTTAGAAGAAAAGGAGAAGAAAGAAGAGCCTTTGTCTAGATCTAACTCTTCCGATTAAGATGAAATTCATTCTATATTGGACAAGGGTGATTTGAAAAGGATTGGTGAAAAGTGGTATGTCTACTCTTCGGTCAGGAGGCCTAGAATTGAAGATGCTTTAGTTGATTATCTTCTCAAAATGGATATTTTTGTTTCTACTATTTCTGACTCATTACCAGATGATCTAGTAGTTGTTGAAGAAAGGTTATTGCAGGAAGGATTTGAATGACATAAGATCAAAACTATGATTGAGAAAAGATGTGTTATTGTTAAACAAATATTTTCCAAACACATTGGTGAGACAAAAGAATGCATTAAGGAGATGTATGACATCTACAGGTATTGTCTCCAATGGCCTGTGATTGTTGATGATTTTAGTAGCAAAATGATTATATTGAATCCATATTGAATTCTATTAAAAAGTGTTTTGAATTTTTCAAAGATTAAGATGAAAAAAAGAATGAGTTGGTGCTTTGCAAGCTGATCTTTTGTCTATTCAGAGATAGAGAGAAGATCTTGTTAGAACTTTCTGGTTGGTAAGAGAAATTGTTAAAGTTTGGTTGGATCATCTATATGGGTTACTTTCTTATGCAGAGAATTGTGAACGATAGTTCCCATCTCCGGATAATCTTTCTCTGTCATCTTCATTTGATTTGTTGGTTTTACATGACAGTATGTGTGGTAGAATTATTTCTACAATGTAAAGTTAGAAGAAGATTATTCCAATTGTGAAAGAAAGGTACAAGAAAAAAATTATTGTATTAAGTGTAATTTTTACTTTTTTTCTTGAGAATGTTCTTATTTTACCCTTTCCCTTTAATGTCAAAAAGAAGGAGAAAATGAAGAGAAAGACAAAAAGGGAATTGCTTGACAAAGGGGTAGTTTTTGGAATTTTTGGCAGTTTGGAGTTTTTGAGTTTTTGGAATTTTGTCATAAATCTCAAAGGGGGAGATTGTTGAGAAGATATGGAATTATTTTCATTGATGTCAAAACTTGTGTAGAATAATGAATATTAAACCTTTGATATTAGCTATTGTGTTCAAATCTTATTTCATGTATCCTTTCTATTCTGACATTCATGCAATACGTTACAAGTTTTTGGCACATCACTTCTATTCCATTTATGAAAAGAATTTGTTAATCATGTTCCTTCGGTTGGTATTGAATTTAATGGATATCAAGACCTAGTCTTGGTTGTGGTGTTTCCATCAGTGCCAAAATATATCTTATGTACCTCAAATTTCTTTATCTGTCAGTAAGTATGCTATGTAATGAGATTATCTTATGCATGATCTATTTATGGGTCTCATGGTAACATGGAAAGAATATCTTTATGTGTGACCTATCTTTTGAGTTTGGTGCTAGCGTACTAGCCTTAATGAATATTTTAAAATTATTTGTTAGTGTTCAAGCCAACATATGTGCTAGGTCAACCTAGTTTGAATTTCTATTGTTCTACAAGTATATATAGAACATCATTTTGGATCCAAGTGTGGTGTGTGAGTGAACTAAAAAAGGGATGTGAAGGATGATGAAGTAATGTGACAAGGAATAAATAATAAAGTGGAAAGAAAGAAACAAGAAGAGCTTGTTGGAGGTTGGTAGAAGATTCCTAACTGGATCTGTTGCAGATAGTTATTGTGCTCTTAACCAAAACTGACTCCATGCATATGTAGATGCAGCTCCATCAATTCATGTTTTATTAGTAAGACTATTTGGTAATCAGTTATTTTTGTATTGGTTGTGATAGTCGAGCAGTGGGCCTACCTGTACTGAGCAAGTTGGTAGTGAGACACCCCTTTGTAAAAATCACCTTAACTGGTGTCACCTTAATTGATGTTTCATGATTGAGAATTAGCATTCTCTATGGTTTTTCCCATATTGAGTTTTCCACGTAAAATCTAGTGTTTATTATGTATGGTTTTTTTATGTGCTTTCATGTTCATATATGTTTTACTTATTTTATTGATTTAAATTTTTTTCAGATCAATTAAGATTAAGAAAATTATTTTATGATAATAGATTACCCCCCCTCCCCCCCATTTTCCCAGATTGTTCAACACTCCCCCTTTGACATCAATGGAAAATGTCATATCCATCAACTACTTACTCATTATGCTCAACTCCCCCTGAGACATACATATCAACTCACATCTGCACTTAGCTCCCCCTAAGAGGAAGCCACCATCATTAGTCCATATTTAAGATTATACATGAAGTAACTAAACTAATGCACCTCCATATGTATCTAGTTCAGAAAAGGAGAGGTAATAACCCCCAATATCTCCAAGAGATACTCAAAAGTATCCTTAAAAAAGTGTCTTGGTAAAGATATTAGCAACAAAAAAAATGTAGGTACATACTCAAGCTTCACCTCATTCTCTAAAAAAATTCTCTCAAGAAGTGATACTAGATTGAAATGTGTTTTTCCCTTGAATGCAGTACCGGATTCTTTGAAATGTTTATTACACTATTATTGTCACATAAGATAGAAATTGGCTCATCAAATAGTATTCCAATATCTTTCAAAGTTTGTTTCATCCATAATATCTATGTACAACGGGATACAACTACAATATATTCAACTTCAGCAGTAGAGAAATATATTGAATCATGTTTCTTACTTGACCAAGCAACTAACTAGGGTCCAAGGAAAATGCACCTCCACTTGTACTTTTCTTGTCATCCACACATCCAGACCAATTTGCATTAGTATAAGCAATCAAAGTAAAGTCAAATTTTAAGTGATACCACAGTCCATAGTCTTTTGTGTCTTTTAAGTATCTAAGAATTCTTTTCACAACAACAACGTATTTTTCTATAGGATCTTGTTGAAATCTAGCTACAAGACAAACATCATGCATAATATCTAGTTTAATAGAATTTAGCTATAACATTCCTCCAATCATCGATCTATATTTAGTCTCATCGATCTTAGGAGATTCAACATCTTTAATCAACTTATAACCAGTAACCATATGAGTACATACCAATTTAGCATTCTCCATTCTAAATTTTCTTAGCATTTCTTTACCATACTTTAATTGTGAAGTAAAGATACTTTCATTCTTTTGATTGACTTCCAAACCAAGAAATAAATCAATTTCTCCAATCATAGACATTTCAAACTCTTCTTGCATCTTATTAGCAAACTTCTTGTGCATGCCATCATTTCCTCCAAATATTATATCATCCACATAAACAAGTACAATCAATATATAATTTTCTTTAACTTTAAAATAGATATTACTATCAATAGTACCTTTTTTTAAATTCTTGCTTTAGTGAATACCTGTCAAGCCTCCCATACCAAGCCCTAAGATCTTGCTTCAATCCATACAATTCCTTATTCAATTTGAAGACCATATCCAAAGTATCTGATAGCTTGAATCCTTTTGATTTCTCTATGTATACTTCTTTCAACTCTCCATTCAAGAATGCATATTTCACATCCATTTGATAAACCTTGAAGTCCTTATGTGTTGCAAATTCCAAAAACATTTGATTGTCTCCACTCTCTC
Source organism: Chamaecyparis obtusa (assembly GCA_027943335.1). Taxonomy (NCBI): domain Eukaryota; kingdom Viridiplantae; phylum Streptophyta; class Pinopsida; order Cupressales; family Cupressaceae; genus Chamaecyparis; species Chamaecyparis obtusa. Next base: position 798,596 of record BSBK01002177.1, on the reverse strand, counting down.
TGTAGGAGCATAAGTCTTCTCAAAATCAAATCCTTCTACCTATGTATACCCTTTGCATACAATTATTGTCTTTTTCCTCACTATGTGTCCATCTTCATCCAATTCATTTAGGAATACTCATTTTGTTCCAATTGCATTCTTATCTGTTGTCCTTGGGACCAGTTCTCAAGTTTGATTCTTCTCATTCTAATCTAGTTCTTCTTTCATTTCTTTCATCTAGTACTGATCACTATAAGCTTCTTTAATAGTCTTTGGTTTTATTTTTGAAATTAAGCACAAGTTGACATGTTCTTCAACAACTTTACTTATTGTGATGACACCTTTGTTCTTATCTCTAATAATTTGTTTCTCTAAATGATTCTTCTACACATACCTAGGAGTTTTAGGAACAATTGTCAGAGTATCTTCTATATCATTATGCACCTTTATTTCTTTTGTCTTCTCTTCTTCTTATTTGTTAGATGACTCATCTGATTTATATCGAGCTTCTACTTTTGTAGTCTTCAGAATGTCTTCATCAACCTTCACAATTTTACTTTTAACTATCATTCTCAACCCTTTGTTGTAACATTTTTAAGCTTTTCTTTTAGTAGAGTATTCAAGGAATATGCCTTCATCAGCTCTGATATCAAACTTGCCCAAGTTTTCTTCATCTCTTCTAATATAACACTTGCTTCCAAATACTCTGAAATATTTGATAGAAGGACTTCTTCCATACCATAACTTATAAGATGTCTTTCCATATTTTCTTCATACTTGTACTCTGTTAAGTACTATATTGCAGTCTGTATTGCCTCTTTCTAGTATATTTCTAGTAGGTTTTCTTCCTTTATCATTTTTCTAGTAGCTTCCTAATTTGTTTTATTTTTTCTTTGAACTACTCCATTGTGCTAGAACATCCTCGAAGTAGACAAGTGCCTCATTATCTCATCATTTTCACGGAAAGTATTAAACTCTTCAAAAGTAAATTCTCCTCCTTTGTCAAATCTTAAGCATTTGATTATTCTATCTATCTCATTTTCAATCATAGCCTTGAATATCTTAAACTTTTTTCAAGCTTCTGATTTTTCTTTCAAGCAAGTAACTCATCATTTTAGAGTAATCATCAACTAAAAGCATAAAGCATCTCACTGTGTTGACTTTTTGTTCTGGTTGGACCACAAAGATCAATGTGTACTAATTCCAACAGCCCAGTAAAAGATTATTTTTTAACTTTAAAAATCATCCTTGTTTGTTTTTCAACTTGACATTCTTTACAAACATTATTAGTAGGCTTTGTAAGATTTGATAGATCTCTCATAGATTGAATTGAACTTACCTCACCAAATTATCAAAAATAATGTGACACGTCCTTCAATGTCATAGCTAACTCTCATTGATCTCAGACATTAGACAATATCCACTAGCAGTCTTCAACTAATCAATATTTCCATGTCTTCTTTCCAATAGCAATCATAATTTCAGATCTTTTCTTGATCTCACAACTATCATTATGAAAAATAAGATTATATCCATTCTCACACATTTGTCTAACACTCAAAAGATTATGATTTAAGCCTTTAACATAGTAAACATTGTCAATGTTATGCATTCCATCAAAACTTATAGAACTTATTCCAACTACCTTATTAGTTTGATCATCTCCAAATCTAACAACACCTCCATCATACTTTTCAAGATTTACAAACTTACTCTTGTTACCAGTCATATGATTTGAACATCCGCTATCAATAAGTCATTCATTTTGTCTCTTCTAACATGAAAAGCAAAAGCCACAATATCTGCAATTTTAGTAACAACGTACATAGATTTTTCCTTCATAATTTTGTCAAGGTTAGCATAATGAGATTCTTCCTTAACAGCTAAGGACAAGCATTCATTATCTTCTTTATAATTAGATTCATCATCAGAAATACTAGCATCTTCTCTGACATAATAAGCTTTCTTATTGAACTTTCTTTTACTTTCCTTATTTTTGCTATTCATAATTTTGTCAAGACATCTAGAAGCATAATGACCTATCTTTCCACAACTAAAACATTTAAAGGGAAACTTATCTTTCTACTTTCTGATACCCTTCATTCTCCTCACAAATTTCACCTCAATCTCATCAAATTCTTCCTCATCAAAATACTTCTTTCTTCATTGACTTATTAGTTTTAAATGTGGTTTTTGCTCTTGCACTAATAGAACCAAATTCTCTCATCACAAAAACAAGTACGAAGCCATATATGTATTCTCTAATACTTATTCAGATTGTGTAATTCTTCTATAGCATAAACCTTAGAGCTATAAGGTTGAGTAAATTTTTGAGTACCTTTTCTGCAACATCATTTTCTTTCAAGTCACCACCAAGACCTCTAATCTCATTCCCAACATCATCTATCTTTTGTAGATAGCTTGTTCTATCATCTTCTTCTTCCATCTGCAAGGATTCATATTTAGCCTTAGCATTCTACAACTTAGCTCATTTGACCATATCATCCCCTTCGTAGTTACTCTTTAACTTTTCCCAAACATCATGAGTGGTTTCTAAAGATACAACTTTTGTTAACTTAATCTTAGAAAGAGCACTAAAAATAGCATACCTTGTCTTCTCATTTTCCTCATAAGCCTTAACCTCATCAAGAGTATTCACTCTAGTTTTTGATTTCACATATTGTTTCTCAACAACTTTCCAAATTTCATAACTAATAGAAATCATATATCCTTGCAATTTCACCTTTCAGTAAGCGTAGTCAAATCCATCAAATGTTGGGAGTGTCAGTTTGTGCACCAACAGGATCTCCTTAAGCAGTTAAGCTCTCCTCCAATGAACCAAAGCTCTGATACCAATTGGTAAATGCATAGGACAACTTAGAGGGGGTGTGAATCAATTGTCAATAAAACCTTTAAAACCTTTCCTTGAATCATATCCACAACAATATATCCTTAAATCTTTAATCACAAAAAGATGTAAACAAGTAAAATCAAATAGAACGTAGAAACCATCATATACAATGAAACACTAGATTTACATGGAAAACCTTGTTAAAGAAAAAATTGCGAAGAAGATTAATTCTCAAATATATAAACACCTATTAGGGTGACACCAATTAAGGTGGTTTTTACAACAAAAAGAAAAACTCACTTCCTGAAGGGAGACCCACTACCAAAGGGCTCACTACCCAAATGAAAAATGATAAAAGAGAAAGATCCACCACTGATGCACTTCTGTAACTCGATTGAATGATTTGTAGACACTTTTGGCTCACTGCTTCTAGTAGCTAACAATTGAAAGTCCACACTGCTTAACACCAAATTTCACACTTCATATACAGAGAGAGACAAATCCTTTTTCATACATCCCCATCGCATACACATGCACTTTCACAAGTATACACACATGTCGTACCTTTCCTCAACAATTAATCCTTTATTTATATCATACTTTCATTTACAAAATATTCCACTATCACTTAAGCATCTTAACCAAACATAATTTGATAGGTTGGCACTAGTCATTCTTATGGTGCAAAAGAATGAGAAGTGGACCACAAAATGCCTTAATCGGGACCAAAATAATCATCATATGTGTTATATTTCATCTTACATTCACCAAGACAATTTATTAAAGTGTAAACACCCTAGGTTAGCCAAACCTAGAGTAAGAACACCATTGGACTTTAAAACCATACCTCTGAAACTCAACATCTTGTGCCAACTGAACTAAATGAAGCTAAGGACATTAAAAGCTTAGTTCAAAAATTACAACATCAAAAACCATCATGCAAAACATGAATTTCACGTAGAAAACACTATCAAACATTGCCATACTCAAACGAACACCAATTTCACTGAACTGTGATTCAAAGCACCAAAACTTGAATTCAACGTCTCCAAACATTACTAAATAACTTACCAAAACCACATCAATATATTTACAACATTAATAATATGTCAAACAAAATAGCCCAAATGGGTAGATGAGTTGTCTTGGGCTGCACAGATTTTCTCTCCATAGGTCTCAAGTTTGATTCCCTTCCCAAATTTAAGAGGTTGGACTACTTGTGGGTTGTGGATCCCCCCAAGGGAGTTGTTTTCGCCTCCATTTGCCCCTTCTTGGACCCCAACTTGGCAATATGTAAGCCCAAGTTAAGGCAGGTTGGGTCATTGGGCTGGGCCGCTGGGATACACTTCATGTACCCAAAAAAAATGTGGAGCAAAATTCTCAGCAACATTGCACATGAAACAATCACTAATGAAAGAAACATGTTCACATCAATGACAACTTTACTAACTCAACTATCAACTCATTCTGCTCAAATATGCAACATGGGGCATGTGTTTTCTCTGACCCCCTGATGAAGGATAGGGGAAGAAGCACATTGAGTTTCATAAGAGGGTTAGACAAGAGAAGTGAGGATCTATGTTATGGATTTGAAGTTTAGTTCCCTAACCTTATACTTTTGTTAAGTGATGAGTGAGACATATTGTTTGGGACACAAGGACCCTATCGAAGTAGGCCAGAAATGATCAAGAGGAAATCTCGCACATGACACCAAAGGGAAATAACCAGTGTCCTAGATCATGTGAATGGTACCCTCATGAGAAACTCCAGACACTTATGCATGACCAAATGGACGGCCCCTATGGATGCTAACCAAGGGATGCTTGACTTGATCCTAAAGAGATTTGATTCAGAAATCACAACAAAAGTCAAGAATACCTCCTTACATCCTACCTAGACCGTCAAGATGGTGGACCCCAAAGGGAGTAGTGACAACCCATCATGAGTTCAAATTGTGGTAGAACACTCATCATATCTCACCCTATTTAAGTCATTGACATAGAGGACCTCCTTAATGATAAGATCAACCCAACACGTAGGATCAACCAAGATGCCTCTAACAGAGACACCATTGATCAACATCAAGATATAGAGGGGAGAGGACTCTCCATTGTACAGTTGATCAAGAGGAGTGAAGGTGGTATTCATTTAAGGAATCCTCTGAGCAAGTGGAAAGATAGGAGTGATCGTCATCATCTTTATGAAGGGATTGTCACTCAGAAAGGGGGAGATTTAATGTAGAGGACCCTAGTTCACGTCAAGTTCACCAAAATGGGGAGAAGAAAAATTTCACCAACCTCAAGACTGATCAAAGTCTCAAGGGATGAATCATAGCACTCTAGCAAGCTAGGGGATCAAGACTAACTAATCGATAAAGAGACTTCAAGTAACTAAGACACAAAATAAAAGAAACTAAAATATCTATTGATTAGCCATAGATAAAGATATTCTGACTCCTGGAATCAAAAAATAAAACTACCATGGTTAATACCCAACTCTTCAAGCTCACTACCTCGAACACCCATGTGAGTCAAGGTCAACAACGTAGATATAAGACATGTACAACACGCATTCATCTAGTATGGGTAGAGTACAAAGAAAGCAATAGAAAACCAAAGAACTAACAATAATAACTGAAATGAAATTAAGCTAATAACAAAGAATGAAAATGACAACCAAATTATAGAAACAGAGATAGTACAAGTGGATATAGACAAAAGAAACTCACTAATAGTGAAGGTTGATGAATCACTCCATTTCTTTTTCCTACGCACCTACACACATGCAAATAGGTGAAAATGTTGGGTGGTTGTTTATAGACCTGCCTCTGTCATATCCTTGTTTTGACGTTTCCATCTTTGCAATGGTCGATATAGATGACATAAACGATGATAGATAACCATAAAGATCAAATGACAAAAATGATAATATTGCAAGATTTTGATAAAGAAGTGTGATATGTTAAACAAGATATGAAATAAAGTGATATGAGTGACTTCCCTTCACCACCACGAAATAAAAAATCAGCAAAGTGAAGGCAAGGATGACCAAGAGAATGCGAACAAGTTGTCCCAATGCAAATACCAAGCTCAAGAACACATTTGAAAATTATGTAGATGGAGTGTGGAATGAATTTTATAAGAGGGAGTGACCAAGAGGTGTGTAGAGATCCTAATGAGGTTTGAAAATGGGATTATAATGGCCAAAATCATATTTGAGTGTTGTTGGGTGGTGGAATCAGGTGTTACACTACAAGGGTGACAATTTGTAATGCCTCAATGGTACTTTGCACATCTTCACATTCACAAGATGAGTACACATCATGTGAATGTCTCTGTAGTGTTTCCTAGGTCGTCAAGGCCACATAGCTTAGATTATAAGCAAGTGATTGACAAGGCTAAATGAAGGAGTACAAAGGGTGACCTAGAATTTCATATTTTATGCTAAAGTAGAGACATGGTGTAATGGTAAATTACATAGGTGTACAAACATATGATATTATATTTTTAAGCACTCATCCAAAAAAATCTACCTATGATATCCAATCTAATATCATACTGACAGTCCCAACCAGTGCTGAGAGGGGAGGGGTGAATCAGCACTTGTAAAAAAAAAATTCCACTGAATCCAGTGAAGTAAACTTACAACACAAAAGGAAAACATATTTAAGAAAATAATAACAGTAAGTAAACAATCACAAAGTGACACCAGATTTATCACGTGGAAACCCGGTTAGCGTAAAAACCACAGTGTGAGGAGACCTCACAAATGTTGTACTCTCCTAGAGTACGCCATGTTAAGAGCTTTCCCATTTAAAGGATAAAAGCGCACTTGCTAGATGCGACCTGGTCAAGGGATTTGTTACAATAAGCTCTACTAGGACCTGCCTAGTTAAAGAAATTTTAAACACTTTGAAAGATGTCACCCGATTAAGGTATTTCGATACAAGGGACCTATTAGAGTCCACCCAAATACTGGGATTTGTCTATTAAAGTTTGCTAGAAAATAATAGAAGTGTGATCTTTACATATGGCTTTGTTTAGCCTGATAAGATCTCTATTTATGCTCAACTGAGAATCAACATCGGTCACCGCATGTGTATTCTCATCTACTGTTGTGCTATTTTTTACAATCTATTATCTCTCTTTCTCTACTTTCTTTTACCCCTGCTTCTGTAGCATATAGGTTCACTCTTTTTCTTGGCAGAATGAAGGCAACTTTTCTTCACAACAGGCATAAGAATATATACAAATTTGTTTCCTTAAATGCTCCTCAAATGCATGACCTAATCCTGAGTTCTTACGAATACATCACTCAGTGGAGTATTGGTTCACTGAGCAACCATCTGATGCATGCTCTAGCTTTATTCGTTTCATGAAGAAAATAGCAGTTGCATGTCAGGAAACCTTCCTTCATAGAAGATAACACCTTGATTTAAAGTCACTGAATCTGGCTTTAAATCCTTCAGTCACACCTCAAGAAACCATTTATTCTGGCTTTAAATCCTTTACCTGCACCTCAAACCGATCACCAAGTGGACTCAAGATCACCTGGATTTACTGCAATAAATCTTGGTAGAAAGAGTTGGTTTAGTTGACAGTTGACTATGACTTCCTTGGTTCATACCGGAGTCTTATAATATATCTGGTTGAGTCCTTCGATCTGTTGCAATCTCTTTCTTATCTTACAGGTTGCATTATCCTCGGTGTGCTTCCTCTTGCGTGGATTATCAGTTACATTGTCCCGGTTGTGTTATAGACACTTAGATGGATATTGCTTTTAGCTATATTTGTCTATACCGGTTGTAGTTCGATCCTTGGTTGATACTGGAATACTCTCTTCCCTAATTGAGTGCATTGCCCGATTACTGATGCTTAGTGTAGTGACCGGTTACAATAGATTACAGTTGTTCTTTTCTTGCCAAACCAGCCTCTCTTGATGTAGATTTTATTAGAGCTTCAGCCTATATAGAGATGACAAATCTCTATCTCTTTTGCTAATCAATGACAGTACTTGGACCGGTAGAGAGTTTACCGGTTACCATCATTTGATGCTAACAATCTCTCCCTTTGGCATTGATGGAAAAATTGTGAAGGGTATTTGGAGTCTTGCATTATTTCCCTAGTTTTCCAATTGCCACAATCTCTCCCCCTTTTTGACAATAATGCCAGAAGGCTAATCAGAAAGATTTGCATTCTCTACTCTGCTCCCCCTGCGAGAAACAATCTTTTTCATCAGTTCATGAGAGATAAGGTGTAACCTTATGTTTAATCATAATGAACTGATGATTCTCGGTTGATGATTATTGATGATCTGAGAGGGGTACAACCCCTAGTCTACCTCTAAGATACTCAAAAGTACTCTTTGGTAATGGCTTTGTAAATATATCATCAATCTATTCTTTGGTGGGAACATACTCCAATCTTACTTCTTTATCCTGTACTAGTTCCCTCAATTAGTGATACTTGATGGCAATATGCTTGGTCTTGGAGTGCATAACAAAAATTTTGGATATGTTGATGGCACTAGTATTGTCACAGTGAATTGCGATTGATTTAAGTACTTGTTCCTGAATACCTTCCAGCAGTTGTTTGATCCAAATCACTTGTGTGCAGTTGATTGCAACAGCAACATATTCAGCTTCAATAGTGGACTGTGATATGCAGTTCTGCTTCTTACTTGTCCACGATACAATCCTCCCACCTAGAAAGAAGGCACCACTGCTTGTGCTCTTTCTGTCATCAATGTTGCTAGCCCAGTCTGCATCAGTGTAGACTTTTATTTGGAATCCTCCCTGGTGAGGAAACCACAAGCCATATTCCTCGATTCCTTTTATATATCTGAAGATTCTCTTTACTGCCACCAAATGTGTTTCTTTGGGATTAGCTGAGAATCTTGCCACTATGCCAACTGCATGAGAAATGTCTGGTCTGCTGTGAACATCATACTGTAATTTTCCTATCATAGACCAATACATTATTTTATTTACATCTTTGGCATCATCCTCTTTTGATAACTTGAGGTTAGTTATCATTGGAGTTCCAACCGGTTTGGATTCTTCTAGTCCAAAAGTCTTAAGAATTTCTTATATGTACTTGGACTGAGAGATGAAGATACCTTCTTCTAGCTGATGGACCTGTAGTCCAATAAAAAATTTTATGGGCCCAATCATAGACATCTCAAATTCTTTCTTCATTTCTTCAGTGAAGGTTTTACTCATCATGTCATCCCCTCCAAAAATGATGTCATCAACAAAGATTTCAGCAATTAAATTTTCATCTTTTCCAATTTTGAGATACATATTTCTGTTGTCACCGGTTCTTGTGAATCCAATGGTCAGAAGATATGAATGTAACCATTCATACCAAGCCCTTGGAGCTTGCTTATTCCCATAGAGATCCTTTTTTAGTTTGCAAATCATATCAGTCTTTTGAGCAGATATAAACCCTTCCGGTTTCTCAATGTAGACTTCCTCTTCCAATATTCCATTGAGGAACATAGACTTCACATCCATTTGATAGAATTTAAACCTTTTGTGAGCTGCATAGGTAAGAAGAATTCTTAACCTTTCCAATCTAGCCACTGGTGCAAAATTTGACAGTCCCAACCGGTGCTGAGAGGGGAGGGGTGAATCAACACTTTAAAAAATCTTTCTTTTTTTCTTTAATCTGGTGAAGTAAACTTGCAGCACAAAACAAGTAGTTCTAAGCAAATGAAATAGCAAGTGAACAAACATAAAGTGACACTAGATTTATCACGTGGAAACTTGGTTAGGGTGAAAACCACGGTGTGAGGAGACCTCACAATATTTGTACTCTTCTGAAGTACACCTTGTTAAGAGCCTACCCAGTCAAGGGATAAAACACACTTGCTAGGTGCGACCCGGTCAAGGGATTTGTTACAGTAAGGTCCATTAAGACCTTTTCGGTTAAGGGACTTCAAACACCTTGAAAGATGTCACCCGGTTAAAGTATTTTGATACAAGGGAGCTATTAGACTAGTCCACCCAAATACTAAGATTTGTCTATTGTAGTTTGCTAAAAAACAATAGAAGTGTGATCTTTATAGATGGCTTTGCTTAGCCTGATAAGATCTCTATTTGTGCTTTACTGAGAATTATCACCGGTTAACACAGGAGTATTCTCAACTGTTGTTGTGCTCCCTTGCACAACCTATTATCTCTTTGTCGATTATCTCTAACCCTTTCTCCTTCTCTAACCCTTGCTACTATAGCATATAGGTTCACTCTTTTTCTCAGAAAAATGAAGGCAATTCTTCTTCTCAGCAGTCATGAGAATATATTCAGTTTTGTTGCCCTAACTGCACCTCAAATGCATAACCTAATCCTGAGATCCAATGAATCCATCACTCAGTGAAGTGTTTTCTCTTTGAGCAAGCATCCAATGCAAGCTCTGACTTCATCCACTACATGAAGAAAACAACAGTTGTGTGTTAGGAAACCTTTCTTCACAAGACATAACACTTTGATTTAAAGCCACTGAATCCGGCTTTACATCCTTTAGTCACGCCTCAAGAAACCATTGATTCCGGCTTTAAATCCTTTACCTGCGCCTCAAACCAATCACCAAGAAAACTCAAGATCACTCGGATTTACTGCAATAAATCCCAGTTAAGAAGAGTTGGTTGGAATAGACAGTTGACTATGACTTCCTTGGTTCATACCGGAGTCTTATAATATATTGGTTGAGTTCTTGATGCTATAAACAAGTAAGAGTCTTAGAATGTCTCTTTCTTGGCTTACCGGGTACATGCCCTTGGTGTGGCATATTACCGATTGCACTGTTCCAGTTGTGTTATATACATTAGTTGGATATGCTTTTATTTGAGCTTGTCTATACCAGTTGAGGTCGGTCCTTGGTTGATACTAGGATACACTCTTCTCTGCTAAGTGCTTTATCTAGTTTTTTGATGCTTAGTGTAGTGACCGGTTTCACAGCCTCCCTTGATGAAGAGGCCCCTCTATAATAGAGACAACAAATCTCTAACCTCTTTTGCCAATCAATGACAACATTTGGACCGGTAGAGAGCTTATCGGTTGGTGATGCCAACAATCTCCCCCTTTGGCATTAATGGAAAAAATATGATAGGTAATCATATTCTCCCCCTTTTTGACAATAGAATGCCAAAAGGCTAATCAAGAAGATTTGCATACTCTGCTCCCCCTACGAGCAGTAGTCCTTTTCATCAGTTCATAAAAGATAAGATGTAATCTTTTGTTTGAATCATAATAAACTAATGACTTCATGTTGATGATTACTGATGATCTGAGAGGGGTACAACCCCTAGTCTACCTCTGAGATACTCAAAAGTACTCTTTGGTAATGGCTTTGTGAATATATCAGCAATCTATTCTTTGGTGGACACATACTCCAATCTTACTTCTTTCTTATGTACAAGTTCCCTCAAGTAGTGATACTTGATGGAAATGTGCTTGGTCTTGGAGTGCGTAATAAGATTTTTGGATATGTTTATGGCACTGGTACTGTCACAGTGAATTGTGATCGGTTCAGGTACCTGTTCCTAAATACCTTCTAGCAATTGTTTGATCCAGATCACCTATGTGCAGTTTATTGCAGCAGCAACATATTCAGCTTTAGTAGTGGATTGTGAAATGCAATTATGCTTCTTACTTGTCCATGATACTATTCTTCCACCTAGAAAGAATGCACCACCACTTGTGTTTTTCCTATCATCCACATTGCCATCTCAGTCTGCATCTGTGTAGACTTTAATTTGGAATCCACCTTTGTGTGGAAACCATAAGCCATATTCCTCGGTTCTCTTTAGATATCTGAAGATTCTCTTTACTACAATTAGATGTGTTTCTTTGGGATTAGCAGAGAATCTTTCCACTATGCCAACTGCATGAGCAATGTCTGGTCTGCTGTGAATAGCATACTACAATTTTCCTATCATGGACCGATAGATTATTTCATTTACTTCTTTGGCATCATCCTCCTTTGATAACTTTGTTGGAAATTGCAATTGAAACAATTGTTTTATTGTCATTAATGTCAAACCTTAATTGGTAAGACTGTTGCTGCTTAGGAAAGTACTATATCTATATGAGTGTTGCTAAGGGGCTAGGCAAGGTTGGTAACAATAGCACCTAAGGAAAGGTTGAGTTATCTTGATACTACAAAGTGTACTTGACTATGTTGCACAATGATGAGATAATGTATTGTTTATCTTAGTAAAATTGAAGATTAAACTGGTAGGCTTGACTGAGCAAAGAATGGAAAAATCATGTTTAAGTCGAGTAATGTTAGTGTCGACTGAGTCAATGTATGCCGAAAAAATTATAGTGTCGACCGAACAACAGTTAATTGCCGAGGAAGACAGTGTAAGCCGAGTAAATAGTTTTAGTAATGACCGAGCTTTCTACATGAAGAGCGAGTAGTTGATCACAGTATTGACCGAGCATCAGCAATTTTATATTTGAAGAGAATTTAATTTTGGAGCTGACATTATTGAATTATTGGATTATGTAAAATGTGTTGACTTTATTTATTGATTGTTTGGAAGCATTAAATGCACTGTAAAACATTTTATTGTAAATCTTTAAGATATTTGAGATGATTCTAGCAAAGGAGCCCAAGAATATGAAGCGGGTAGATTCAATGAATCTGACCTAACCCTAAGATCTACGAATGAGATTGAGCGGCATAAGATGAGTTAACCTAATTGAGGAAAGTATAAAGGGAACCTGAGCATTTGTATATGCATGTACATGGGTGAATAGAGAATGTTGGAAGAGTAAAGTTTTATTGACTAAATAAGTAGAAAAGGCTGAAGGAGAATTGTGGTGGTTGTTTGAAGAAAAGTTCCGAGCAGATCAGAGATGGAGATGGAAAAGTTTCAAAGTCAGTAAACCAGCATTAGTGTACAGAACTGAATCTGATATTTGCAAAGTGAGTTGTATATTTTTCAGATAAATATTGTTGCTACTTTCTAACCATTGTAATAGTCAAAATCATTTTAACAGAGGTTGACCTAACAGTCATATGTTAAATCCTTTGAACAAGGTTGCATTCTAATGGAGTGTATGTAAGTCCTATAACTAGGCTCACTTTTAACAAGGTGATTGAAATCCTTTAACTGGGTCACACTTAACAATGTGTATTGTAACCTTTGATAGGGTTGGCTTTTTACCGAGCTCACTTCAGAAGAGTGAAAATAATAGGAGCATGTTACAAAGTGGTTTTTCCCAAATTGGGTTTCCACTATAAATCTTGGTGTTGATACTTGTGTGAATATTTTTGTTTGAACATTTCTATGCTTTACAAGTTAAGTTACAGCTAGGTAGTGGACTACATTGTTGTATGTTTTCTATTATAGAATCAGTGATGACCGAGTTTGTTTTGGTTATTACATCTGATTTAAGGAAAAAATTTTGAGTTTGTTTTATACATCAGGACCTGAGAACAACTGATTCACCCCCTGTTTTTGTTGTTCTAAATCATATTAACAATTGGTATCAGAGCTTTGTTGCTTGTTATTAGTGTTGACAAAAATCAAGTTTAAAGGGGCTTAAAGCAAATGATCAGGATGTATAAGGAGGTACCGAAGCTGAACAAGGAAAACTTCCCTGCATGGAAAAGCTTGATGAAGCTACATCTAGCCGATATTGGTGACTCTGCAAAGTACTACATTGAGAACAGCTATGTCTCACCTGTCGCACCTTTGATTGCCAAAGAAATGAGAGCCAAGCAAGAACATAATCAGGCAATGTTGTAAATTGCATCTGCCCTAAGCTATCCAAAATTTGAGGACATTAAGGACTGCACAACTGCTAAGGATATGTGGGACACTCTTGCAAGGATCTATGGTGGTGACTTAAATGTGCTGAAAGAAAAGGCCGAGAGTCTTAGAGATAAGTTTGATGAAATGAGAATGCAAAAAGGTGAAAACATTGCAAAATATTGTGGTAGAATAAAAGAAGTTGTGAATGCTATTAGAGGAGCAAATGGGGCTATTGATGATGAAACTATAATTGGGAAAGTACTAAGAACCCTGCATCCTATATATGCTATTAAGATATCAGCTATTCAAGAATCTAGATGTAACTCTGCTAATGTGCTTACTTTGAAAAGTTTGGTTGGTAAGCTGATTGTTTTTGAACTCTCTAACTATGATAATTTCACTGTTGAAAGCATTGGTAATGTTGAATCTACTTTCAAGAAGGAATAGATTATGGGGAGACATTTGCCCCTGTAGCTATATTGGAAGGAGTAAGAACTTTGCTTGCATATGCTGCTTACAAAGATTTCAAGGTATATCAAATGAATGTCAAGTCTGCATTTTTTAATGGTATACTAGAAGAAGAAGTTTACATAGAATAGCCAGAAGGCTTTATTGATCCAAACAGAAGACACATGGTGTGCAAACTGAACAAAGCATTATATGGATTGAAACAAGCTCCTAGAGCATGGTATGAGAGGTTGCACAACCACCTCATACAGATTAGATTTTCAAGAAAAAATGACACAAGCAATCTGTACATGAAGGATGAAGAAGGTAAAGGTATCCTGTTGGCAAAAAATTTTGTTGATGACATTATTTTTGGTGGACAAGATGCATTATGTAAAAAAATTTCAAATGAAATGCAAACTGAATTTGAAATGAGTATGTTTGTTGATATCAAATTCTTTGTTGGTTTACAAGTATATCAGAGGAAGAATGGTTTTCATTACACAGTCTAAGTATGTTAATGAAATACTGAAAACTTTTGGGATGGAAGATGCTAAACCAATAGGAACTTCTATGGTTACTGGACAAAAGTTATCTAAGAATGATGATGCTGCAGAAATGAATCAGACTTTGTATAGATCCATGATTGGAAAATTGCAGTATGTTGTGCATAGTAGATCAGATATTGCATTAGCTGTTGGGATTGTGGCAAGATTCTCTGCCAATCCTAAAGAAACACACATGATGGCCGTAAAAAGAATTATGAGATACTTGAAAGGAACTGTTGACTATGGTCTATATTATAAGAAGGATGACAAATTTGAACTTAGAGTTTATACAGATGCTGATTGGGCACGAAATGTAGATGACAGAAAGAGTACTAGTGGTGGAGCTTTCTTTCTTGGATAGAGATTAGTCTCTTAGACAAGCAAGAAACAAAATTATATTTTCCAATCTACTACTGAGGCCAAGTATGTTGTTGTTGTAGTAAACTATTCAAATTTGGTATGGATAAAACAATTGTTGATAGGCATGAAAGAAGAAATCATTGAACCTATTGTTATTTTCTGTGACAACACAAGTGCTATCAATATTTCTAAGAATCCAGTGATGCACACTAAGACCAAGCACATTGCAATCAAGTATCACTATGTGAGAGAATTAGTACAAGATAAAGAAGTCTGAATGGAATATGTGAATACAAAAGAATAATTAGTAGACATATTCACTAAAGCTTTACCCAGAGAAGCTCATGAGTATTTGAGAATTCAATTAGGGGTCCTTCCCCTAACTGAGGCTGCTTAGACAAGCTAGGAGCACTGCATCAAATGTGCTACAGTAGAACATTTGATAAATTGATGCAGAAGATTGTCACACTTTAGGGATGGCCTAGAGTTGTGAAAAGAAGTAAAGACAAGGAATCAGTCATAAGTAAGATGCAGAGGGAGAAACACTGAGTTGCACAGATATTATCTACATCTGATGGATGTATGTTTTAGTTGTTGCTTCGGCATTTTTGTCAAAGAGGGAGATGAAATTATATGATAACACATGATTCTGTAAGGTAAGAGGATGATGAACTGAAATGAAGGATTAGGATAGAGGAAGATCTGAATACTTCTAATGGTCACAGGAGTGAGGCTTATAGGATTCTGAATCAAAATGAAGCTAAGGATATTATAAATAATTCTCTGATGAACAGATAAGTTTTTGGATTGGTTGGTAATCCATGTGCTATTCAGGTGATATCATATGGTGTTGTCATCAATGACAAAGAGGGAGATTGTTGGAAATTACAATTGCAACAATTGTTGTATTGTCATTGATGTCAAACTTTAATTGGTAAGACTGTTGCTACTTAGGAAAGTATTATATCTATTTGAGTGTTGCTAAGGGGCTAGGCAAGGTTGGTAACAATAGCACCTAAGGAAAGGTTGAGTTATCTTGATACTACAAAGTGTACTTGACTATGTTGCACAATGATGAGATAATGTATTGTTTATCTTAGTAAGACTGAAGACTAAATTGGTAGGCTTGACTGAGCAAAGAATGAAAAAATCTCATTTAAGCCGAGTAATGTTAGTGTCGATCGAGTCAATGTATGTCGAGAAAAATTAGTGTCGACCGAACAACAGTTAATTATCGAGGAAGACAGTGTAAGCCGAGTAAATAGTTTTAGTAATGACCAAGCTTTCTACATGAAGAGCGAGTAGTTGATCACAGTATTGACCGAGCAACAATAATTATATATTTGAAGAGAATTTAATTTTGGAGCCGACATTGTTGAATTCTTGGATTATGTAAAATGTGTTGACTTTATTTATTGATTGTTTGGAAGCATTAAATGCACTGTAAAATATTTTATTGTAAATTTTTAAGATATTTGAGATGATTCTAGAAAAGGAGCCCAAGAATATGAAGCAGGTAGATTCAATGAATCTGACCTAACCCTAAGATCTACGAATGAGATTGAGCAACATAAGATGAGTTAACCTAATTGAGGAAAGTATAAAGGAAACTTGAGCATTTGGATATGCATGTACATGGGTGAATAGAGAATGTTGGAAGAGTAAAGTTTTATTGACTGAATAAGCAGAAAAGGTTGAAGGAGAATTGTGGTGGTTGCTTGAAGAAAAGTTTCGAGCATATCAGAGATGGAGATGGAAAAGTTTCAAAGTCAGTAAACCAACATTAGTGTACGGAATCGGATTTGATATTTGCAAAGTGAGTTGTATATTTTTTAGATAAATATTGCTGCTACTTTCTAACCATTGTAACAGTCAAAATCCTTTTAACAAAGGTTGACCTAACAGTCATATGTTAAATCCTTTGAACAAGGTTGCATTCTAATGGAGTGTATGTAAGTCCTATGACTAGGCTCACTTTTAACAGGGTGATTGAAATCCTTTAACCAGGTCACACCTGACAGTGTGTATTGTAACCTTTGATAGGGTTAGCTTTTTACCGAGCTCACTTCAGAAGAGTGAAAATAATAGTAGTATGTTACAAAGTAGTTTTTTCCAAATTGGGTTTCCACTATAAATCCCGGTGTTGATACTTGTGTGAATGTTTTTGTTTGACCATTTCTATGCTTTACAAGTTAAGTTACAGCTGGGTAGTAGACTGCATTGTTGTATGTTTTCTATTATAGAATCAGTGATGACCGAGTTTGTTTTGGTTATTGGACCTGATTTAAGGAAAAAATTTTGAGTTTGTTTTATACATCAGAACCTGAGAACAACTGATTCACCCCCCCTCTTTTTTGTTCTAAATCATATTAACAACTTAAGATTAATAATCATTGGAGTTCCAACCGGTTTGGATTCTTCTAGTCCAAAAGTCTTGAGAATTCATTTTTATGTACTTGGACTGAGAGATGAAGATACCTTCTTTTAAATGATGGACCTGTAGTCCAATAAAGAATTTGATGGGCCCTATCATAGACATATCAAATTCTTTCTTCATTTCTTCAGCAAATGCTTTGCTCATTTTGTCATCTCCTCCAAAGATGATTTCATCAACAAAGATTTTAGCATTTAGATTTCCATCCTTTCCGATTTTAAGATACATATTGATGTTGTCACCGGTTCTAATGAATCCAATTGTCAGAAGATATGAATGCAACCTTTCATACCAAGCCCTTGGGGCCTGCTTGAGCCTATAGAGAGCCTTTTTTAGTTTGTAGACCATATCAGTCTTTTGAGCGAATGTAAACCTTTCCGATTGCTCAATGTAGACTTCTAGTATTCCATTGAGGAATGCAAACTTTACATCCATCTGGTACACTTTAAAGCCTTTGTGAGCTGCATAGGCAAGAAGAATTTTCACCCCTTCCAGTCTGGCTACTAGTGCAAAAGTTTCTTCATAGTCTAGTCCAACTTCCTGAGCATAGCCTTTGCAAACCAGCCTTGCTTTATTTGTGATGACTTTACCATCCTCATTCAGTTTATTTCTGTAAACCCATTTAGTCTCAATTACATTTTTCTCATGAGGTCCTGGCACAAGTTCCCATGTGTCATTCTTTTCTATTTGCTCAATTTCTTCATCCATGGCCTTGACCCAATTTTCATCTTCAAGGGCTTCTCTGGTGGTTTTGGGCTCAACACACGAGAGAAGATAGACATTTTCTTTAGCCTTTTTCCTGGTCGGGATGTTCCCATGTCTGTCACCAATTATATTGTTAGTAGAGTGATATGTGACATACCTTGGAAGAGCCAACCTCTATTCCTCATCGGGTTCATCTTGTTGAGCAATATCTTCATCGTGGTTATGATCATCTGCTTGTTCACCATCCTGGAGTGTCATGTCAGCTTCAGGCACAGTCTCTCGCTCTTGATTTCTATTAGTGGGAGTTGTCTCCTCTTCTTCAGTTGTTGCTTCATGAAACTCAAAGACATCTCCTCCATTAGTAAGTTTAAAATTTTCATGATTGACATGTCTGGTCCTCTTGTTTGGTTCTAATGATTCATCAATTTTTACATTGATGCTTTCAATTATCTTGCTTGTTCTTTTGTTCAGACACCGATAAGTTTTTCTTTTGGTAGAATAACCCAGAAATGTTCCTTCATCGCTCTTGGAATCAAACTTCCCAGAAAATATTTCTCTTTTGATGTAACATTTACTACCAAAGATTCTAAAGTAGCCTACACTAGGAGTATGCTTAAACCATAGTTCGTAAGGCGTCTTACCGGTTCTCTTTTTTACTTGAACTCGGTTGATTGTATACATAGCAGTGCTAACAGCTTCTCTCCAGAAGTGATGAGGAAGATTATTTTGGATCAACAAGGTTTTGGCATAGTCGATCAGCGTTATGTTTCTTCTTTCTACTACTCAATTCTACTGAGGAGTCCTAGGTGCAAAGAATTGTCTCTGTATGCCATGTTCCTCACAATAATGAGTAAACTCCTGAGAGGCGTACTCACCTCCTCTATCTGACCTTAGACATTTCAAGCTTCTACCAGTTTCCTTTTCCACTTTAGCCTTATAAACTTTGAACATGTGAAAGGCTTCCGATTTCTCACGGAGAAATAGTGTCCACATCATTCTCGAGAAATCATCTACAAACAACATGAAATACCGGTCTCCATGATAGCTCTTTGTCCTCATTGGCCCACACAGGTTTGTGTGTACAAGATCTAGGACATTTTCAGCAGAGAAGGACTTGCTATCAAAACTTGCTCCTGTCAATTTTCCTAACTCACAATCTTTACAAATGCCTCCCATGGGTTTTGCAATTTCTGGGAGTCCTCTGACCGATTTCTTCCTTCTCACTTTGACAATGTTGTCAAAGTTTATATGGCAGAGTCTCTTGTGTCATAGCCAGCTATTGTCTTCTTTGGAGATAAGACCAATCTTGCTTGATTCTCCTTTGACAGAAGCAATTAAACAGACTCCTTCTGTTGAGTCTAGGTAGAACAGATTGTCTTTGCTCTATCTACCGGTTGCAACATGAGATTTATATTAATTTTTGACTACGCAGGAGCCTTTACCGAATTCTAACTGAAAACCTTTGTTGTTGAGTTGTGCAACACTCATCAGATTATACCTGAGTCCTTCGACCCAATACACATCTTCACAAACAACATTATTGTAGAAAACAATAGATCCCTTACCCTTGATGGCACAAGAGGCATTGTTTCCAAATGTGACTGATCCGTTGTCGTTGAGCTCCAAGTTGATGAACTTGCTCTTGTCACCAGTCATATGGTGAGTACATCCGTTGTCAATGATCCAATCGTCATACTGATGAAATCTGGATATGAGTGCAACTTCATCAAGAGTTGGGCTCTCCTCCTTTATTGCAACAAATGCAATTTCTGGATCTTCTGAGTCTTCAGACTCATAGTCTGTGACTCCTTCCTCTGCAAGATAGCATTCCTACTTTGCTTTGTTCTTGAACCGGTCTCTTTTGTCTCTATTTTTATTATCTGGACATCGGGCAACAATGTGTCCTATTTTGTTACAAGAGAAGCATTTTAAAAGGAGTTTCCCTTTATACTTCCCTTTCCCTCTAGGGAATCTCTTAGCAATCAGAGCTTCAAACTCATCTTGCTCTGTCTCCTCTGAGAGCAGATTCTCAATGAGGTTGTTGATCTTACCAGTAGAGGAGTTACCGGTTTCTCTTCCCTTTTTGGTGGAAGAGGCATTGACCGATGATTTAAATGTTGCTTCCTGAACAGATAGGCTATTATCAAAGTTGTTTAATTCAAAAGCAGCCAACTTACCGATTAGGGAGTCTAAGGTGACTTGATTGTTGATTATGGATCTGAGCTCTTGAATGGCAGAGATCTTGATGGCATACTAAGGTCTGAGAGTTCTCAGTATTTTGCTCACCACCTCTTCTTCAGTCAACTTGCCTATAGCACTTCTGATGGAGTTGATCACTTCCTTGATTCAATTGCTATATTGTTCGATATCTTCTCCATCATTCATTCTCATGTCATCATAATTTTCCCTGAGGCTTTCGACCTTGGCTCTCTGAACATTGGGATCTCCTCCATAGACTGTTTGTAACTTTTTCCACATTTTGCAGGCGAAGTTAAGATGTTCAATTTCAGCAAACACGTGGTCGAGTAAGGTGCTAGCTATCATGTCCATGGCAGCCATGTGCTTAGTCTTAATTTTCTCTTCATCAGGTGTCAAGGTGTCAGCGGGCTCACTATAGTCATTGGTAACATGATTACAATACTGGTCACCATTGGTCTTCATATATAGCTTCATCCTGTTGCACCATAAGGTGAAGTTTTCTTTTGAAAACTTTGGTCCTTCATTTCTCATCATCATAGCTTTCTCTCTATGCGGTTAAGCAACAAAGAAAAATAGAACTTGGCTCTAATACCAATTGACAGTCCCAACCGGTGCTGAGAGGGGAGGGGGTGAATCAGCACTTTAAAAAATCTTTCTTTTTTTTCTTTAATCCAGTGAAGTAAACTTGCAGCACAAAATAAGCAGTTCTAAGCAAATAAAATAGCAAGTGAACAAACACAAAGTGACACCAGATTTATCACGTGGAAACCCAGTTAGGGTGAAAACCACAGTGTGAGGAGACCTCACAATATTTGTACTCTTCTAAAGTACACCCTGTTAAGAGCCTACCCGGTCAAGGGATAAAACACACTTGCTAGGTGCAATCCGGTCAAGGGATTTGTTACAGTAAGGTCTATTAAGACCTGCCCAGTTAAGGGATTTTGATACAAGGGAGCTGTTAGAGTCCACCCAAATACTGGGATTTGTCTATTGTAGTTTGCTAGAAAATAATAGAAGTGTAATCTTTATAGATGGCTTTGCTTAGCCTGATAAGATCTCTATTTGTGCTTTACTGAGAATTATCACCAGTTAACACAGGAGTATTCTCAACTGTTGTTGTGCTCCCTTGCACAACCTATTATCTCTTTGTCAATTTTCTCTAACCCTTGCTACTGTAGCATATAGGTTCACTCTTTTTCCTGATAGAATGAAGGCAATTCTTCTTCTCAATAGTCATAAGAATACATTCAGTTTTGTTGCCCTGACTGCACCTCAAATGCATAACCTAATCATGAGATCCAACGAGTCCATCACTCAGTGAAGTGTTTGTTCTCTGAGCAAGCATCTGATGCAAGCTCTGGCTTGATCCACTACATGAAGAAAACAACAGTTGCGTGTTAGGAAACCTTTCTTCACAAGAGATAACACTTCGATTTAAAGCCATTGAATCCGACTTTACATCCTTCAGTTGCGCCTCAAGAAACCATTGATTTTGGCTTTAAATCTTTTACCTGCACCTCAAACTAATCACCAAGACAACTCAAGATCACTCAGATTTACTGCAATAAATCCTGGTCAAGAAGAGTTGGTTGGAACAGACAGTTGACTATGACTTCCTCAGTTCATACTAAAGTCTTATAATATATCGATTGAGTTCTTCATGCTATAAACAAGTAAGAGTCTTAGAACGTCTCTTTCTTGGCTCACCGGGTACACGCCCTTGGTGTGGCAGATTACCAGTTGCACTATTTCGGTTGTGTTATAGACATTAGTTGGATATGCTTTTATTTGGGCTTGTCTATACCGGTTGAAGTCAGTCATTGGGTCGAAGTCGGTCCTTGGTTGATACTAGGATACACTCTTCTCTACTGAGTGCTTTATCTAGTTTGTTGATGCTTAGTGTAGTGACCGGTTTCACAGCCTCTCTTGATGAAGAGGCCCCTCTATAATAGAGACAACAAATCTCTAACCTCTTTTGTCAATCAATGACAACACTTGGACCGGTAGAGAGCTTACCAGTTGGTGATGCCAACAAAAGTTTCTCCATAGTCTAGTCTAGCTTCCTGAGCATATCCTTTGCAAACCAATCTTGCTTTATTCCTGATGACTTTATCGTCCTCATTCAGTTTGTTCCTGTAGACCCATTTTGTCCCAATGACATTGTTGTCTTGAGGTCTAGGCACAAGTTCCCATGTGTCATTCTTCTCTATTTGTTTGATTTCTTCATCCATGGCCTTGACCCAATACTCATCTTC
This sequence comes from Chamaecyparis obtusa, assembly GCA_027943335.1. NCBI lineage: Eukaryota > Viridiplantae > Streptophyta > Pinopsida > Cupressales > Cupressaceae > Chamaecyparis > Chamaecyparis obtusa. The sequence continues at coordinate 776,054 of BSBK01002177.1, read as the reverse complement.
CAGGGCTTCTCTGGTGGATTTGGGCTCAATACATGAAAGTAGACAAATGTTATCTTTGGCTTTCTTCCTAGTCAAGACGTTTCCATGTTTGTCACCGATTATATTGTCAATAGAATGATATGTGACATACCTTGGAAGAACAGGTCTCTGTTCCCTGTCAGGTTCTTCCGGTTGAGCATTGTCTTCATCATGGTTCGGGACATCAACTTGTTCGCCTTCTTGTATCAACCTATTGGGTTCAGGTACATTTTCTTGCTCCAGATGTCTATCCATGTGTATTTCTCCATCATCTTCAGTCATATCTTGGTTGAATTCAAAGGCATTCCCTTCGTTTAGGCCTTGAAGATTGTTGTGATCATCATGATCGGTCGTCATTCATGGTTCTGAAGATTCATCAACTTTTATATTGATGCTTTCAACTATCTTCCCTGTTCTTTTGTTCAGACACCGATAGGCCTTACTTTTGGTAGAGTGACCCAAGAATGTTCCCTCATTACTCTTGGGATCAAACTTCCCAGAGTACATATCTCTTTTGACATAGCACTTACTATCGAAGATTTTGAAGTATCCTACAGTGGGAGTATGTTTGAACCAAAGTTCATAAGGAGTATTACCAGTTCCCTTTTTTACTTGAACTCGGTTGAGTGTGTAGACTGCAGTATTGACAGCTTCCCTCCAAAAGTGATGAGGTAGTTCTTTTTGAATCAGCAATGTTCTAGCACAATCAATCAGTGTTCTATTTCTTCTTTCTACTACTCCATTTTGTTGAGGAGTCCTTGGTGCAGATAGATGTATTTTTATTCCATGTTCCTCATAGTAGTGAGTGAACTCTTGAAAGGTAAATTCACCTCCTTTGTCTAATCTCAAACACTTCAAGCTTTTACCGGTTTCTTTTTCCACTCTAGCTTTGTAGATTTTGAACATGTGGAAAGCTTATGATTTCTCCTTAAGAAAGAGTGTCCACATCATTCTTGAGAAGTCATCCACAAAAAGCATAAAGTATCGATCTCCATGGTAGCTCTTTGTTCTCATTGGTCTACATAGGTCAGTGTGCACCAGATCTAGAACATTCTCAGCAAAGAAGGACTTACTGCTGAAGGATGTTCCGGTCAACTTTCCCAACTGACAATCTTTACAAACGCCCTTGATGGGCTTTGTAATTTCAGGAAGTCTTCTTACCATTTTTTTTGCTCAATTTGACAATACTGTCAAAGTTTATGTGGTAGAGCCCCCTATGCCATAACCAGTTGTTGTCCTCTTTGGTCATACGACAAATTTTGCTAGATTCTCCTTTGACCGAGGCTATGAGACAGGCTCCTTCCATTGAGTCAAGATAGAAAAGGTTACCTTTGCTCTATCTACCAGTTGTGACATGAGTTCCGAATTGATTCTTCACTATACAGGAACCTTGTCCGAATTCCAATAGGAATCCTTTGTTGTTCAGTTGTGCAATGCTCATCAAGTTGTACTTGAGTCCTTCAACCCAGTACACATCTTCACAGACGGCATTGTTGCAGAGAGCGATAGAACCTTTACCTTTGATGCCACAGGGAGCATTGTTCCCAAAGGTAACTGATCCATTGTCACTGAGCTCGAGGTTGATAAACTTGCTCTTGTCATCAGTCATGTGGTGAGTGCATCCACTATCAATGATCCAGTCATCATACTAATGAGATCTTGATATGAGTGCAACTTCTTCTATTACTGGGCTCTCCTCCTTTATTGCAACAAATGCAATTTCTGGATCCTACGAGTCTTCAGATTCGTTATCTGTGACTCCTTCTGCAAGATAGCACTCCTTTTTTGCTTTATTCTTGAACCAGTTTCTTTTATCTTTGTGTTCATTATCAGGACATCTTGCAGCAATATGACCTATTTTATTACAAGAGAAGCATTTCAAAGGGAGTTTTCCCTTGTACCTCCCTGTCCCTCTGGGGAATCTTCTTGCAATGAGTGCTTCAAACTCTTCTTGCGCCATCTCTTCTAAGATCAGATTCTCAGCAGGGTTGCCAATCTTTCCGGTTGAGCAGTTACAGGTTTCTTTTCCCTTTTTAGTGGAAGAGATATTGACAGAGGACTTGAAAGCTGCTTCCTGAATAGATAAGGTATTATCAAAATTACTTAATTCAAAGGCAGCTAGCTTACTAATAAGGGAGTCTAGAGTGACTTGGTCTTTGGTCACCAATCTAAGCTCTTGAATGGCAGAGATCTTAATAGGATACTGAGGTCTAAGAGTTCTCAATATTTTGCTGATTACTTCCTCTTCACTAAGCTTTCCTCCGACGCATCTAATGGAGTTGATCACTTCTTTGATCTGGTTTCTGTATTGCTTAATGTCTTCTCCTTCATTTGTCCTCATATCGTCATACTTTCCTCTGAGGCTTTCAACCTTGGCTCTTTGAACATTAGGATCCTCTGCATAGACTGTTTGTAGCTTGCCCCACATCTTGAAGGCGGATTCAAGGTGTTCAATCTCAGCATAGACATAATCAGGTAGCGTGCTGGCTATCATATCCATAGCAACTGTGTGCTCAATCTTGATCTTTTCCTAATCAGGTGTTAGGGTGCCAGTGGGCTTACTGTAATCAGTGGTAACGTGATTCCAGTATTGGTCACCGATGGTCTTCATATACAGCTTCATTCTGCTGCATCATAAGGTGAAGTTTTCTTTTGAAAACTTTGGTCCTTCCTTCCTCATCATCTTGACTTTTTTTCTTGTGCGGTTAAGCAACAAAGAAAACAAGGCTTAGCTCTGATACCAATTGACAATCCCAACCGTTGCTGAGAGGGAAGGGGTGAATCAGCACTTGTAAAAAAAATTTCCCGCTGGATTCAGTGAAGTAAACTTACAGCATAAAAGGCAAACAGATTTAAGCAAATAATAACAGTAAGTAAACAATCACAAAGTGACACCAGATTTATCACGTGGAAACTCAGTTAGGGTAAAAACCACGGTGTGAGGAGACCTCACAAATTTTGTACTCTCCGAAAGTACGCCCTATTAAGAGTTTTCTCATTTAAAAGATAAAAGCGCACTTGCTAGATGCGACCTGGTCAAGGGATTTGTTACAATAAGGTCTGCTAGGACCTGTCTGGTTAAAGGATTTTTAAACACCTTGAAAGATGTCACCTGGTTAAGGGATTTCGATACAAGGGACCTGTTAAAGTCCACCCAAATATTGGAATTTGTCTATTGAAGTTTGCTAGAAAACAATAGAAGTGTGATCTTTACAAATGGCTTTGTTTAGCCTGATAAGATCTCTATTTACACTCAACTGAGAATCAACACCGGTCACCGCACGTGTATTCTCATCTACTGTTGTGCTGTTTTGCACAATCTATTATCTCTCTTTCTCTACTTTATTTTACCCCTACTTCTGTAGCATATAGGTTCACTCTTTTTCTTGGCAGAATGAAGGCAACTTTTCTTCACAACAAGGATAAGAATATATACAAATTTGTTGCCCTAACTGCTCCTCAAATGCATGACCTAATCCTGAGTTCTTACGAATACATCACTCAGTGGAGTATTGGTTCACTGAGCAACCATCTGATGCATGCTCTAGCTTTATCCATTTCATGAAGAAAACAATAGTTGTGTTAGGCAACCTTCCTTCATAAGAGATAACACATTGATTTAAAGTCACTGAATCCAGCTTTAAATCCTTGAGTCGCGCCTCAAGAAACCATTGATTCCGGCTTTAACTCTTTTACCTGTGCCTCAAACCGATCACAAAGACAACTCAAGATCACCTGGATTTACTGCAATAAATCCCGATAGAAAGAGCTGGTTTAGTTGACAGTTGACTATGACTTCCTCAATCCATACCTGAGTCTTATAATATATCCAGTTGAGTCCTTCGATCTGTTGTAGTCTCTTTCTTGTCTTACAGGTTGCATTGTCCTCAGTGTGCTTCCTCTTGCATGGATTACCGGTTACATTGCCCCGGTTGTGTTATAGACACTTAGATGGATATTGCTTTTAGCTGTATTTGTCTATAGCGGTTGTAGTTCGATCCTTGGTTGATACTGAAATACTCTCTTCCCTAATTGAGTGCATTGCCCGTTACTAATGCTTAGTGTAGTGACCGGTTACAATGGATTACAGTTGTTCTTTTCTTGCCAAACCAACCTCTCTTGATGTAGGTTTTCTTAGAGCTTCAGCCTATATAGAGATGACAAATCTCTATCTCTTTTGTCAATCAATGACAATACTTGGACCGGTAGAGAGTTTACCGGTTACCATCATTTGATACTAACACATACCAAGGGTTAAGTACATTAGAGTGTCACGATCACTTTCTTTCTATTGCACAAATCAATTCTCACCACAAAGGTTCAACCTAGCTATTATCATAGCTCAACCTTATAGAGTTACAACATGACCACTATATGGTCTCACATATTGACTTAGAGTCATCAAATTGTAACCACGTTCGTGTAGTGGGGTACCTTGAATATATCAACATCTCATTTGAGTGCTTTTGCACTAATATTTGAAATGTGCGTCAATTGTAAGCTGTCTAAATATTGATCTCGGGAGGTTCAGACAAGAAGTATCAAGAAATTTCAAGGCTGCTATGTTTTAGTTCAACCAAGAACTCCATAAAAAGATAATTACATTGAAGGAGAACGGGGCAATAGGAGAGAGAATACTAATTAGACAATCTGAGTTCCAAACTATCGTGTAATCATGACAAAAATTTTGTTAGCGCATACTAATGTGGGATGTACTTTTGTCCTAAATTTTTTACAATGAATCATATCACATGATTATATAAAGCACTAGATTTTGCACCAACTTATTCATATATTTCTTCCAAGATTCAACTTTTACTGCGTACTGTTGCATTGAGTTTCCTATTAATGTGTTTGGGTTGCTTGAATAGGCTATCTTTAAATAGATAGAGGCTGTATCCATGACTGCATAAATATGACTCACACATCTAGTCTTCTCAGTAACTGTCATGCATAGAACTTGAAATCATTAACATTTTGCTACAATTGCTTTCATTTGGATGTGGAGGAACGGTATAAGTTTTCTACTTCCCATTAGTGTAATTGATTTTGCTATAGTACATCAGATCTTGCTCTTTACATGTTATCCTTAAGGTTTGCTCATGTGATTCAAATTAGAAAGGCTCTAGAGAATTTGAAAGGGCACTAATGTGAATATAGGAACTACCACCAAAGTAGAGTTCCAAGTTCACCCAATTATAAGAGCAATTTTAGAAGAACCCTGCCTTATTAGCTCTAAAGACAATCGACATAATCAAATATGTTTTCCTCTTTAACCGCATGCATCAATTTCCCTTGGCATCTTGTCAATTGTTTGCAAACAAAAAAGCACTTAATCCGCTCAAGTGCTGAGAAAGCAAATAACTTGAAGTCCACTATATGCTAGTCTTGCCCCTCTCTAATTTTCGGGACAAGAACTCAAAATGCAAGATCTGACAAGTGCCAGAGTTTAGATGCATTGCTCTACATGTTCACACTCGCTTTAATTAAAACATTTTGACATGGTATACCTTCGTGGTCGAAGTTCATAGCTGCTTTAGAGTGACCAGAATGATGCAATTGGTTCCAGATTCCACCTAGCAACCAGGTTTGTTAAGCTTCTAGATGTCCACACAAATTTCATGTAGTCTCCATTGAAGATTCAGAAATAAATGTGATAGAACAGACCAAATTTATTTAGCAGAGTTTTGTCACTTATTGGAAAAGAGCTAAACAACCACTTGTTTGTGTCTGAAAATGTATTGGAATAAAATACATATAAAGCTGTGCAGAGCATTGAAATGACTAATAGAATTACAGCGGGTTGCAACAAACTATTTTTGCCCTTTCATGTAAGGCCGATGAGAAATGTTTATAAAAAAAATAATAATATTCACAAACAAATTAAAAAATCAACCCTTAAGGGCCAATTACATTAAGGATGACCCATTGGCAGAAGATAATCGTAGATACATATGGGGGAGCAAACAAGCTTGTCAGAACATCAGCTCCATGCTCCATGGACGTTTTCAAGATGAAGTACATGCCCCATAGTGAATCTAAGGGCCCAATATACAACAGGTGATCTCTTTTGAGATGGTGAGCATGAACAATAAAAAATGTCCTATGATCAAGGGAAACAGTGCAATCTAGCTCCTGTTGAACCACCAAGATAGGAGGGTTCTCTCTTCATTGAAAAAACTGAAGATTTGTTACCGGAGTCTTATTTTTCGTCGGGCCAAAGTTTTCTAACAATAGTTCCTGGCAGCACACCTACAGTATCATTTCAAAGCACCTCTAAAAGAAGAGGATCACCAGAAGACATTGCTTTTAGCAGCCGCACAAAATCTGACTCATTAAACACCTTCCATGGATGCACAGCATGGACCTCTGCTGAATAATAGCTCAAAGCATCAGAAGTTCCACCTCTCTGGTAAATGCTATTGCTTAGGGCATCAGGATCAAACATATCAGGTGTATCCATTGCAAGAAAAAATATAGGCACTGCAACCTCATGGTGAAGATTTGAAACGCCCACTAGAGAGACCAGATCTACAAAGTCTCCAACAAAACGGCGTGGAACATAAAATACTTCAGAACTGCAAACAACAAAACTTTTCTCATCCATGCTCTCTCTGTATTTTATCTGAAGGTGGACAGGTAAATCACTCAAAAGCTTCTTCACAAGGTCCCGGCCACCATCTTTGAAATACCATTCTGTGCTATTAGAATCCAGACTTACTTTTGCCCAAGATGCTGAAACCTGGAGAATTTGGAAAATGCTTGATCAAAATTGATTGACTTGGCAGTACAGCCACCAAGGAAAGATCACAAGCTAAAAGTACAAAATCCTCTTAGACTAAAGCCGAATAAAAAAGTAAAAATAACCTTGTGAGTAATCCAGAGCTTGCTTTTGTCCGCTTGAACAAGATTCCAGTAATTGAGTATCGTGTCATCCTTGAGAAACATAAAGCCTTCTGCATTTGAGTATCTTTCAAATATCTTAGGGAAGATTCTGCACAAACAAAAACTTGAGCTTAATTTTTTTAGCACTGCATTAATTCTACATATTACCATCCACAGCACAAACTATTCCAAGTTCATAACAGTAATTTCATGAGGATAAAGAAGAACCAAGTAATCTGATAGTCATAGAACTCAAAGACTATAATAACGAGAAAATTCCAAAAGCAATATATATTAATAGGTACTCATAGGTAAATTCGATGAAGAAACTGATCACAAGAAACAATGTTATTCAAAAAAATTACTCACCATGAAACTCTCAATAACACAGAAACACACAATGCAAGAGAACTCCTATTTTAAAATATCAGCAGAAATCAAAACTAACATAGACAACCACCACAGGAATTTTTTCTCTAATGTACGAATAGCAATAACAACTTAAGACACAAGAAAAGAGAGAATGTCACAATGAAAGACCAAAAAGGACCCAATGCTTGTAGAAAAGTGATGTGAAGCAAAGAGACCGCACTCATTCCCTACATTTGGAAATGTTTCATTTAATTACTCCAAAAGGGTGCATTCCAGGAGTCCTAAAGTGTGTCGCCTCCTGCATATTGTTAGAGCTTAGCCTAACAAGTATCTTAAGCTAGGTTATCACCTGTCACTAATCCATCATAAGACTACTTCCAGGATATGTAAGACTAGCAAACTGATGCAAGGTTAAGGACTTGTGTTCATTTCAAGAAGGCATACCAATAACCACAGTCATCTAACAATTGTTACATTATGAAAAATAACTTCAAACATTCATAGGGCAGGCATTCATGAAGACATTGATGCAAGGCTAAATACCATGCACATCTCCCACATTTGGAAATAATTTATCATATGACAACAGAGAATGATAGACAACAGCCAAGAGTCACAGACTAATCTAACCATATCTGCAAAATTTATCTGTTCATACTTACTGTTAATTTAATAATTAAATATAAATAAACAATGAAGTCCCTAGTCCAGTTTTTATCGAGCATGAAACCATTTAACCCTCCAATTGTTAGTCCCCAGTCATCCAGCTAAAAGCCTTTCTTTGTTTTCCATGTTAGCTCACTATAGTTTATTTACATATAGATTTCCCAGACATGGCAGCTTCTTGCATTCTAGATATAAAGGATGCAAGAGAAACTCGGTCAACTAATGTTGCCATAATTGACACATGCTTCTGATGTTTACCTGGGAACAACTGACATCATTTAATGGCATTATATTGTATTAATAAAAATATAGTGAATTGCTTGAGATCCATAACATGTATAACGCTCCTCAAGCTCAACATAAAGCTGATATGTGTAATTAGAATCCCCAAGAATAATATTCTATCAATCTATGCACATACATGGTGAATTCGTAAGCATACTGACCATCAACCTGTCAACATTCATTCATGATTGAGTCATCCTGGTTTCTCTTTTGTTTTGGTCTTATATGGCTAATGTGTTGTACACTTTGTTTTAAGCTTCAACTCTCCTCACAGTCTAGCTTGTGACCACCTTCCAAACAAGTATTTTATTCACCCTCCTAACTAGCCCCCTAATATGGCATTCTGCATATTTTATTCCTGTAGCACACATTTGTGCTTACGAATTTACCTTAGTTGCCGATTCCGGTTCGGGGACGGATTCAGGTTCGAGAATCCGGTTCGTGGATTCGTGAATTTTTTTTTTCCCGTTTTGGATTCGTAAGGATTCGTGAGTATATATATATATATATATAAATATATATATATGCATTATATATCCAAAAATATAAGAGAAATATACATAATTCTAAAACTAAAACATTTCATACTATGAATCTATGATGCTTGATCATTTATCAATGCCAAATGTCAAAGTCTTCATAACTAGGTCTTAGGTAGTCTTTGTTGGTGGTTGTTTTCAAGTCCCTAGGTCCGGCAAATGAGGTTTGAGTGATTTTGGCCTATTGGAAAGTCATGTCTGACTGGGATTTGGGCGAGAGCTAAGCTAAGTCTGTAATAGAGATAGGGTTGAAACCAAGTGATTTGTGATAAAACGAGTTAAAAACCTTTGAGAATCCTTTTGCCAGCTTCAGTTTGACCTTAGAAAGCCATGATGGATAGTGGGAGGTAACCTTGCTGAAGGCTTGCTGAATCCTGAAATTTGGCTAAGTCTGGAATTTTTCGAATCTAGAATTTGCATCTTAACTCCTATGAAGCTGAAACCTATCTCAAACATCCTAGAATCTATTTAACTTGTACTTATACAAATATAAATTAAAGTATAAGAAATTAAATAAATCAAACTTATACTTAAATGTTATATTTGTATAAATCCTCCTGTCAATTTAGGGTTAGATGAAAAAAAAAAAAAAATAGACATATTAAGTGCTTTATGCCTTCATAGGCCGCGGGTCCCTAGGGATTCGCATGGATCCATACGAGATCCTCAAGGATTCGTGCTGGATCCCCCCGGGTCCATGACGGATCCGGGCAGGGTCCTTGCAAAAGCATAGATCAGCCATGGTTTGCCTAAAGCTACAAAATTTCTTTGGCTGTCCCATAAAGGAAAAGCTCAAATCTGACAGATAAATGCTAATGGGCAAGTTTGGACCTCCAAATTGCCTCCTCTGTAGAGAAAATGGTGAATCCAATAATCTCATTTTTCTTCACCATTCTTTTCCTCCTAAACTTTGGTCTTGGATGATGAACAAATCTGCCAGAGAGCCTTGCAGTTTTATTGAATAAGTGGGCCTATAACTGTAAATACAAAGGGCTAAAACAATTATTGCAAGTTCTATCCTTGTTTGGAATATATAGCTAGAGAAGAACCAAAGGGTATTCAAGGATAATATTTTTCCTATAGAACTGACCGGGGACAAATGAACTCATTGCAGAATTAGGGACCATATTTTGAAGGGAGGACTGGACAATGTGGAAGAGGAAAACCCTAAATAACTGCAGCCTGCAAGAATGAGACAGAAGGAGGAAGAACACGGCCAGTTAGAGAGAAATTGTCAGCTGAAGAAGAAACGACCATGAAAGAAACCAAAAAAGTTGCAGAAATGGCATCAATATTGATGCAAAAACCCTAGACGGGTTTTGAAAAAACAGATCTCTGCAAAGAGCAACCATAAGAATTTTGAAAAAAGTGAACAGATAACTTCAATAAACAAATTATTAATTTTTCAAAAAAAATAATCTGGCTCTTGATACCATATTACAGGAGGTAATTGGTAAATAACTGAATGAGTTATTTACAAAGAACGAAATGTTCTTATAGAGTTTACAATCGAGATGTTTCTAAAAAGAAACATACAAATAATAGAAAGAAACTATTATAGAGGATATTTACAATATCTAAAAGTGACCATTAAAATAGAAATAAAATAACTTAGGAGATATTATTTTAATATTGGTGACCGTTGGCACAGAATGAGATGGTTTACATGACAATATTAGTTTGAAAGGTAAGTCCATGGTTGAGATTTTGTGTTGGTCTCCTCCTTTGCATAACTTTGTGAATTTGAACTTGCAGCAAAGTATAATCCAAGAGTTGGTGGTGGGGGATATGATTTTAGCGACAGCAGAGGCAACCAATACTTATTTTGGCCAAGACACTAACTATGGGGCAGAGATTTTCACCTAAACAAACTGATCAATGAGCATTAGGAAAAAGTGGAGGTTGACGGTGATTCCAAGGTAATTATAGACATGGCGATCAAGAATCGAGGAAATTCCTAATTCCTAAATCCTTTGTAATATGGTTAAGAAAATTCAATGGAAAGTATTTTTGATAAGCTAAAACTCTCATATTAAGCTATCAGGGAATCCAGTGGCTAATAGGGCACCCAATGAAGGGTCAATTTAAGCAAAAAATCAATCTCTAGGTTGATATTATGGTGTCTGATTTCCCTCTCAAAGCAGTCTTTTTTAAGCAGAAAATCTAAACAATTATGAAGATAGTTTTCTCCCAATAAGGGACTTCGTTCACTGAAGAAGGTTCAGATGGATCAAACATTACTCTCATGCCAATTGGAGCAGTCTGTGTCTAGACTAAGGAGGAGAATTTAAAGCCGGATTTTGGGACTGTTAGGATTGATAATCACAGATCTGAAACATATTGAAAATAGAAATTGTGTGGTTTACCAAGGATGAAAAGGCACTTTAAGAAAGTACATAAAAAATTAAAATTCCCAGCATCTCCTTCCATATATTCAAGGCACTTTTCAGAAGTACACAGATTATTGGAAAAACAGAGACTGTATTGGAATCATATGTTTATGAAGCAATTTATTGTAAATGAAATTCACTCTTATGAGGAAGGGGATGATGGCAAAGGGAAGGCTCGTCGAGGGCATGGTGGCAAAGCTGTCATAATGTGATGAAGAAGACTTCTCTATCAATACTTCTACATGCATAGGGATTTTCCAGTTGTTTTGGTTGAAGAATGTAAGTTAGGTATGTCAGTAATTATAGTTGGAAGGATAAACCTGGCCTTTCGTTACCTGTTCATTCTGTTCAGAGTCCGATGTAAATTTTAAAGCATAATTAATCTTTTGGATAGTGAAAACAGAGTTGATGTTAGAATATAAAAGGTATTGAATAAATCTTGTTTTGAGTGGTAGTATGAATATAGAAAATATAAGCAGCCTATGCTCGGTGAAAAAAATATGTATCTGTGGTGTATTCCTTTTACTGGTAATATATAAAGGGGTGTTTTTTAATGATAAGGTTTGTGTTGGATAATATTTTATTATAGACTGGATCTGGTGTACCGTGTGTTACCAGAATCTGCGCTTAGACAACAATTTTTTGTGTCACCTCGATGACTCATACAGGTTATACAAAGTGAAAAAAAAGACGCATGATTTTAATTTTTAAACCAATGATGAGAATCGATAGAGTGCAGTTGCACAATAAATCACGCCTGTAACAAGACTTGTTTTCATTCAATTTTTTAGAACAGCCAACCACATAATCTGAACCAACTATTAATAGTATAACCAATTTTGATCAATCCAGTACCACATGGATGGGTTTCAGTACTTGTATAGATATCTTAAACAGAACTATTTATAACAATCTACGAACAATTGCTTCTCAAGTAAACAGATTCACCAACAAATGCTTACAAATTGTCAGAAAGAAAAAATGAAAATTAATGCTCATAGCACTTCAGTCCATCAAACACAATCAGGTTGAGAAAAACTATATTAAAATGCAAATGACTCATCCATGAAGGAAGGTTCATAATGTTTGCTCGAATGGCTTGGGAATTTGTGTTCAGCACGATGTGAAAGGTACAAGGTTCTAATGAGTCAGGAAGAGGACGGGACTAAGATACAAACAACAGCATCAAAACACAGGGACTTTATTGTTCAGGCACAAGCACAACAACAATATAATCAATAAACCCACAGTTCACCCAAAAGATCTTTGAAATTACTATGTCATATCATGGATAGAGAGGAAAGAGGTCACATGCAGGCAAGAAGGCCCTGTAAGGAAACAATCAGCACGACTGTAGCAAATGAAGCATCATGTGCAGAGAGTCTATCACAATATGCCCCATAATTCACATGATTGAACAAAGATTTATTAGGGACACAAACGATTGTAAACATGTTAATAACTTATCAGTGATGCAAAGTTTTTATAAGTACTTGTAGCATTACATAAAAAATAAAATCTAAGTGTCATTAATCTGAAAATCTACTGTTATAGCAAAGGGAATTTGATTACATAAGGGACACAAATAATTATAGACATGTGAAACAGCTTATCAGGAATATAAGGTTACTATAAGTACTTGTAATATTACATAAAAACAAAATCTAAGTGTCATTAATCTGAAATCTACAGTTATAGCAAAGTGAATTTTCTTAAAAAAACAAAAGGAATGGTTCTCGAAACTAAGACTTGACAAGTGCAACATAGCCCCACTCTTGTTGTGGGTTGTTTGTGGTTTGTCTCTTGTGCTGTTATTCGCCTGTTGGCTTGTGTGCAGTTATTGGCATGTGTGGCCTCTGTGTTGCTTAGTAGCCTGTTGTGTTCTGCTTTTGTGCTGTTAGTAGCCTTTTTGGCTGCATTTTGTTTTTGGCCTGTTTGGCCTATGTGTAGCAGTAGTTTTTGATAATTGCTCTGCTTTTAGTGTGCTGTAATTTTGGTTGCTTCAGAGAGTTCAGATGCCTTTGGGCTGTGGTTTTGTAAGGGGCAGCACCCTTGTTTTGTTGTTTATTAATATCAAAAACATTGTACAAATTTGATATAGGTATAAAAATTAAGAGAGCTTAGCATCTTGCATGAATCTACAATTAACTGTACTACAGCTTAGCTAAAGCAGAATTATTGATCTAATAAAGGAATAATAGGTATTTTTTACCCAAAAGGAGCAATCACCTTACCTCAAAAGCTCCATTTGAGACTATTTCAGGGTAAGACATCACAACTTTCTCTTTCTATCATAAAAAGTACAACATTCATTATATATATGAGATTAAATATACCTTTTATAAAAAGGATTGCTATGATCAAATTTAGGTTTCATTCGTGGGATTACAAGTTGCACACGTTGCATTACCATAGTTTTTCTATGCATGGTAATGATTATGTGATGCATTGCAATGATAGGGTGCTGGTGTTTGTGAACTACAAGAGATTCTAAATGGGAAATGGGCACCAGTACCCATACACCACTTTATACCTGTAAACCATTTTTAAAAAAACAAGAATACAAGTACTTGAACACACCATGCGTGTAAAATAAAATGTGAAATATATAAATAATATATATTAAATAGTAAAATATTTAAAAAATAATTTCCTATAAACTTTGCAACCTCTGAGATGAATGATTAAAAAAAGGTCTAGTCTTCAATTAAAAGAACAAACAAATATTCGTTGAATCTCAATATCATTATGATAAAAAACGCATCTCCTTGAATTTAAAAAACAACCATTCATAATAAGGGGCAATTCACGTGTGACAAGTCATATAAATTCAAATGTGAAAAGGTTAATTGGAAGGCAAGAGCATGATATATTAAGTCAATGGTGGTGAAGTGTAATGTCCCATTTCAAAATTCCTTATTTTTCCTAAAATAAATAACCCTAACTGAAACTCACAATAATGATTGCATAGGTAATTACAAATATAAATATAAATTTATCATAAAAGTCTTGAGCAATTAAATGACCCTAATAGTGCTAATGGTTAAAAAAGGAACAATGCTATATGCACTTATGTGGATTCTAGCAATGTTATGGTTGTGCCCATATGGACAATCACAAAATGCTCATTCGAGCAGTTCAAAACCCCAATGCCTAATAGAGCATAGCTAAACCCCAACACCAAATTGGTAGAATGAATTCCCACAATACTCCAACCTGGAACAACAAAGTTTACTGGCATGTATACAGAGATAAGATAATTTGGATTTCACCATTCAGAGAGCCATAATGGTTCCTCTTACCAAGAGCATAGGATTTTCCACCAATATGACAGAGGTTTTCCACAGTCAAGATCCCAAATTGGGAAGTTGACAAGTGCGAGCTTCTGAGCCCTGAGAGTGATCAAAAGTAAAATCAAGCGGGATAACATTACATTTCCTATGTACTGGGACAATCACCAATTAAGTACTAAGTGATTTAGACAACCTTTACATCAAGAGCTCTTCACCCTGATGACTTAGAACCTTTGTTTGCCCTCCTACTAACATTTTTATATGTTTTCCTTTCTCATGTATGCTTGGTATCTAGAGTGTGTGCTTTGACTTACATGTATTTATATGTTTGCTTCATGTCTGGTGAGTCTTCAATGGGTTTACTCGATATTTGTTTTATGATTACATTATGCTTAACAGTAAAGAAAATGCCACTTCCTCAAAGTTTTTTCACTTCTTCACAAAGCCATACTTTTGCATCACAATTGAAATGAGGTGCATGTTTTAGTCCATAAAGGCCCTTCTTCAATCTACAAGCATAAATTTCATGCTCAGCCACGTCAAAGTCCCCCGGCTTATTTATGTGAACTTCCTCTTAAACCAACCCATTAAGAAATGCTTTCTTCAAATACATTTGATATAAATGTAAGGTCTCGTATTGGGACTTCACTCCATTTGCTCTAAAATTCCCAATAGGGCGCATTACAAATGGTATCAGAGCTTTGATCCTACCATCCTGCAGGGTAAAGATGAATCAATGAATGCATTCTAGTCAATAAGAAGGATCTAACAATACATGTATTTGCATGTATGTTCTATGCCTGCATATATTCATGTGTATACTTCATTTTTTTTGTGTATGATCCGTGTCTGCATAGATTCATGTGTATGCTTTTTGTTTTTATGTGTATGCTCCATGTTTAGTTCATAGCTGATGTGTATCTCTAAGATAGTATCCTAATTCATGATTTTGCTTGAGGACAAGCAATCTTGGGCAGGGCGAACTGTCGTATCCCCTTCTTGAAATGGGGTTTGATAATAAACAATAATAATCAAATCAAAAATATAAAATAACATTAAAAATAATTAAATTAAATGAATAGTCAAAAGGCATGAATTGAAAAGTTGTGTCTCTGTCAAACATGAGATATAAAAGGGAGAGAACAGAAGTTCATTTGCAGGAGAAAGAGGGAAAAAAGAAAGAATGGAGCATGACAATCAAGGAAGGATTAATAAAGGAATAAGAAATAAATAAGGAAGTGACTCTTTCAAAGGGCATAAATTATGAAGGGTTGTACACTTCCAAGGGTGCTAACTATGAAAGGTTGTGTCTCTTGCCAAAAGGCAGACATGATGAAGATATGTGATCTCTCCCTTACATTGAAATAAATAAAGGGACAAAGGTTTCATTTGAGGAGGAGATAAAAGAAAAATAATATGGGTACAGCAGTAGACTTGAGTGAGAGGAGAAAGATTAATTAAAGCAGGTCTTGTTGAACACACCACAAGACTAGGGAGGTGAATTAGACTTGAGCAAATCCTTAAATTTTTTCTATCATGCCAGGTCTGAATGCAGTCCAAACTGGATGCGCACTCCGGATGTGTCCTAGATGCGCATCCAAGATTGTGGATGCGCACCAAGCACATCCATAGGCCTGGAAGCACATCTGTGACCCAGACTTGAAATGTCAATTAAAAACATAAAAATAAAGTGTTTTTTTTTGGCTAAACCCCTATCTGCCCTTTAAGAGGTCATTCAACCTAAAAATAAAAAAATTTGTTTGCTCATTTACTCTCTTCCCATTTTGTCTCCATTTTGGCGTTTCTAAGGGCATGTTATGCTTTTTCAAAGGAGACCATTTGTGGAGTGTCAAATAGCTTCCACAAAGGAGATTTAAGCATGTCTAAGGTAAGCATTTGATCCTATTCTTTAGTCTTTTAATGAATTTTTTTTTTGATGAAATTTTTCAAGTTTGTGATAATTTTTTTAATGTTTTTTTCTGAACTTTTTTAAGAAAAGAAGAAACAAGTTTAACTCTTTGTTATAATATTTTTATATCTTTAGTTTGCACTTGTATGCTTGTATTTATAAGTTTTTTTCTAATTTAATATTATGTAATTTTCAATAATAGCAAAAAATCAGATTGCAAGAATGGCTAGTAGTCAAAGTTTAGTGGGTGGGGAAGGAAACCAAAGATTCAAAATTAATAAAAGATCACCTTTATGGAGACATACCACAAGGATTTCACAAGTTGCAGGAGGTGGGGGTTATGTTTGGAAGTGTAATTTGTGTAATTTACAAAAAAATAGCTTAGATTCTCAAGTTAAACTTCATTTATGGGCCCTACTAATAAAGGGATTGCAATGTGTTAGGGCCCCAATAAGAAGGGGTTGTCTCTCACACAAATAACGACATTCGTAAAAGAACAAGAAAATGTTGATAAAATGATTGAAAGAAGAAAACAAAGTGCTTATACTTCCGGAAAGAAAAAGAAAAATTAATGTACCCATTGATAGAATAGCGGCCTCCAAACATTCCTTCATGCCTATACCCTCTACAATAGACAAAGATGAAACAAATTACCACCTACAAAGGAGGTCCATTGGAAAAGAATTTAAAATGGAAACAGGAGATATTGCTAAACAAAAAATTGCACATTGCATCTATGCCAATGGTCTTACATTCAACTTGATGAGATCAACATATTGGTGGGAAATGGTGTCGGCAATCTAGAGTGCACCTCTTGGTTTCACAAGTCTTGGATAAGAAAAGGTGTGTACCACTTTATTGCAAGGAGAGGAGAATTTTGTAGAGGCCCCATTGAAACCAATTAGAGATTCTTGAATTGAATATGGTGTTTCTGTTGTTTGTGATGGATGGAAAGACTGCAAAAACTGTCCATTGATAAATGTTATTACAGTATTCCCCAAAGGGGCAAAGTTTTCGAGGGCAATTGACTGTTGAAGGGAAGTCAAAGATGCACAATTCATTTCCAGGATCCTCATTGACTCCATAGAGATGGTGTGTCATAAGAATGTGGTCCAAGTAATTACGGACAATGCAAAAAAAAAGCAGGTGGCTTTGGTTGAGGCAAAATATGAGCACATTTTTTGGACACCATGCATTGCAAACTCCCTCAACTTGGTGATGCAAGCAATTGGCACTCAAAAAAGAGTGGGCAAAAGAAATAGCAACCAATGGGGTGTATGGAAGAAGTCAAATTCAAAGAGGGCCCAGAAGGTCGAGTCATTAATCTTGGATGATAGTTGGTGGGCTCGTGTGGAATACCTATCATGGCTATGCTATGGTTTG
Source organism: Chamaecyparis obtusa (assembly GCA_027943335.1). Taxonomy (NCBI): domain Eukaryota; kingdom Viridiplantae; phylum Streptophyta; class Pinopsida; order Cupressales; family Cupressaceae; genus Chamaecyparis; species Chamaecyparis obtusa. The sequence continues at coordinate 758,314 of BSBK01002177.1, read as the reverse complement.
CTGACACAAATGCACCATGTTTGGGGTATGTCTATGATAGCATGGACACAATGTTGGAGAAAATAAAAGTGGAAATACAACAAAAAGAGAATGACCCCAAAGAAAACTTTTTCAAAAGGGTGGAAACAATCATTCTTCATCATTGGAACAAGATGACCGTGTCATTGCACCTCCTTGCATATGCCCTATCTCCAAGGTATTATAGCAACATTGTACTTTCTATCCCAGGAGATTACCACCATATAGAAATTCTAAAGTTGCTAATGCGTACAAGTGGGCATTTAGTAGACTCTTCCAAGATCCAAAAGTGGAGAAAAATGTTAGAGGAGACTTTGGCTTGTTTATCTCACGAAGAAATCATAGTCCTTTTGTTGTTAATGACCAATCCAAAATGGATGCTATTGCAGACTTTAGTACTTAACACTCTTTAATTGATTTTGCATTTTTTAATTTTTATTTTGTTGGTTTTTTCTACAGGTTGCAAGTTCTTTTGTAGCTGAACGGAGTTGGAGTACATACTCCTTTATCCACTTAGTAAAGCATAACCGGTTGGCTACAAAAAGAGCTTTAGACTTGGTGTATATGCATTCCAATTTGCATCCTCTATCATGTAAGAATCCCCAATACAAGGAGGGGGCAGCAAAGCTTAGGGATGTAGCCCCCAAGTATACCAACTTGGATGCAATTATTGAGGATCTTGCTAGATGTGCTATGGATGATCATGATGACATACCTACACATAGTGCATCTAGTACAAGTGGCACCACTTTGGATTCAAATGATCTTGAACTTGCAGCAACTGAAAATGCAATTGATGATGATTTTTTTGATAATCCTTTTGATGATTGATGAAACATGAACTACATTTTGTAATTGTAATGATTTTCATTAGAATCGTGATTGTAAACATATATGATATATCATATGGCTTATTTGAACTATCAATTGGCATTTAATATTTATCTTTGGCATTTGGCATTGATTAATGATGAAGTATCATACTATCAAATGATTTAGTTTTACAATTATGTATATTTCTTTAATTTTTTATATAATATATATACACACATGTACCCAAACGTGCCCAAACCCCCCCAAAAAAAAATTCCATGTATCGACACACCCGTATCAATAACCATACATGTATTGGTAACTTAGCTTATTTATTATCTTTAACTAACTAACCATTAATGAAAGATAACACAATCAACACCAAACACATGAACACTAGATTTTTACATAGAAAACCCAATATGCAGAAAACCACTTAGAGTTGGTCACTGACTTACCTTTTGGTCAAGATACTGTTTCCCATACATAATTTTTCATTGTGCTCCTCAATCATAATATCTTGCCAAACTGGCATTAATGGTGGAAGACGTTGGTCCTACATAACTTGGAAATTTCTTAGAGTAAAAAGAATTACTCAAGTTAAATTCATAGGAGTTTCAACTTGCTATTCTACCTCTCGAAGTGTCTGAGTGAACCACTTAAGCTTGATTGTTATTTGGATACAAGAGAGACACCCCAATGTCATTGTAAGTTTGCTGATTTGAATCTGATTTTTTTAATTTATCTGATTTCTACAGATCCATTTTTGAGGTCGCAAGTTCTTCTACTGCCTTAGGTTCTTAAGCTTTAGACTATCATGCATCCTTGTTAATCTTGAATTCTCTGCTCACAACTACCTTTTTCACTAAGATGGAATGTAGATTTTATAAGCTTTATTGGTCTCATTAAAAGATACGCTTGAACTAGAAGATTCTAACTTAGTCCTTTTCTCATCAAAGATATGAATGTAAATAGGATAACTAAAAACATGAATATATGCTATGTAATGTCCCCATCTAGGACTTTACTTAATTTCCCCAGTTTACTTGATTTACCCTAGAATTCCCAACTAGGGTTTGGATTGTGCTTGGAAATGGCAATTTACTTAGTCTCTATAGTACTCCCTACTAGGAGGCTACCAATTTCCAATGATTAACATACATCACTATGCATTTATATCAAATTAAACTAAGAAACAATTAATGATTCATAATAGATTTGACAATTGGCATACTTAAGCCCCAATTCCTTACTTCTCTCCTAAACATCAACCCTAAGGAGGATGGGGATTACTTGTCATAGGGCGCTTGGGCACCAATCTACAAGCAAGCTCCCTCAAGGTATTGGGAATGTGGCACTTGGGCACCAATCTATAAGCTGGCTCCCTCAAGGTATTGGGAATGCATGTTTGTACCCATATTGGGACTTTTCCCTCAAGGCATTGAATATACATGTTCTTACCCATCTTGACTCAACTACATTGTGAGGATTTACTCTGCCTCTCCCTACACAACACCAACCTATCCTCTTAAGGAGCTATAGTGAGTGATTAAGGAAAGGCTAGAGTATAATATATATATAGTAGCAATGTGTAATGTTCTACTTCCTAACAAACGAGAGATCGATCACAGTCAGCCAAATCATTATACATTATATCAGTATATAAGTCTGTTGTTTGCCTTATAGCAGTCTGATCTTCTGCTTATATTCAAATATCTATCTCTTATTCTAATTGATTGAATGTCTTCTTTTTATTTAAATTTGATCCTTATGGATTAAAAGAAGAAATAAGTTTCCAATTCCATTCCATATTGATCCTTCTTCCCCCTTTATATCTTTTGTGAGGAAGGGTTGCACCTCTTCACCATGTCTGCCCGGTCACACCCTTTCACAATTACCACCCTTTGAAAGGGTCACAACCCTCCATCATTGCTGCCCCTTTGGAAGATACTTCCTTTTTCTTCCCATTTATTCTTCCTTAATTCCTATGCTCCCTTTATGCAGATCAGAACTGTCTTATATCTCAGAACAGAACTTACTATGATTACCTTCCTTATGATGATCCCTTCTTCCATGCCTTCATCTAATGACTTTCCCTCCTATTTATATCTTCATGATGTGAGAGTCACACCCTTTCATTATTACAACCTTTCAAGAGAGTCACAGCCCTTCATCCTTTATGCCCTTTGAAAGAGTCACAACCTTGCATAATTACCACCTTTTGAAAGAGTCACAATCTTTATCAATTTTTCCCATTCCAATCTTCTTCCATTACTCATTCCTTAGTTCCCATGCTCCCTTCTTTCTTCTTTTATCCCTGTCCACTTTCAAATGAAATTCTCTTCTCCCTTTTATATCTCATGTTTGAGGGAGTCGCATCTTTTCATTTCATGCCTTTTGTCATTAAACTTAATTATATTTTAATTTAATTCTTTTATATTTTAATTTAAGTTTTATTTATATTCTTTTTATAATTTAATATTATTATTATTTATTATTTCCTATTTCAGAAAGGGGACATTAAATGCTACTTAAGGCTTCTCACCAGTGAACACCTACTTTGCTTTCTTGTTCTTCAATACTCTGTGAGGACGCATGTTAAGAATATAGACAATTATAAGACATACTTGCCTAAAATGCACGGGTAGATCTAGATCATGGATCATAGATTTGGTTGTCTCGACTCTCTATGATAAACCTGTTCTTCCTCTCCGCAGCCCCATTTTGTTGAGGGTTGTAGGGCACTTTTGGCCCATTCTTGATTCTTGATTCTTGTTTCTCTGCAATAAGAGTCAAAATCACTTAGGGATCAGTTCGCATTTATGGATAGCCGCCTCATGTCTTCCAAAGATTTGATTCTAGCTCATTCATGAGCAGGATATACACTATAGTACTATACAGTTTTGGTCATGACTGCATTCAATCCCAGCTACCACCTAGGCTTACCTATACATCAATATCCATCCATAATATTAATCTTGATATATGCATTCACAACTGCATTGACTTTTCTATCCCATCCACAAGTCACCTATAGCCAAAAGGGTGATATCAGATTTCAGTAATCAGTGCTAGAACAATTTAAATCTTATCAATCATAAATCCAAACACTTTAAATTCTCATGTCAAAAGGAAAGATTGGACAATTATCTTAACCAAGTAAGTTTTGACATGCCTAGCTTCACAAAGATATAGCATGTACAGGTTGATCATCTTCAGACTCGTCATATGGGAGCATAAGGCAAAGCCATTCATTGTTATGTCTATCACTAGCTAAGACAAGCAAAAACAAGTTTAATAGTTAGAGAGGTAACATGCCATGCAAACAAGATTACAAGGTACTCATTGATTACAAAAATCATAATTCTCTGTATCTGTCAACCTAAGCTCATATTAGATTGGAAATTGCCACTCAAAAAGGGTCCCTAGATTCTTAGACATATCAATGTTTCAAAACTAAGGCACAAATTTTTAATAAAATTAAGTTTAATGTGTCTCTGACTGTAGGCACTCATTTGAATCTATATGTTGGGCAGGCTTAAAAGGTCACTCAAGCAAAATACAGTCAAGGGGGGCCCACAAGGAAATGGACATGAAATAAAAAAATTTAAACTACAAACATGGACAAGCAGCCATTGAAGCCAAGGGAGTTAAAAATAACTCACACCAAAAATTGCTAAGGATTATCCATGGTTGGTGGCCCCACAAAAAATTGCCATGCAAGAATGACAACAAAGTACAAAACCATCCAAACTGCAAACTACTATCAACAGAATTGGTTAGGTTCTAGTAAATATTCCCTTACTGATCCCTTAAGTCTTTTGCATGGATCCCACAACTTATAGGTGTTTGCAGACCTTGTTTAGGGATGGGGTTGGATCAGGACTAAGTCCTTAAAGAAAATATTGTAGTTAAAACCTTCATGTGCAATTGGAACACATGCAACATAAACTCCTAAAGCCATAGTCTCAAAAACGTGAAGACAATACAAATGGGGATCCTCATATCACAAGTGACAAGCTCAAACATTAACTTCTAGATTTTGCAAAACCAAGAGAATTGCCAAGATGAGCATTAATAGAAAACAGCCCAATTAAGGTCATAGATGTGTGTAATGCTTCCAATCCTCATCTTAATATATGGGAAAGTTCCTCTTCCTACCTTACCTCAAAGAAATAAATCACAACAGATCCCTCATAGATGCAAAGGGGAGAATAGATTTTTGGACTTACATGATATTGAAAAATGCCCTATTTTCTTCCTCTCAATGGATGATAGGCAACCCTACTTCGATTCGCAACTTGAGATGATATCAGAGTAGTGCAGTGGCAGTGTATCATGTGATAGATTTTCATAAAAAACAAAGTTAGAAGTTGCAAAGACCAAGGCATTTCCTATTGAGGATCATCTCGAACACTCCCTCCTTGGTCATCCTAATTTGATATGCTTGAGGACAAGCAATCTTGGGAAGGTCGGAGAGTCGTACCCTTGCCAAACTAGGATTGGCAGCCTTCATAAATGCATATCTCAGTCTTTAAACCTAAGAAATAGCTAGTCAATTTAAGGAGAAGGCCAAGGGTAAAATATTAATTCAATGTAAGGGCCAACCAAGGCAAGAGAATACAATAGCGATTCTAAATAAGGGCTGATCAGGGCAAGAAAGATTATCAAAAATTAGTTAAAAGAATTCATTGTATAAGTACCAATTCAATGTAAGGGCCGACCAAGGCATGAGAATACAATAGCAATTCAAGATAAGGACCAACCAGGGTAGGAAAAATTATCAACAACTAGTCAAAAGAATTCATTGTAAAGGGCCAAACAAGAAGGAATATAATTTGGCAATAATAAATATTAAATAAAGAGCCAAGGCAGCACTTCATTCTGAAGAAGTGCGACTCTTTGTAATGAGATAATAAGGAAGAGGTGTGACCCCTCAAGAATAAGAAATCTGAACATTAAGTGGAAAAATGGAAAGTTAAAAGGAAATTGAGTCATAAAAGGCAGAAATAAATATAGGCTTCAGCAATAGTAATATAGTGAGAAAGTTTAAGAATAATATTAGATTACAAATGAATAGATGCATATATATACCTTGAAGAAATCAAGTGATTGCTCATTGTAAGTAATTTAATTGCATTTCCTTTTAAGAGTATTTAATAGCAAAATCATCAGCAAATTCCTATAGGAAATCAGTTTTGAATTTACTAGAAATGGATTATAAATAGGAAGGATTGCTAGCCTTCCAAGTTCACGAGATCTCATGTACGCCACCCCAAGCTGAATGGACCTGAAATCCAGCCATGCTCATGGGCTGGGAGGCAAATGAGTGCTCCTGGGATTGATCAAGGAGGACAGCCAGCCTCCAAGGTGGACTGAGGGATGGAGTGGACCTAAGATCATACCATGTTCATGGGCCGAGAGGCAAATGAGTGCTCCCAGGCCTGAGGGTCTTCTCAAGTACACCACCCAGAGATCAGAGAATTCATTCATGCTCTTGCAATGCAAGGACAATCATCCTTGAGATTGTGTTTTGCAAACATTTCCAGCGAACTCTTGATATGATTACTGTAGGAATATGCCTTGGCATAATCATTAATGCTATTGAGGCACTTTGATTTAGAGAGGAATGATGCTCTTATGGATTTATATGTTATCATGAAAACTTGATATTTAATGTTAATACTTGTAAATGTAGATGCCATCATATAGTCTTATTTATTAATGATTATTAATTCATATCGTTGTAATATCTAAAACAGAATGATCTCAAATAGTATCACAATTGATAATATTTTATAAGAGTTATCTTTGTAAATGAATTGCACTCTCCAACTTAAATTGGAATTGTTATTTTAGGGAAAAATTCAGGAAGATCCCACGAAGGGGCATTAAAAATAACAGCAATCAAGAATCAGCTATATGGAGACTTCATACCGTAAAAATTGGCATACCCAGCTTATCTCCATTCCCATTTCCTAGTGACCAAGGGTTAAATCCATTATGTTTAGAATTAAACAATAAATTTGTATTAAATACTCGGTTTTAATGGTAAGTAAAGGGATGAGTTTAATGGCAAGATCACTTGGGCAGGGGCACAACAACACTGGCTACATGAGTTATCCTTGGCTGTAGTCTAAGACTCTAAGCTAGACACATACTGTTGTTACTGATACCCGCTAATGCAACATCACCCAAGGTTTATTTAAATTATTTTGCACATTACCTTTTTATATTTATGGGCCATATTGCATACATGTGCACATGTTTCCAATACAAGGTTCTATTGCTTGCATAGATGGTAAACAGATTGAGGAGAGCATTGATGCATTTGCTTAATTTCATTAGATTTCCACAGTCCATGCTTATATTGAATAATGCTTCTGGATTAAACTGTGTTTGCAATATATGGTATCAATGTTTCAGATTACACTCCATGATCCATCATCAAGAGGTAGAGAACAAATGGAAAAAAAGGATGGAGCATAGAGTGAGATCCGAAATGTTGATACAAAGAAATTGCAAACACAGTTTAATCCAGAAGCATAATTCAATGCATTTGCTAGTAAATAAGGATACAAAAAAATTAAGTAGGAGAGTGAAGCTTGTGATGGCCATTCTTACCATCTACTACAAAGTGAGTTACTTTAGTTCAGAGTGCAATCAATGAAACCAAGTACAACTAACACAAGGTTTTATTCTATAGGATGTCTAATAATGATCAAATGGTTTCCCTAATCAGGTGTTCAGAAATAAAATTTTGCAAAATCAAATGTAATTAGTATATGTTCCTTACTGCGTGAGTAGGACGACATCATGCTAATGAACCAGCTAAAAATATTCTCTCATTTTCAGGAGCTGATACAGCAATGTAAAAGGCATTATTAACAAATGAAGTTCAGTTGCAAATTGAAAGGGATTGTTCTAGCATTTTGCTAAAAAGGCACATGAATTTGTTACCTAAGTTATCTTAAAAATAACAATTTCTACCAATTCAGAAACGAGATAGAAGTAAAACGGAGTTGCAAGATCTTATTCTGAGAAAAACATATCGATAAAGAAGATAAGATTTTAAACATTAGGCTCGTTGTCAAAACATTGCAAAGAATCGATGTATAAATACAATTCAAAAGGAAAATTATAATAAGTGACAAATGCAGGAGTAAAAAAGTAAAATTATTACATGCTCTAGGCATAGAAATCACACAAGCATGAAAGATACAAAATTGTCATTTACACTTGTTGTGATTGTTGCATCACGTAATCAGATCTTGTAGCAGGCATCAGTTTACAGATGATCAAACAAAAAATCCATAATTTTGATCCATTATATATTTTTGCACAAGGTGAATGAGATCCCGCATGAAATAAAATAAAATTAACAAAATACAGAAACTGGTGCAAACTGTGAAACTTACTTGTAAACTTGCCACCACTCTGCATACTCAACTCCAAGATCTAGATTACTCTTCTCTGATACAATAACCACACTCTTGAATATGCGACCGTACAACATTCTCCACCCTACAACAGTATGATTCACAGGTCCACTGCAGTACATGATAAGCACTATATTCCCATAAAACTTCCTCCACCTGATCAGATTTCCAATCTCAAAATTCACTGCACCTGCTTCCTCAACACCAAGATGCACTGATGGAAGCTTCAGAGGCACAAACTCCTTGTGATCTCCATGGAACACTACTGCACTTTGCCTACCCAGCTCTAATGACAACAATCTCGGCTGAAGGTAACCCACAGCCAGCAGATCCTGAAGCCAGGCAGCAGTGAACGTCACATCTTGTGAAGTCCAGAACCCCTCCACAGCCATGGAATGACTCAAATGCAAAATCTTCTCAAACAGGGTCGGTTTGGTAGACCTCCACGATATAAGAAACTTAATCAAACGACCTACATTGACATGGAGGTCCTTCTCGTCTGAAAAAGGATATGACTGAGTTCGATCAATTCTGTGAGCAGTAGGAGGATAAATGGCAACATAACCACCAATCTCCCACAAAATCCTCTGTGCCCAGTAGCCCCTGAGTATATCAGAGGCCATGGTGCTGACAGAAACAGGAAGCATGAGCCCCCAAAATGCAGAGCTATGAATTAAAGTATTGAACGAATTCACAGGAGCCATAATACCCTGAGGCAGGGAAACTGGTGGAGCACGTGAATCAAACCTGATATCAAATGCCTCAATTCCAGACTTTCTAGTATAGTAGAACACCGAATCCACATCGGGAAGCCCATTGGCAATTCCCTGCTGAATAAATTGTTTTCCACTGTAAACCTCTCCATAGTAATCCTCAGGATTAACGTCACCCACATCCTCTAAAGGTAACCCCCGAGGCCAGACAGATCTCTGACCAAAATGAATATAAGGGTTTACAATACTTCTATTATTTCGGCTATGCTTATTCACATACTGCAACATGGGCTCCCTCCGGGCCTCTTCGCCTATCAACTCTACATCGAAATGGGTACTCAAATTCCCGTTGATTACCGACCCGTGCTCATCTGCATCATATATTTTCTTGGCCCCGTGCTGAATGGCAAACAAATACCCTACGCTCTTTCTTACGTACGAATTATAAGGAACATGATTGAGGATCCGATAGCCCAGAGTAGATTGTTGGTCTACAGACAGAAAAATTGCACCCTTGACATCCCAGTCGGATGGCGTATCTGAATCTCCCACGGCCACGACCCGCCAGCCCCTGATCTTGGTCAATTGACGGACTTCCTCAGTCGGGGGACCCGTGACGGCAACAACAATCCATTTCTCTGCCTTGATGATGCTGTATCTACTGCTGTCTCTAATAACCTCAATGTCCTTGAAGTGAACCTCTGGGTAAGCAATTGTTTCCATTTCTTTTGCAACAGATTCGAAGCACAGCAATGCGGCCGTGTCGCCGCCATTGCGGAGAATGATGAGTATCAAGGCGCTTATGAATATAAACCCCACGATAATTATTTTGGGCAGATTGGTCGAGAACCAGTCCCAAAAGCGAGGCTTCTGGCCATGATATTCATCGTAAATCGACTCTGACGGGGCGTCCGCTGCATAAGAGGCAATTCTGGGCTTGGACGGCTTTGCAGCAGCTCGATCCTGCACCTGCATTGTGATATATGAAGGCTTTTACCGATACTTTTCAGCTTATGGATCCGGCATATGGGGTTTTTTAAGGATTTTTGGCCGGTTTTTTTTGAGCCTTAGAAACATTGAAGGGATTTGAGAACTAATTAAATGGGGTTTTAAATAAGGGATTCTTTTGGTGGGCTTTCACAGAGAAATCAATTAAAGCAGAGTCAGAAGAAGAAAAGTGTGTGACCAACTAATTTACTCTTTTCTGAAGACGGGAACTTGAAATTCTTGTGGCTGTCTATTCACGTTAGCGTTTCAATCACTCTCCGCGACTTGACGGGCTTCCCATTCGCGTTATTCGACAGAATATGATCTTCAGACATTAAAATCTGTTACGCTCCGCTTACATTTGCCTGTCGGGTGACAGAATGATGTCGTCAGATGAGTTTGGTCGTCGAGGGCTTCAATGAAAGCCACACCTACTGCTACAGTAGTTTGGTGGGTTGTAGCTGTCAATTGACGGAAATCTGTTGTGTTACTGTTTGAGGTCATAACGTGAATTTGGATCTCTGCCGACAGTCAAGAGGATCTCTAAGGCACCAGGAATTTTCCAGCAATTGTTGGATTTTGCAAATATGAAAATGCAGTGGAGCACGTGATGCATACACATTGTATATGTCTCTTATATGGATATATATACATGGCATCCCTAATTTAGCGGTTTTAAAACTTCGAATACAATAAAACCAGAATCAAAGTGCATTTGTTCTTATTATTGAACGCCAGTACATTTATGGGGATTATTTAAGTCTTTCACCAATAATTTGCTTCAAATGATTTTTTGAATTCTTGTTTTGCTTTGTGTTTTAACGCATCATTAAATGATTTAGGTAGGTTTGTGGAGGGGAAAGTGGATATTTACTCATTATTTTTTTATTATTTTAGTTTTATCATAAATTTGTTATTTTAGTAATTGAAAACCTTCTTGACTTTTCTTTTGTCAACGGCCTTTCTCGACGGTTTTCTCCATGCCGATTACGCATTCGCCATTCAAGGCATGGTGTGTCACTGGATAGTTGGAGGTGTTTATTGCTATTCAATGCAATGTATGTGTCTCTTGTCTGGTTTGATATGGAGAGTTTTGTGGGTGCGAATTTGGCATTTTTCATTTTTTTTTATCGTCGTTTCTTGTTCTCTATGTTGTTATTGTGTGCTTGTGTTGCAGAACAGAGTGGTTTTCTAGTGGGTATTTTCAACTATCGTAGTTGTTCTCTAGTTATGTTGCAGAGCAGGGGGGGCTTGTAGTGGGTTTTTTGTCCCCCATTGTTATTTTCTGGTTATGTTGCAGAGCGGATTGGGTTTTTAGTTCGTGATTGGATATGTAGATGTGTTTTCATGATCTAGTTTTTTAAAGATAGTTTCATGACACTTATTTTGGCTATAGAAAATCTCTTTGATACCTACTACAAACCCACTTTCTTTGAAATAATGGTGTATAGCCAGCATGGGCGGGGGTGTTTATTGCTATCCAATGCAATGTACGAGTGTTTTGTCAGTACGAATTTGTCATTTTCGTTATTTTCGATTGTTGTTTCTTATTTTCTTCATTGTTATTTTGTGGTTGTGTTGAAGAGCGGAGTGGGTTTCTGGGGGGTATTTTCGAGCGTTGTTGTTATTCTCTAGTTATGTCGCAAAGCATAGTGGGTTTGTAGTGGATATTTTGACCGCGGTTGTTATTCTTTGGTTATGTAGAGCGGACTAGGTTTGTAGTGCATGATGAGCATGTAGAGTAGATTGAGTTTGTAGTGAGCTACTAGTGAAACGGGAGTAGACCCAAGTTTGGTTTTCTCTATGTGAAAAATGCATATTTCTTAGTTTTTCTTATGTTAAATTGAAATGCATATATGGTCAAAATTACAAAAAATTGTTTGTTTTTCCTCTACTAAAACTTAGAACAAAAGAAATATCTTGATTTTTCTTCTCTTAAAGTTTACGAACAAAATATTGTTGGAAAATAGTGGAAATTTGTGGGTTCTCCTCTACTAAAATTTAGGAAGAAAATAAATTTATTCGTTTTCATTCTCTTAAAGTTTAAGAACAAAATAGCTTTATGTTTCTTGAAGATATCTCAAAACTCATTTTGCAACAAATCAAATACTTTGTTTTGGATACATCATGTATTATACAAGATTTCAATTGTATGTGATACGTACTAGTGGTAGATAAGTAAATCAAACTTCCTATCATGTTGCTATATATATGACACTTGTTTTCCTGCTCTCTTTTTTTAAGAATAGTTTCATGACACTTATTTTGGCTATAGAAAATCTCTGTAATACCCACCACAACCCCACTTTGTTTGAAATAAATGGTGTATAGCTAACATAGGCACAAAACCAAATCATGGATATGTGTTCATCAAGTTTTTATGTAATGCAAGAATTGTTGCGCGCGCGCATGTGTGTGTGTGTCTGTGTCTGTGTCTATGTCTGTGAATAATGGTGTATAGCCAGCATGGGCATGAAAACAAACCATGGATATGTGTTCATTAGGCTTTTATGTAATGCAATAACTTTTGCTTGTGTGTGTATGTTTATACATGTGTGTGTAGTTTGAAAATGCATATCTATTTGAATTGTTGCTAATGCTCTTTTACTGCATTTTTTCTTGTCATGAACCAAACGATTAAAAAAATCATCCTCTTTGTTTACGAACAAAATATTCTTGGAAAATAGTGGTAATTTGTTGGGTTTTCCTCTACTAAAATTTAGGAAGAAAACAAATTTGTTGGTTTTCCTTCTCTTAAAGTTTAGGAACAAAATAACTTTACATTTCTTGAAGATATCTCAAAACTCACTTTGCAACTAATCAAATAATTTGTTTTGGATGTCATATATAAGACAAGATTTCAATTGTATGAGATACATACTAGTGGTAGATAAGTCAATCAAACTTCCTATCACACTCCTATATAACATTTCATTGAGTATATATGACACTTATTTTCCTGGTTTATTTTTTTAAAGATAGTTTCATGACACTTATTTTGTCTATAGAAAATCTCTTTAATACCCACTACAAACCCACTTTGTTTGAAATAATGGTCTATAGCTAGCACGGGCATGAAACCAAACCATGGACATGTGTTGGTCAAGTTTTTATGTAATGCAATAAGTAAATCAAACTTCCTATCACACTCCTATAACATTCCAATGAGTATATATATGACACTTTGTTTTCTTGCTCTATTTTTTTAAAGATAGTTTCATGACACTTATTTTAGCTATAGAAAATCTTTTTAATACTCACTACAAACCCACTTTGTTTGAAATAATGGTGTATAGCCAACACGGACATGAAACCAAACCATGTATATGTATTGATCAGGTTTTTATGTAATGCAATAGTCGTTGCTTATGTATGTATGTATGTATATAGAACACGATTTGTACTCAGACTAATATGGAGTAGAAGCGAAATAATGTGAAAACACAAAATCCAAAGATAGATTTTGACAAGCATGGAGGAAGGCAAAAATCTGGAAAACCTAATAGCGGCAGGCAATATTATGGTGGATATTTCAAATACCATTTTAAAGGACGTCAGAACATTGAAGTAGACTATGATTATTGCTAGATTACTTGGAAAGGCATGACCAAGGGCAGAAATCAAGCAATGGATAATCAAAAAATGGGCAAATGAGAAAACGGAAGTTTATTTATTTCCACAACACTTCTTTATTGTCGATTTCAACAAGGGAGAAAGAGATGCAGTCCTAAGCAATGGCCCATGGAAATTGGAAAATCAATATTTTTATACAGAGAAATAGGAAAAACTTTGATCCTTGCAATATGACTCCTCTAGATAAACTGAAGTGGATCAGATTGTATAATCTACCCTTCGAGTATTGGTCAGAAGAAGTACTAAAAAGTATAGGAGATACTATAGGACAAACAATTGAAGTGGATGTGGGGGAAGGTGATTCAGTGCTATATGCACGAATCAAAATAATTATAATAAAGCAATTGCCCAAAAAGATTCTTCTCTAGTCAATGACAGGATTTTGGGTTCAAGAAATAGAGGTGGAAAAAACATGTTTCTTCTATTTAAGGTGCAAAAGCAGAAAGCATTTTGAATCAACATGCCCTATTTTGATTCGTCAAAGATGGACTCCCAAAAAATAATCCAAAGGCAATCCACCCGTAAATCACATGGAATGCACGAAAACTTAGGAAAATGACCTAATTGAAGAAAGCAATCAAAATATCAAGGAAAATCGATTAAGCATTGTGCCCTATTTTGCACCAGATGTGGGAAATCCACCCAAAAATGACATCACATAAGAATGCAAAGGGAACATAGAGATGACAAGAATGATACAAGAAGAGGAGGAAATGGAAGATTGTGGGGATGAATTTGACATAATTGAACCTAGAACAATCTCTCAAACGACGACAAAAATCCTACAAACAACATCAGTAACTTGAAGATAATAGGAAGGAAAACTAATCAACAAAAAAAGAATAGAGAGTGCACAAGCAAAAAAAAAAAACCTCAATTAGAACCTACCTAACTAGATCCAAGGGAGAAAGCACCTCCCTTGGAGGGAAATGAAGATACTCGCTTGGAATGTCAAGGGCCTAAACGCCCCTAATAGGAGGCACATTATTAAGTGCCACATAGAATACCAAATAACTAATATTGCTCTCATCCAAGAGTCCAAAACTACTATGGTTGAAGGAGAAAAGTTTGTTAAACATTACAAAGGATGGACAAGTCTTTTCAACAACGTGCAAGCTGCATTTGGAGGTATTGGAATCATGTGGAAATTTAATAGTGTAGATGCCCATGAAATAGAGATAAACAACAACTGGAAGCCTTAGACCAAATGTTTCTTTTACACTTTACAATGTATATGGGCTAGTAAAAACATAGGAGAAGGAAGCAATGTGGAATACCCTATCTATTAGCTTCAAAAATATAAAAGGTAAATACATTGTGGCGGGAAACTTTAATGCAATTCTAAACCTAGAGGAAAAGAGTGGTGGGTTGGGATGAGTGTCACAATCACAGAAAGACTTCCAAGAATTTGTGATAAATAATCGAGTCCATGATGTGGTACCAAACAATGGGAAGTGCACATGGAATAATTGAAGAGAAGGTTTTACAAATATAGCAGAAAGATTGGACATATTCCTTTTATTAGATGATTGGATGCATGATATGATAATCCCCTTCTCCCTAATACAAATCTACCTGGTCTCTTATCACTATACAATAGAACTACTCATAAAAAAGGAATACCTACCACCAAGATGTCAATTTAGGTTTGAAAGTATGTGGTTCAGGGATACCAATTTCTTATAATTACTAAAGGAATGGTGGTTGGAAAATGTAAAAGTGGATGGAATGAAGATGTTCAATTTTAACAAGAAACTACAGCATATGAAAGCCAAAATTAAGGTCTGGAATAGAGAACAATATAAAAATATATTCAAAAAAAAAGAGTGAGTGGAAAAATAGATGGAAGAGTTGAGTGAATTTGTCACCAATAATAGGATGACACAGAAAGAGTATGAAGAAGAAAATACATTGTTAGCTAAATATGGGGAATTACTGGCTCAAGAATAAATTTACTAAAAATAAAAAATCCTATGAAACATGGCTAGCAAATGGTGATAAAAAAACAAGTTTATTTCACAATACCACTAAAATGAAGAGATTTTGGAATCACATTGCTCAAATGAAGTTACAAAGCAGAGAACCAACGATAGATCCTAAAGAAATCTAAGAAATGGGAGTCAGATATTTTAAGAATCTATTAGGGGGTAAAGATATGGAAAATCAAATCAACACGGAGGCCTTAAAATATTTATTAAGGAAGGTGAATGATGTTGATATTGAATTTGTATACCAAAGAGTAATGCAAGAGGAAGTAAAGAAAGCAACATTCCAACTACACCCGAACAAGGCTTCGGGACCAAATGGTTTCATGACACTAATCTTCCAAAAAGGATGGGACTTTATGGGCGAAGAAATCATAGAGGTTTTAGAAGAGTCCAGGAAGAAAATAAGGATATTGAGGGATATCAATAATACAGATTTAGCATTGATCCCTAAACATAATGAATGTAACTCATTTGTAGATTATAGGTTGATCTATTGGTGTAATACTATTTACAAAATTATCTCAAAGGTAATAGCAAACAGATTAAAATTTATTCTGCCCAAAATAATATCCCCAGAACAAAGTGGTTTTGTGTCTGAGCAGAACATTACTGGTGGGATAATTGGGACTCATGAGGTCCTACATTCAATTAAAAATCTCAATATGAGAGGAATGTTGCTAAAACTCGATGTGAGTAAGGCATATGACAAAGTAAGATGGTATTTTCTAACAAGAGTAATACAACAAATGGGCTTCTTCAAAGAATGGGTATTTTCATGCATATCAACTATTAGGTATTCAATGCTAATAAATGGACTTCCATGTGGTTTCTTTGAGGCAGTGGTAGCAATCAAACAAGGGGATCCTTTGTCCCTCTTTCTCTTTGTCATCGTGGCAGATACCCTTAGTCACATGATAAGGAAAATGAAAAAAGAAAGGAAATGGAAGGGGATTAAAGCAATTAACAATATGTATCCATTCTCCCATCAGCTTTTTGTGGATGACACACTACTCTTTGGTGACGCAATGATTATGGAGGCACAAACAATAAGGAAGGTCTTAAAAGAATACAGTGACATATCAGGACAAACTATCAATAAAAATAAGTCAAAAATATTTTTCTTTAATACCAACTATGCAATACAAAGAATGACACAAGATATACTAAAATTTACTAGGGAAAAGCTTCCAACAACCTACCTCAACATACCACTCTTTAATGGAGAAATAAGAGATTCCCTATGGAACAAAATATAAGAAAAATGTGTCAAAAAAATAGAATGTTGGAAGGGACGCTACTTAACAAATGCTAGAAGGATTACAATGTTGAAATTTGTAATCTCAACAATTCCAATTAAATGGTATCTTGTGTTGAAATAACAAACACCATGGAAAATAAAATGGTGGCGCATCAAAGGAAATTCCTATGGGAGGGAGAAAATGAAAAAAATGAATCCCTCTTATGGCCTAGGAAGAGGTGGTGAAACCAAAGGATAAGGAGGTATTGGAATCAGAGATATCCAGTTGCAAAACAGAGCTTTGGGAGAAAAGATAATTTGGCGAATGTATAAATGCCCAAACACAACGTGGTGTAGACTCCTTCAAAACAAATATTTAGACAATACAATTCCATCAACAATTTTAACGATGTCAAAGTTTCCCTATGGATCGTCCATCTAGAATTTTATAAGGAAATGTCAGCTAATCATTACTGAACATCTAACATGGAGGTTATCTTTAGGATCATATGCATCTTTTAGGCATGATTCCTAGAATGGATATGCAACTTGAGCATCACTAGAAGGTATGAATGGAGCAAAATTACAAATAGGAGTGGCCTATGGGAGATTTGTATGGGACCACATGGAGGTTGAATGGAAGGAGAGAATACAATGCTACAAATGAAAAAAATTGAAATGCTAGAAGAAAACATGTTGTAAAGACATATGAAGGAATTGGAGAAGAGACATGTATGTCTAAATAATGAGGATGATTCCATTATATGGTGTGTATAAAAGATTGGTAATTACTCAAAAAAACTAGGCTATGAACTGTTAACCAAAGAAATTGAGGCGTGTGACTAGTCAACTAAAATATGTTGGAGAAAATTTATACTCTCTGAGGCAAATGCTTTTAAATGGCTAGTCATGATGAGGCATGTTCTAAATGGAGACAAATTGGAAAGGTTTGGATATGCAAGGTTGTATCGATGCCCTCTCTGTAAGGAACATTCAAAAACAATAAATCATGTATTCGTACAATGTGAATACACCAATAATATATGTAGGAATCTTCAGAAATCATTGGGCTAGGAAGCGCCACTTCCCAACTCAACAAAGGAACTTATTTAAAGTTAGTCATTGTTATATACATAATCATTGTGGGGGGTATTTGGGTTTCAACACCAGATAATGTCCTATGGAAAATATGGTGAGAATGAAATGCACGAATATTTCAGAAAATAGAACTAGAAGAGAAGATAGTGGTGACTAAGATTGAGATGGGCATAAGCAAATATATGAACCAGAATATCCAAGGAATTAAATGTTGATACTATTAGACATGGGATGATAAAATAACCACTAAGTAGAAATTCTTAAAAACACCAAAGGGAGACTTTGTGAAGTAGGAAACCAATAGAAGGAACATAAAGTGGGAGTTGCCTCCCATAGGAAGATTTAAGATGAACTTTGATGGAATAGCATAATCAAACCTTGTACAATCCGATTGTGGTTTCATAATACAAAATCATTTGGGGGAAGTTGTAGGGCTAGGGGTATTAAAAGATCCAAATGGATCAAATAACGAAGTGGAATTTGAGCACTATATGAAGGACTAAAATGGAGCTGGAAAAATGGAATTAAAGAGTTGGACAAAAGGGGTGATTAATTGTATTGTTAATGCGGTTACTCACAATCATGCAATCAGGTGGAAGATGCAACAATGGGTGAAGATTATAAGAGACGTCCTCAATAACACAACAGACTACTCTTTTAGGCATGTTTATTGAGAGGCCAACTCAGTTGTATACTTTTTATCGAAAGCTACAATTAAATTTACATCCTCTACAATCACGACAGAAAGTCATATCTGGCCTGATATATATATATATTCCTCTACTAAAATTTAGGAAGAAATTAAATTTACTGGTTTTCCTTCTCTTAAAGTTTAGGAACAAGATAGCTTTGCGTTTCTAGAAGATATATCAAAACTCACTTTGCAACTAATCAAATGCTTTGTTTTGGATATGTCATATATTACACAAGATTTCAATTGTATCAAATATGTATTAGTGGTAGATAAGTAAATCAAACTTCCTATCACGCTCCTATATAACATTCCATTGAGTATATGTATGACGCCTATTTACCTGCTATGCTTTTTTAAGGATAGTTTCATGAAACTTATTTTGGTTATAGAAAATCTCTTTAATACCCACTATGAATCCACTTTGTTTGAAATAATGGTGTATAGCTAGCACATACATGAAAACAAACCATGGATATGTGTTGATCAAGTTTTATGTAATGCAATAACCATTTCTTAAACACACACACACACACACCATTTTTACCAAACTAATTTCTTCTTGGATAGAAGTCCTTAACCCATTCAGCTATCTTGCAATTCTTTCCACCTCATCTATAGTATGTCCAAATCTGATATCTAATCTGTAAAATTCCTCAGTGTAATCTTTCACCGAGCTATCCTTCTACTTCAAACATTGCATTCTCCTAACTAGGTTAATCTGATAGTCACGAGGTAGAAACTTTCCTTTCAATTTGTTCACCATCTTATTCCATACCTTAATTTTGTCTTTACCTTTCTTCTTTCTGTCTAATTGCAAATACTCCCACCACAAGGATGCATGACCTTTCAACTTTGCGCTTGCAATTTTCACCTTCTTGTCCTCTGATATATTCTCATGTTCAAAGTATTTTTCCATCTCGTTTATCCAGTCTATCAAATCATCTAAATCCAATCTTCCACTCTACTCAAGAGGATTAAACTGCAGTGTAGATTTCAAACTAGTCAATGCCTTCAAGAATATTTCTTCTCCTTGATCCATTATAAGTGCAGGTGCAGCTTCCTCCTGCATTTATTCATCTTCACCATCACTAACATCTTCAAGATGTCTTCCTCGATGTTGGGTTGTCTCAACAGCTTCTAATCTAGCAACAATTTATCTTAGCATATCAGCTAAACCTAGATATGCATCTCACCTCCCTCAAACCATCTTGAAACCCTTTGCAATTGTATGTCATATCACAATCTACCATCCCACAACAATATCACCAGCTAGGGATTACAAGAAGGAGCCTCTAGATCTAATCTCACTCTGATACCACCTGACACAAGAGAGGATGGGTATGGGGCCTAAGGCACCCCCAAGACTAATCCTACTTGTAGATTAATAACTTAGAAGCAACAACATAGAGAGGGAGAGAAGGAATGCAGATATATATTTTATTAACTCACTCAAACTTCATACATACAGGGTTGTAAGGCCTTCCCGGTTACAACTAATATAATGAAATTCAATTACAGAATAATCCTCAACATGTGAGGATCCAAAACTTCAGATTCTATCTTCTAAATTCCTGACTCTAATCCTAGAACATCTCTACTTATTTATACAAGAGGCCACTAAACATGTCATCTCTAAAGAAACTTAGATCCAACATTAGAGAAAGCAACGATCTAGATCTAGGTCCACATGTTTCCCAATGAGAGATCCCAACATTAATATCATGACCAAAATTAACTACACATGTCGACCAACATCAAACAATCAAATTCCACCAGTCGATGAACTTAGGAACCAAGCAACACCGAACACACCAAACTAACTCGGTGAAGGAAACAACAAAACAGTAACCAAGCTCACCAGTAACCGACAAGAACACTTCATCAACAACTCAAAAGTAGTTACTAAGAAAACAAAACAAGCTACCGAGTAGCCAAACAAGCTCTAACATATTTTAGGTTGATCCAGAATTGCCATAAACCCAAGATGCTCATGCATCAATTCACCCCTCTTACATAAGAGAGAATCCAAAATCAAAACAAAATAATTCATTATAAGAAAATAATGTCACGTGATAAACAAATGCCACTATATTAAGGAAAGTAGATCCTTAGAAGAGGAAGAATAAAATAAATACATGGAACCTTTCCCCCCAAGTTTGATGGAAAGGCAAATATAATACATATTGTACACCCTTAGTGAAAGTTTCCTTATAATAGACATACAGTTTGAAGAAAAAATAAGTTGTAAAGTAGGATACAAGTCATGAAGAGAAGATCTTGATATAAGGCAAACACATTTATGCCAGAAAGGACCTCATATTATAAGAGAAACAAATCAACATAGGAGGAATGAATTATTGGTGTTTCTAAAGAGACAATGATAAGCCTCTAAATGAAGGATTATTTAATAATATAAATACCATTTGAGGCATGAAAAATACCATTAAGCAAAGACAAAATCACGTTGCAATGAATCTTATACCCCAAAGGAAGGTACCATCATAAAATAATACAAACCCATAGAAAGGTGGTGAAGAGAAAGATGAAAGAATTTCATATTATGAAATCTTAGTGGAAAAATCAATTATACAAGATATACACATCCAAATAAGGAAGATATTATAAAGAAGGATATTGGTCCCCTTAAAGAGAATGATCCTAAACAAAAAAATTCCATGTATGGAAGGACATCATAGCATAAAAGATATGACCATCAAAGAAATAATAGATCCTTTGGAAGGAAAATAAAAAATGCAATAAAAAGACCTTGCCCCCCAAATGAAGGAACAAGGAGCAATTCCTATTATGATGCCCCTAATCCACATTATGCAAAGCAAAGAGCCCCCTATAATGTAAGATGCTAAATTTTCATAATGTAGAGAAACAAAATAGGAAAGAATAAATGCTAAGGTATGTCTTATTGAATAGGTCGAATAACTGAGAGAGGGGTGAATCAGTTATTCTCACACAAACAAAAAACACTTTTCCTCTCTTGGTAAACACTTAAATAGTAATAATGCAAGCTTAATATTTTTTGGTTAAGCACATAAAACATCCACAGTAAAGATATACATGAGTAATATAGGAACACTGAAACAAAGAACATTTGATTTCTTTTGAAAAACCCAAATGGGAAAAACTACAGAGAAGCTAACTCACATTAATATGAAAAACACCTATTAGGGTGACACCAAAAGGTGATTTTTAAAAAGGCCCACTTCCAGATATGAAAAGGGCTCACTATCGATACACAAGCTCACTTCTCATACATGAAGGCCCATTGTCAATCGATGAAGGCTCATTTCAGATACAAAAAAGATATGAATATATATAGAATCCACCTCAAAGGTATTCAAACTATTTTGTAGGAACATATATCTCTTTTTGGATAAATTTGTAATCACTTTATATATGTGTGTATACTTCTTGTGTTACTTTCTATACAATTCAGCTTATATATACACCACACTGAGATCCAATAGGTCAAACACAATATTTGAAATAGGTCACACCATACCATTCCTACGGTGGGAGGAAATGAATGAGGGTCACATCGACCAAAAAAACACACCATGCTTTAGACCAAAACACTCTCTCCAAAGCACTCAATTCCAATAGAAATGTGAAGCATGTTACATCATAATGTTGGGGCAAAAAACACATCCATATAAGATTGAACTAAAACTACCATGAGAACACTATATGAACCATCGGTGAAAGCACCAACTGAAACATAGTCTCATCGGTAAGCAATAACTAATAATCCAACCTATTGGTACAACAACTGATAAATCCATAGAAGATATGTTGACATCAGTGACAATCATTAATGATAACACCACATCAACCTTACATTATAACAATCTCCCCCTTTTTCATTGATGACAATATTCATGAATAACAAAGCACAACACAAAACTAAATTTTTCCAAAACAAAAAATAGTAACTCTCCAGAACATCTCTAGCTCTCTCCCCCTTTAACAACAATGAAAAATGGCAGAAATAAATCCCCCCTGTAAGAAAGACATTTCTCCCCCTAAGAGAAAGCCTCTAAGCACTGATCTAGTAAAGTATATATATGAGATCCATTGAATCAATGCACACACACCATTGCACCTATCTTGCACTAGGAAGGGGAAAAATTCCCAACTTCCCTCTCAAATACTCAAAAGCATATTTGCACAAAGGTTTAGTGAATATGTCATTAATCTACTCCTTTGTGGGTACATACTCCATCTTCACTTCTCCTTCATCAACCTTTTCCCTAATAAAGTGATATCTGATATGAATGTGTTTTGTCCTGCAATGAATCACTGGATTCTTTGACATAATAATGGCATTGGTATTATCACACATGATAGGAATTTGTTTAGGAAAACTAACTCGTATATTCTACAAGGTATGTTTCATCCATAATACCTGAGTGCAACAGGAAGACACTACAATGTACTCTAATTTAGTGGTTGATAATGTTACAAACTACCATTTCTTGCTTTACCAATCAACCAACTGAGATCCAAGTATTAATACTATAAGGTCCAAGATTGTTGAGAGGGGAGGTAAATCAATAATCTATCAAAACTCAAACCTTTCACAATTCATTCAACAACTTTAACCATATTCATCAACTTTAAACTTTATGCATACAATAAACAAACTAACCAAACATGCAACAAAGTGACACCAATATTTTTTTAATCATGGAAACCCTAATTAAGGGTAAAAATCATGGTGGGAATTAGCACCCACTAATAATCTGTACTCTTTTGAAATGCTCCATGTTAAAGGTCTAGCCCTATTAGGAGCTTTAAAAATGATGCTTGGTTAGGAGCAGACCATGTTAGGAGTCACCTGGTTAAGGGATTTACCTCTAACCCTATTAGGAGCTTTACCCTGTAATGAGTAACCCTGTTAAAGGATTTCAAACCCTAACTATTTACAATTCAAACCTATTTAAGTATACCTGGTTAAGGTATTTTCTTTTAGAACCTATTAGGATTCAATCCGTATAATGAACTGGGTGTAGCACACTTCTCCACTACTTGTTCAAATCCAACTAAGCACAAACACTACTTCTCTTGTAGTCAATATTCTCTTCAGTTGACCGCACCTTCGCATCCATGATCTACACTTGCATAATTCATTGATTTACATATAAATACATTACATGTTCATTAGGGCCTTACTTGACTTACAAAATGTATTATGTTTGAATTTCAATCATTCTCGCTTGATCCTTGACCCCTAAAATGCATTACTAATCTAGAATATTCAATTAGAAATTTAGGTTGACCTCAAGATTTATCGCACATCGATTTAAAACAAGATCAGTCAAACTTTATTTGACTTCCCCAACACACTTCTAAAAATTGATAGATTTGATCACATTAAACAATGTAACATCACATCATCATTAAAAATCTATTATGCCATGTCGCCATGACACCTAGATCACAAATAGATCTACTGTAACTAATTGCATCATCACCACTCATTGATCTAACATCAACTGTTCAAACCTGTTTAAACATTTTTCTAACTTCCACATAATTCTCTTTTGTACTTTGAAACTATTCCTTCTAGTACACCAATCAACTTGTGATCATAGTATCAATAACATATCCTAGTCAAGATACACATATCATGACCACAACACTTGGATCCATACCGATTTGATAGAACAATCAAAGCATTCACTATCTGTCACTGTATGTTCTCCTATCTTCCCTATTGCTCTTCAATCGATCATAACTTACTCCATCCTTGTTTTTGGCCATTGCAATCATACATGCAACATCAAAAAACATAACTAAGTCTTATTCTCCAACAGCACACTCTAATTCCTTCACATACTCATCACACATAGGATTCAACAACTCAAACACTTATCAACTCACTCTCAATGAAAAAAGTCCTTACTTGACATCAATGGGAACACAATAAATGATCTTCATGTAATAAAACCTACACCAATCAACACTTAATCAACCTTTGCATCAGTTATGTCAATAATATCGACCCTCTTTGGCATTGATGGCAACACCACATTGATCTGATAATAATAGCCCCCCCTTAGCTGATGTACCAAACTTCTTGTCTTCTCCCCTTATGTCTTCATCTAGTTCATCTGGTATTCTTCTCCCCAATACCTAAATTATTTTCTCTTCTTTCCCTTTGAAAAAAATACCAAAGGCACCACATAGGTCACCTACTATTGCAAAATCTTCCTTTGCCTCTGACTGCTACCCCTAAGGAGCAGTCCCCTTTAAAATCAACCCAAAAGTGAAATATATTCAATAAGTCCATTGGTTAATTGATGCTTACAAAAACATCTTAGTTATGTTCAAGTTGGGGAATAACCCCTAACTTACCTCTTAGATAATCAAAAGTATCTTTAGGTAATGGCTTAGTAAATAAATCTTCTAGTTGCTTCTTGGTTGGCACATATTCCAAGTTGACTACCTTTTCCTACACTTTCTCTCTTTAGAAATGATACTTGATTGCAATATGCTTTGTATTAGAATGCATCACCGATTTCTTTGAAATATTGATTGCACTAGTATTATCATAGAATAGAGTCCCTGGTTCAGTTACCTTCTCTTTGATACCTTTTAGAATCTTCTTCATCCATGCTATTTGAGTACAATTGATAGCTTTTGCTACATACTCAGCTTCTACAGTCGATTGGGAGATGCAATTTTTATTCTTACTTGTCCATGACACAAGTATTCCTCCTAGAAATAATGCTCCTCCACTTGTACTCTTCCTATCATCAATGTCTCCTGCACAATCTACATCAGTAAAAACACTCAAAGATAAATCACCTTTGTGATAAAACCAAAGACTATAGTCTTCTGTAGCTTTCAAGTACCTAAACATCCTCTTCACCGCTACCATGTGAGATTCCTTAGGATTATCTTGAAATCTGGCTACTATTTCGATTTCTTGTACAATGTTTGGTACTATGAACAACATAATGCAACTTAACAATCATGGATATATATATATATATATATATATACATATATATATATATATATATATATATATATATATATATATATATATATATATATATATATATATATATATATATATATATATATATATATATATATATATATATATATATATATATATATATATATATATATATATATATATATATATATATCTATCTATCTATCTATCTATCTATATCTATATCTATATCTATATCTATATCTATATCTATATCTATATCTATATCTATATCTATATCCACTGCACTTGACTCATCATCCTTAGATAGCTTGCATCATATCACCATGGGGTTCCAACTAGTTTTGAATCTTCTATTCCAAAGGTCTTCAATACTTCCTTTCTGTACTTCGACTGGTTGATATAACTACCATCTTTAATTGTGAAATCTGCAATCCAATAAAGAACTTAATTTCTCCCATCTTTGACATCTCAAACTCCTCCTTCGTCTCCTCAGAAAATGAAAAACTCATTTCATCATTTCCTCCAAAGATTATTTCATTCATAAACACTTCAACTAATAGTATCTTATCACCTTCAACCTCCAAGTACACATCACTATCTTCATGTGTTCTTATAAAATCAATCTTGATGAGAAAAGAGTGTAATCTTTCATACCATGCTCTAGGTGCTTGTTTTAGTCCATACAATGCCTTCTTTTAGATTGCAAACCATGTCCTTATCCTTTGTCAATGCAAAACCATCTGGTTTGTCTATGTAAACCTCTTCTTCAAGAAAAATAGATTTGACATCCATTTGAAAAAAATTAAACTTCTTATAGGTAGAATAAGCAAGTAAAATTCTTACCCCTTCAAGTCTTTCCATGGGAGAAAATGTCTCTCCATAGTCTAGTCCTTCCTCTTGTGGGTAGCCCTTACACACAAGTCTTTCCTTATTATGAACCACTTCTCCATCTTCATTTAGTTTGTTCCTAAAAACCTACTTTGTACCAATCACATTCTTGTATGTTGGTTTAGGAACAAGTGTCCATATTTCATTCTTCTTAATCTAATCAAGTTTTGCTTGCATTTCCTTTTTCCAATCTTGAATCTTCAAGGCTTCCTTTATGGTTTTAGGCTCAAACTTTGAAATTAGACATGTACTTTCTCTGATCTTCCTTCTAGTTTTCACTCTTGCATCTTTATCACCAATTATTTGATTAGTAGAATGTTTCAACTTCACATACCTTCGAATAATAGGTTCAGGTCTAGGTGCTTCTTCTTCTTGTTCCACCAATTTAACCACTTTTTCCTCATTATTCTATTCAAAATTTTCTTTCTCTTGTGGTTTCATATACATAAATTCCTGATCATTCTCTAGTTCTTTCTTTCTTGTTTAATTATATTTCTCTAGATATTCATCTATCTTCACATTTTCTCTTTCAACCATCTTGTTAGTCCTTTTATAGGCATTTCTTCTAGTATAATATCCCAAGAAAACACCTTCATCACTCTTAGGATCAAACTTGCTAGTGAAATCATCTCTTTTGATATAGAATCTACTACCAAAAACTTTAAAATATTTGACACTAGGTGAATGACCATACCATAATTCATAAGGTGTCTTACTAGTTCCTTTCTTCACTAATACCTAGTTTAATGTGTAAACTACAGTGCTAATTACTTCTCTCCAACATGACTTAGGTACATCATGTTGAATCAACACTATCCTCATTCCATCCACTATGGTTCTATTCCTCCTTTCATAAACTCCATTCCACTGAGGTGTTCTTGGTGCTAACATCTGTCTCTTGATACCATTCTCCTCATAGTATTAAACAAACTATGATGAAGTAAACTCTCTTCCTCTGTCTGATCTTAAGCACTTCAATCTTTTACATGTTTCATTCTCAACAAGCACTCTGAAGGCTTTGAACTTGTACAAAGATTCAGATTTATCCTTCTAGAAAGTCACCCACATCATTATTCAATAATCATCAATAAACAATATGAAATATTTATCACCATGATAACTTGTTGTCCTCGTAGAACCACAAAGATTAGTATGCACTAAATCTAGTATATTCTCTTATGAAAATGACTTGCTATTGAAAGTAGAACTAGTTAACTTACCCAACTAACATTCATTACATATCATGTTGTCTAGTTTAACTAATTGTAGCAATCCTCTAACTAAATTCATCTTACTAACTTTGACCTAACTATCAAAGTTCACATGATAGAACCTTTTGTGCCACAAACAACTATCCTCATCTCTAGCCACCAAACAACTATTTATAGTACTATTTAGATGGAATAAATTACCTTTGGTCTACCTACTAGTTGTAATTAGATCACCTAAGCTTCCAAGTATCCTGCATACATGACCTCCTTTGAACTCAAGTCTATAACATTTTTCATTCAACTGACCCACACTCAACAATTTATGTATTAGACCTTCTATAAAATAGACATCATCAAAATTTCTTTTACCATTCAAAGAATTTGTACCTTTCCCTTTTACGAAAAAGGATGTATTATTAAAAAACCTAATCACACCATCATTAAATCCTTAGGGATTAATGAACTTACTTCTATCACCATTCATATGATGAGAGAAGGCACTCATTGACTTGATCCATGTGAGAGACTAAGGCCTTTTCACCTTTTGCATCATCCTCTTTCAAGCAACAAATATTATTTCCTATTCTTCATTGTCTTCTAATTCTTGATCAGACGTCACACCTTCATCTACTTCAACATAACATTGTTTATTTCCTTTTTCCTTGAATCTAATGAAATTTTCCTTATGATCACCATTAGGACATCTAGAAGCAATATGTCCATTCTTATTGCATGAGATACACTTCAAAGGTAACTTGCCTTTGTACTTATTGGTACCTCTAGATAGTCTTCCTGCAAGTAATGCTTCAATTTCCACTTACTTCTTCTCTTCATGAATGGTAGATTCAAATTCCCTGGAATAACTTGACATGCATGTAGATTCATGACTTATCTTTATTCCCTTCTTCTCTGATGCTAATGACAAAGAGGCCTTAAAATTTTCTTCAACTCTAGGAATACTATAATCCAAATTACTCAACTCAAAATTAGTAATCTTACTAATCAAACGATCAATGGAGGCATTATCTATTGTTCTCAATTCATGAATGGAAGAAAATATAATGGCATAAGTTGGTAGCAAAACCCTCAACATTTTACTCACCACATATTCTTCTTTATTGGTACCATTAGCACCCTTGATTGCAACAAAAAATTCTTTTATCCCTTGACCATATTGAGCAATATTTTCTCCTTTAACCATTTTTGTGTCATCATATTTTTCCTTCAGACTATTTACCCTGGTTTTTTACACATGCTTGTATCCACCATAGATTAGTTTAAGCTTTTCCCAAACCTCATGAGTAGTCTCTAAATCATGTATATCCATATATTTAGCATCATATAGAGTAATTACTATTGCCTCCAATGATTTCATATTCTCTTATTTTTCCTTCAATTGATCTGTAGTAAGAGTTCTCGCAAGAACAACATATTTGATCTCAACATGATTCCAGAATTATGGCCCTGTACCTTTTAGATAGATCTTCATCTAGTCACTCTATATTGTGTAGTTATCTGTTGTAAACTTAGGACCTTCTTTTTTCATCATTGGATATTTTCCTCAAGTTGTTAAGCTTACCACAAAGAGGACCAAGAGCTTTGATACCAATTCTTAATACTATAAGGTCCAAGATTACTGAGAGGGGGAGTGAATCAGTAATCTATCATATTTGAAAATTTTCACAATTCATTCAATAAATTTAACCACATTCATCAACTTTACACTTTATGCATGCAATAAAAAAAGTAACCAAACAACCATCTAAACATGCAACAAAGTGACACTAGGATTTTTATCATGGAAACCCTGATTAGGGGTAAAAACCACGGTGGGAATTGCACCCACTAATAATATACACTATTCTTAAATGTAACATGTTAAAGGCCTAGTCCTGTTAGGAGCTTTTGATGCAGGAGCATCCTAGGATTCTTGGCAATCCTGTATCAACCAAAAATATCTTTTTCTTGGAAGGTAGATTGTTAATTTTGGTCTTAGTTTGGTGGAGTTCTTGCTCGGTTTGGGAGATTGGTTGCTTGGTTTATATGATTACTCTAGATATCTATAATTTTGTTGACTATTAGTGTCTTACACTTAGTCATATATCTAGGCAAGGATGGTCGGTCATCATTGCGACCGAATCATTCTGTAAAGGCCAAGTTTTGTATTGTATACTTACCGAGCAGTAGCAGTACCAAGTAAAGTAACGGTCATAATATGTTTGTAATATGCCAAGTATAGTTATTGTCGAACTACATATATCAATGATTGCTGAGTGACAGAGAATTTCAACAAATGTCGAGGACAGTTGATGCCGAGTGTCAGGGATAACTTATGCCGAGTTAGCCAGAGTTGACATACAAGTCTGGAATGGCACAATGATCAAGGTAAACCATTTTTGAAGATAATTATATTTTGTATGTTGTCTATTGAGGTAATCACGAAGATGGTTACGCATCCATATTGTTGTCATTGATCCCTATGTATAACCTTTAGCCAATCAGAAAATTGTATAGTATAGGTGGCAATAGGAATATATTTGGACCGTAGATCTTGTAACGATAAAACATTTTTGTTACTATATAAAGGAAAGATCTAGGATAGAGATATGTGTGTGAATCAGAGAGAGAGATAGAGAAATTGAGATCAGATGAATACTATGAGTATGTGAGTATGAGGAAATGATAAGGAGAAGTATTCAGATCGAGTTCAGTGATCGGGCAGAGTAGTGAAAGGACAAAATCAAGAAAAATTAGATAGAAGAGATCACAATCATAGAGTAAAGAGAAGATCTGTAATCAGCATATCAGTGCAAACTGAAGGATCATATACTGAGACATTTTAACCAGTGTATCAGGGTAAATCTCTTAACCAAGTAGTCTTAGCAGACTTTTGTAAATCTCTTTACCGAGTGCTTACTTTATTGTAAGTTTACAAATCCTCTAACAAGGTAGACTGAATAAGTCTCTTAGCTTTTAACAGAGCAGACCTTTCACAGGGTAGATCATGATATGATCAAATTTTGTAATCCCTAACAGGAAAACTTTATTATCTGTAGTAGTGAAGATTTGTGAGTGTCATCCCCACCCCAGTTTTACCTTTCAAGGGTTTCTGGGTTACCAAATCTATTGTGTTATGTGTGATTTCATGTATGTTGCTGGACATGATATATTACTTAGAATGTTCAAGTTTTGTTTACATGATGCATAAAGTTTTAACAGTTTAAAAGGATAGAAGTTAGTAAGTTCTGATTCACCCCCCCCTCTCAGTACTACTTCCCCATTTGTATTTCCAACAGTTACCAGGGTGCTCGGTCTCTGAAGAACGCTCAGCGATTGAAGGCATCGGCTAACTGGCACTCGGTGATAACTACATTGCTTAGTCATGCTTGGCATGGTCGATCGGATGGTGCTCAATTATTTCTTCTGTTGCTCGGTGTTCTTGATTACCAACTAGATTGGTTGGATAGGTCAGCTTGGCCAACTAATGCATTTAATTTGGGTCGCGCTCCTCGAGTTATGGATTGATTGTTAGACGTGTGGGGACCTAGATCTGGTGTGTTGCATTCTTCTATGCAAATCTAATGACCGTTTGGGGCCATCTTTGAGAGTTTATTTATTTTGTAAGGCTATGTGAGAGTCAGCTGATGTTTTAGTATTTAATATTTGTTTATAGAGATTTATTGTTTCATCAGCCGACTTGTGGCTGGGAATCAATATTTATAGGATGCTTGGGTAGTTTTTTAGGCATCAGATTGTTGAAAATAAGGTTAGTAGCCTGCAAGCTTAGGAGCAGGAAGATTGCTTGGAAGTTTGAGTACAAGTTCAGATCTTTCCTGGGTGCCTACCAGTGTGCTGCCTATTGCAAACCTGGACTAGCTAGATGCTGATGTTGGGGAAAAGATTTGGATCCTGTGAGATCTTGTAGACTGTTACTTGCATTGTAATTGGTCGTAACCAGGAAGGCCTTACAGCCTGACACATTGCATGTAATTGGTGTTTTCATGAATATAGACTTATGTTTCATTACAGATCTATTGTTGTTACTATGTATTTCTGCTGCATATTGGTTTGGCTATAAGGTCGGTCGGTCCTTAATTGGATCCACCCACCTTTACTGCATTAGCTTTACAAATGATGCTCAGTTAGGAGAAGACCCTATTAGGAGTCACCCAGTCAATGGATTTACCTCTAGCCATGTTAGGAGTAACCTTGTTAAAAAATTTCAAACCCTAATTAAAGAGCCATATGGTTAAAGGATTTACAATTCAAACCTGTTAAAGTCTACCCGGTTAAGGAATTTTTGGCATAACCTGTTAGGATTAAAAAATTATAATTATATGGGTGTATCACTTCTCAAATGCTTGTTTAGATTCAATTAAGCATAAACATTGCTTCTCTTGTAGACAATTTTCTCTCTTCACTCGACTTCACCTTCGTATCCACAATCTACACTTGCATAATTCACTGATTTACATATAAATATATTAAATATTCATTAGGGCCTTATCTGACTTACAAAATATATTAAATTTGAATTTGAATCACTCCTGCTCGATCCTTGATCCCTAAAATGTATTACCAATCTATGATATTTAATT
This sequence comes from Chamaecyparis obtusa, assembly GCA_027943335.1. Classification (NCBI taxonomy): domain Eukaryota; kingdom Viridiplantae; phylum Streptophyta; class Pinopsida; order Cupressales; family Cupressaceae; genus Chamaecyparis; species Chamaecyparis obtusa. Next base: position 726,012 of record BSBK01002177.1, on the reverse strand, counting down.
TCAAATTTAATTTGGCCTCAAGATTCATCACACATCAATTTAAAACAAGATCAATTAAAATTTATTTGACTTCCCCAACACACTTCTAAAACTTGATAGATTTGATCATGTCGAATAACGTAACATCAAATAATCATTACAAAAAATTTATGCCACATTGCCATGACACATGGATCATGAATAGATCCACTACAACTAACTACATCATCACTGCTCACTGATCTAACATCAATTGTTCAAACTTGTTAAAAAAATTTGCTAGCTTCCACATAATGATCTTTTGTCCTTTATGTACACACTAAATTGGTGCACTTCTATGAACCATTACATGCAAGGTTGCTCAAGAATGAGGCCTCATAAAGCGGCTCATAGCTCTCTATGCATGGGGTTGCAAGGTTGAAAATTGCTCTCAGCTAGAGCTACAAACTTGTGACCTTGCTAGTCAACCACACAATGAGAGATTCACAATGAAGACAAGGGCAACAATGCCAATATCTCCAAGAATCACTATGAAATGCAATGCAATGCAACTAAAATGAAGATGCAAATGTGTAAGCTATGCTATGAAAATGGAAGTACAAACTAAGCTATGAAATGGAAATATCAATAGATTACAAATCCTTCCTATTTAGACTATGTGAGCTTATTCTATTGCATAAAAGGAAACTAAGCTAATATGCCATGATCATGCAAGCTATGAAAGCAAATATGAACTAGATGATGAAAACAACAAGTCTTCAATGTCTTCAAAAGCTCCAAATGCACCTAAAACCTGCAGCATAACATTAGCATAAAACAAGTGGATGCAAATGGAGGAGAGAGCTCTTCTTTTATAAGAAATGAGGTGAAATGGACCATGGAGATTAAGAGGCAAAAAGTCTTAATCAGTGGTGGAGCTTGAAAGAGGAGCAATCCATGTGCACAAGTATCCTCCAATGAGAGTGAAGTGTTGACTTTTGAGCCTCATGTGAGACAAAAAGTGCTTTTTTTTTTTTTTTATAAAATATGAATAATGTTTTATTTGTGCAACTTAGGATAAGAGGAAAAGGTGGGCTTTTTATTTAATCAAGAGGGGAGGAAGTATTCATTTTAATCAAATAAAGACTTAGGATAAATGGTTAGCCCATAGGATAAAAATCCAATATATGATCGAAATTAAGACTTGATCAAGAGATTGATATTGTTGAAAATATTGATTATTGATAAAAATGATTCAGGATTGATAAATCAAATAAATGGGGCCCAAAGTCTAGGTGACCATTTTTGGGTGCATACATTTGCCCCTCTTTGACTAATGTGTGATCGATTTGGGAACACATGTAGTCAAAGAATGAAGTTGCAATGTGAGATCGATTTGGGATCACAAAACAACTCAGATGTGAGGTCGATTCAGGATCACACCTGGATAAACATAAACAAAGGCCTTTGAACATGAGGTCGATTCGGGATCACATTCAAAGTAGGAGATAAGAATCTCAAATTTGAGCAAAAGCTCACAAAAGATTTCTGAATCAAGAGAATCAAGCAATTTGGGATGAGAATCTCATAGGTACTGCCCCCTCAGAATTGAAATTGAAATCAGATAGAGAGGAGAACAATGAATTGATAAGGATTTGATCAAATCAGAAGGAAATCACAATCGAAGGTAAAGGTCAAAAGGTTAAACATTAGGCAATGAAACATGCCCCAGCCTGACTGAAAAGATGTAGTCAAACATGAGAAATGAGGGAATGGAATGAATATGAATGAAAGACTAGAAGTTTGGAAGACATGGAAATGAAGAAACGACAATGCCCCAACAAAGATCAAAGAATTAGGCCTCAAAAGATCAGTCAACTGCGCAGAAGAAGGGAAGATTTTGAAATGTAATTTTGACTATCAAGATGACCTCAAATTTCAATTTCGAGTCTGAAAATGGATCCAGGACGTCGAAATTAGCTAGGGGTGCAATTTTTGCGAAATTCTGAGGTGTTTTGAAAATGAGGTCAAAAAGTCAAAAGGCTATAAAAGGGGTCAAAATGTCATTTTCAAAAATCATTTGTCTTTTAGCGATTTGAGAATTTTTAGAGTTTAGAGAGAGAAAATGGCTCAGCAAGCAGGAGTTCCCATCCACAGGCATCGATTCGAGCGCGCCTAGTTGCACAACCGGCCACCACACTATCCTGCCCCGGTATGTTTTCGAAAAACTCAAGCTTTTGAGGCTTTTTTTTGCATTTAATAGCTTTTTTTAGCACGTTTTTTAAATTTTTAAATTTCAAAAATTTTGAGTGGGCGAACTATCGCGCGATACTTTAGAAGTATCGCGCGCTTTGGGGAGAAATGTCACGCGATACTTCGCAGGTCCCCAAAGTATCGCGTGACCTAAGGCACCAGTATCACACGATATTGGGTGAAAGATCGCACGATACTGGGTGAAGTATCGCGCGGCATGAGGTTTATCGCCCCGCTATAGGGAGAAGTATCGCGTGATACTTCTCCAAAAAAAAATATCGCCCAGTTTTAAATTTTGATTTTTAATGCATTTTTGAGCAAAAATGACATGGGTCTAGACAATGTTACATTTTAGCGATGTTTTATACTGAATTTTTAGACATCCATCATGATATGTGGTAACAACTGGCTTGGTTTTTGGCTTGCAGGAGGTTTTTTTGGCGCTCATCATCAGAGCGCCGAAGGTGACTGGGTTGCGGTGTGTCCGAAATCTGGATGATCCGGGCAATGCTGACATTAGAGCTATGGGATTCAGATATCTGCTGAGGTATCCATACATCAGAGCGGACCATGGGTTGTTGACTGCTCTTGCCGAGAGATGGCATAGTGAGCACAACACCTTCCACCTGCCTACTGGAGAGGCGTCGATCACTCTAGAGGACGTCTACAGGATCTTACGCGTGCCATGCCATGGCGAGCCGGTGAGTATAATCATGTTGTAAGATCTAATCATAAATATAATATTTCCATATGATGAAAACTGACATGATTCATTTGTTGGCATAGGTGTATTATGATCAGGATGCCACTGAGGGGCGCAGACTGGTTCAGGAGATGTTCCAGGATGTCACTATCCTGGATAGGCATATCAGCTGGGAGAGGCTAATAGATGATTTCAGCAGAGACTACCCAGTGCCATGCATAGTGGCATATATCATTTCTCAGATCCTGATGACTGACCGCAGTCAGAAGGGATTCCTGCTCAGATGGGCTCGGCTATTGGTTGACTTGGTTGGCAGGCCTCAACGGATGGCATGGGGTCCTGCCATATTGGCAGAGATGTACCATGAGCTGCACGAGATCGTCTACAAAGACGGTCGAACATGGGCATGCGGTGCCATCCTGGCACAGGTATGGGCGTGGGAGCACATCACTGTGGTGCATCCCAGGGTTCAGCCGAGGGAGAGGAGGTATCCCTACATCTACAGGTACCTCAGGTTCATATCACATGCCCATTCTAGGGATGTGACCTAATACAGGCGGATTTTGGATGAGATAGCCTCGTTCACATGGAGGCCATACAGGGAGGTTGAGGTCTGGGGAGATGTAGCTGATGAGCTGAGTTATATGCTGTGCAGTTGGCCACTGGTAGGTCGGTATGCAAAGATAGTCGAGAGATTCTGCATCACTCGGGTATGGCGGCAGTTCGGGAGGTAGCAGCGAGTCTCGACAGAGACTACCACATATGCCAGGGCTAGAGACGAGGAGGGTCATGGGTGGCTACCCATGTTGGACTATCAGCAGGCTGTTGCAGAGACAACAAGTATCAGGAGCGAGCCCTGAGAGTATTTCCCAGATATGGCAGATGTAGGGGCTGATGGAGCCTACAGAGCAGAGCGGCGGAGGGTGCCATTCCCTCAGTTTATAGTATCGGATGCACAGGTACCAGCGTCAGGAGGAGACAGAGGGGGTGACGGGGGAGATGGAGGAGACGGAGGGGACGGAGGGGACGGAGGGGACGGAGGGGGAGAGGGAGGGGATGGAGGAGATGGCAGGAGGGGGAGAGGGAGGAGGATGGAGAGAGGAGAGGGGTCGAGATCAGGTGGTCGAAAATGGTCACAGGGATAGAGATCAGCGACGCCCGAGGAGGAGGCGAGGCTAGCTCACCGGCAGGCAGAGGCACAGCAGGATCAACTTGCGGGGGGAGAGGATCTGAGAGCCCAGATACAGGCTCAGGAGGTAGAGATACAGCGGCTCCAGACTACTATAGCCATGAGAGATCAACAGCTACTGGATCTGAGGGCAGAGCGGGATCAATAGATAGCTGATCTTAGGGCAGAGATAGCATGCCGTGAGGCGATGGTACAGGCTGAGGCACTGGAGCTCCAATGAGAGTCAGCGAGAGAAGCCTACTATCACGGGCTATATCTACAGGCCGTCCCAGAGGGTGAGAGAGTGCCATCATACTCTCAGAGGGCAGGGGTATCAGATGTGGTACTCGATAGGAGAGCTATGCCTCCACCACCACGAGCTCCTCACGAGGGTGGTAGCGAGTCTTAGGGTTAGGTATTAGGTTGTATTGGACATATCTTGAGACTTTTGATCTAGATTTTGGGATCTCATGTTGTATTGTATATCATGACATTGTATATAGATTTATGAGATTACTGGATGGTCGATGTATCATGTGTATTTGTCTCATTTGTGATGGATGTACTAGTTTATGTATATTGTCTTGTCATTCTGCTCAAAATGCTTATGTATATGCTTATGTATGTTCTCTCTCATAGATGTATGTTTAATTCTCATGTGTATGATATAGACTCATGTTTCTTAAAAATGACAATTTTTGATATAGATATGATGATACGATTAACCCCTTGTGATGAGCAGGAACAGGTTCGAGATGAAAAGAACAAAGAGTGAAAGACATGATCGAGAAGAAGAAAAGGTGAGCGCAGTCGACTGACAGGTCCACGTAAGATGAAAAAAGGAGAGCTCTCTCCATATGCAAGGAATGCAAAACTAGACTATCATGACCCTAAAAAATGCAAGCTACTATGAAAGTGGTTGACTTGCAAGGTCACAATGCTTATAGACATCTAATTATCATCATCGAGCGTTAGTGGTAGCGTCGTGAGATCATACAATGCACACTAGCATAACTATGTGGATATGAGTATGATCTTTATCAGGTAGAGATGTGGGAATCTCACCTAGGCATCAAAGACATATAGGTCAAGATGACTAATGCAGTGAGATCACCTAAATTTGATATAGCGAGATTATGCTTGTATCAAGACACATGAAAGTCAGGATAGCTAAAAGCATGCACTCGCAAAATAGTCAAGGATAATACCTTGTCAATCCATAGTGTCAAGTAGGACCAGCATAAATGCTCATGACAGTTAGGATCAACAAAATATACCCACAAGCAGATAAAGAAAGAAAACATGTTCTCATTCCCTCAGTCTTCTAGCTATGCATCATCAAAAACTTCTCAGGGAGAGATCACTCATCAAAGAAATCCTCATAGACAGCACACAAAGAAAAATAAAGTCATCATATCGTCACCGAGTTGATTGTTTAAGTGTGTGTGTGTTGGTCATAGAGTCAGACTCTAAGTATCGCATCTGCACATGAGCACTATCGCATCATACTTAGACTATAGGCAAGACATCTGATAAGTGTTAAGAAACAGTCGACGCAAGGGTAGTGTTGAAAAACACTGTTTGGGGTGGTGTTGAAAAACACCTGTTGTGAAATGCCCCAAGAGACAAACGCACCTAAAAGACCAATGCTAACAGTTACGCCCCCTAGACAAAGAGAAAGACCAATTCCAGACTAAGCCAAATAAGGTCAAGGTATGATGGGAAGTGGCTAAGTGTCAAGGACGCATGCTAACAAATAGGGGTGCAAAGGCCGCAAGTAGCGCCTGTTTCCAAGTTTTCACCACTTGGATTCTTTTTTCATTTTTTCCTTTTTTTGGATTTTTTGAATTTTTTGATTTTTTTGTATTTTTTTAGGACTTTTTATGTTTTTTAAAGATTTTTTTCAACATCATATTTCAATTTTTTTGGTATTTTTTCAGGATCAATAAAATATATACAAAGGATGCCCCCAGACAGAAACGAGCATCAAGGATAGAACTTCTTGAGGTGCACAATGTTGATGGGATCAGGGAGCTGTTCTCCATCAGGATCTGACAGTAAATACGCACCGGTACCAAAAGCAGCTGTGATGACATATGGTCCAAGCCAGTTAGGTTCAAACTTGCCCTTTTGCTCTCTGTTCTGTTGGTTCTTAGGGTTCTCTCGTAAAACAAGATCACCTATTTGAAATTCTCTAGGGCGAACCTTCTTGTTGAATGCCTTGGACATACGTTTTTGATACACTCTCATGTGATCAAAGGAAGCTTTACGCTTCTCATCTAGAAGTTCTAGTTCCTGTAACCTCATGGCGTGGTAATCCTCATCTGTAATCAAACCTTTGAGTGAAACTCTAAGTGATGGTATCTCGACTTCTAAAGGCAATACTACTTCAGCGCCATAGGTGAGAGAGAAAGGAGTGGCTCCTGTAGGTGTGCGAATGCTTGTTCTGTAAGCCCATAGTGCTAGATTGATTTGTAAGTGCCAATCCCTACCATTCTTGTGTACTGTCCTATGAAGAATCTTAAGAATGGTTTTGTTAGAGGCTTCTGCCTGTCCGTTTCCTTGTGGAAAATAGATGGAGGACCAATGTTGCTTGATTTTAAACTTTTTGCATAGATGCTTTAGGTCCTTATTCTTAAATTGGCCTCCATTGTCAGTAATGATCTCAGAAGGCACTCCAAATCAGCAAATAATGTGATTCAAGATGAACAAAGAAATGGTCCTCCCTGAAGCAACAAAAAGTGGCACAGCTTCCACCCATTTTGTGAAGTAGTCAGTGGCAGTAATAATGAACTTGTGTCCACCTGATGAGTTGGGATGAATTTGCCCAACCAGATCAAAGGCCCAGCGCTGAAATGGCCAATGAGAAACAGAAGGGATCAACTCCCTACCTGGAGCGTGAATCAGGTTTCCGTGTTTCTAACATTTTTCACATGACTTAGCAAAGGTGATTGCGTCTATCTGCATTGTGGGCCAATAATATCCTTCCCTAAGCAACCTTCGGGCCATGGCAAGACCATTAGAATGTCCACCACAAATGCCCTCGTGGATGTCAGCTAACGCTTGGTTGGATTCTTCCTTTTCCAAGCACCTAAGGAGCGTCCCATCTAAACCCCTCCTATATAAATCACCAGAGATGAGGGTGTGGCGAGAGGCGTTACGGATGAGGTTTCGACGTTCAGAGCAGTTGAATGTGTCGGGGATGATGCCATCACGAAGATAAGAATAGATAGCACCATATCGGGAAGACTCATGTGTGATAATGGCACAAATGACATGGCTTTCAGACGAGTTAAAGATGGGATGGTGTAGCTCTTCCACCAGGAACTCAAACTTGGATTCATGTGTCTCCAACTGAAGAAGTGAAGCTAATGTGGCCATGGCATCTGCAGCTTTGTTCTCTGTCCTAGGGATCTGTTGAAACGTCACAAAGGTGAAGTAGCGTCTCAAAGAATCAACCATCTTTTTTTTAGGGTATCAATTTGTCATCCTTGGTTTGATACTCTTCATTGACTTGGTTGATGATTAACTGGGAATCCCCAAAGACATGTAACTCTGTGATGTTCCATTCTATAGCCATTCTCAAGCCATTAGTTAAAGCTTCATATTCGGCAATATTATTGGTACATGGGAATAATAGTTTGTAAGACTTTGGAATATTGTACCCATGTGGAGAAACAAATAACACTCCAGCACCTGATCCATTTTGCATGCGGGAACCATCAAAGAACATTGTCCAAGTGCGAGTAGTTGTATACAAGATGTGTTCGTTTGGGAATTCCACTTGGACCGGCATACTATCCTGAATTGGGAAATCAGCTAATTGGTCAGCAATAGCTTACCCTTTTATTGCCTTCCTTTCAACGTACTCTATGTCAAATTCAGTTAGGACCATCATCCATTTAGCAAGTCTACCCGTGAGGGCAGCCTTACTAAGCAAGTATTTAAGAGGATCAATTTTGGCAACCAAATGTATGGTGTGAGCAAGCATGTAGTGGCACAACTTTTGAGAAGCAAACACCACTGCCAGACAAGCCTTCTCAATATTATTGTAATTGATCTCGTAGGAGACTAGAGTACGGCTGATATAGTATATGGCCCGTTCTTTCCTAGTATCATCTGATTGAGCCAATAATGCCCCCAGGGAAGTGTTTGTAGCTGAAATATATAGGATCAATGGTTTCCCTGGAATAGGAGGCATTAGGATCAGAGGATTAGCCAAGTATTGTTTGATCTGATCTAGGCTCTTTTGACAATCCTCGTTCCAAACACAAGAAGCACCCTTATGCAATGTCTTGTTGAAGGGTTGCGCTCTATCTGCAAGCTGAGAGATAAACCTCCAAATTGATTGAAGACGTCCCTGAAGACTTCTCATTTGGCTGATATTTCGAGGAGGTGGCATATCTAGGATTTCTTGGACCTTTTCGGGATCAACCTCGATACCTTTTACTGATATTATGAATCCTAAAAGTTTGCCTGAGGTGACGCCAAATGCACACTTCTTTGGATTCAATCTAAGTTGAAACTGTTCCATGCGATCTAAAATTACTTCCAGATCGTCGAGGTGTGTGTCTCGTTTTCTTGATTTTTCCAGGGTATCATCCACATAATCTTCCATGTTTTTGTGCATCATATCGTGAAAGATAGTGGTCATAGCTCTTTGGTAGGTTGCTCCCGCATTCTTTAATCTAAATGGCATGACGTTCCAACAATAGGTTCCCCATGCACATGTGAATGCTGTTTTCTCTTGGTCTTCAGGAGCTATTTTGATTTGATTATACCCCGAGAAACCATCCATTAGAGAGTATATGTCATAGCCCGCCGTCATGTCCACTATCATGTCAATGTTTAGAAGCGGAAAATCATCCTTTGGGCATGCTTTATTTAAATCTCTAAAATCTGTGCAGACACGAATGGACCCATCATGTTTGGAGACAGGTACTATGTTTGAGATCCATTCTGCGTAATCGATGGCTCTAATAAATCCAGCTCTCAAACATTTTTCTAATTCCCCTTTGACAAGGAGAGCTACATGGGGATGCATTTTTCTGAGTCTCTGTTTCACTGGCTTGACTCCTGGAGCTATGGATAAGTGATGCATGATAAGATTTGTGTCAAGCCCTGGCATGTCTGAATAGGTCCATGCAAAATTGACTTTCTTTTTTTGTAAAAACTGTACATATGCCTTGGTCTCTTCCTCTGATAAAGACTGAGCAAGATGGACTATCTGAGGATTTTCTTCTGTGTTCAAATTGACTGGCTTTGTTGGCTCAATCAATACTGATGATCTATCCTGGAAATAACTCGGCAAGTTATTAAGTACCCCATCCTTAGGTGCCTCAAAGAGGTTTTCACCCTCGGATGCGTCATTTCTTTTTACTATTTTTGGTTCTGACACCGCCACAAAGTGGTTTTCGCCATCAGACCTATTTTTCTTTTTCTCTTTTATTTTGAGACTGAGGTACTTAATATCAGGCTCTGTCATGTTGGTTGTTGGTTCACTGGTGGAAGAAGCCACGGGTTCAAGAGCATTCAGATAGCAGGCAATTTCGTAATCATTCTAAAAGGTGAGGAATGTGGGCTCTTGATGGCGCTGAGACCAGTCAATTAGGTCAAAGTGAACAAGGGGTAGGTCAATGACTGGTTCAATGTTGTTTATGCGAAAGGTGTCATCTCTGGTGACCATATAATTGGAGTTCATCAAGTCTTCTCCTGAGATACCCAAATTAGGACTCATCCTACCAAACGAAGCGTCATCCACTAAGGCAATTTGAGGAGTACTATCCTCTAGTCCTACACTAGGCTCGTTAGCCGCATCGGGTTGGGTACTATAAGCATGGATAATATCTACGTCCAGATCAACTGTTGCATCTGAAAGCGAGTCCCATTCATATTCATGGGAATCTATGTCTGAGTCATCGTTTGGGCCTCATGATGTAGAAGCCTCCAGGTTAGGAAGGGTTTCCCCCTCTCTAGTGCTAGTATTGGTACTATCCGTCGCAGCTAGGATAGTAACACTTTCCTTTGTCGATCTAGCAGTCATACAGTCACTATCCGTCGCAGCTGGGATAGTAGGACTGTTAAGTATCAAATTTGTGGAATCTCCCCCAAGGAGATTCATTGAGGGCACCCAATCATCAGACACATCTTGTTGATTGGAAAGATCAGGGGTATAATCTGGGTCACTGTCACTGTCCGTCGCAGCTAGGATAGGGACACCTTTCTTCTTTTTATTCTCAAAACCTAAGCCAACCGTGGACTTGCTCTTTCGTCTGAAAAGAGCATGATCAAGAGGCTTAGCCTTAGCATCCAGCCTATGACTAAGGGGACCATATCCTGGATAACCCATATTCTTAACCATTGTGTACCCTTTCTCATAAGTTTCAGGTGGAGGAGCAAAATTCTCGTTGTGTTTGTATTTTTCCTCGTGATAGATCTAGTCCCTTACTGCAACTTCCTCTTTCTCTTCTTGAATGGGGACCGAAGACTCAACAAATTTCCCAAATAATGTCATTGCTGATGATGAAGGCTTCACACTTGGTGATGGTCTCCCATAAGACCTAGGAGAGATTGGCATGTTTGTAAAAGAATCAATTTTATAATCTCCCATCCCAAGATCTATGGTCTTGAACTTCTGCTTGCATTGTTCAAGTGAACTACTAGGACTGTTAGCTTCCCTATTCAAAGGTACATGTGATCCCGCAGAAATGTTATTAACTGATAAAGCACTATCTCCAGGGATGCAAATTTCTACACCGTTATGGGGAAACTTAACACACTGGTGATATGTTGATGGGACTGCTTGCATTTCGTGAATCCATGGCCTACCTAGCAAAATGTTGTAGGCTAGAGGTCCAACATCAACAATTTGAAATAATATATCTTTTTTTACTGGACCAATGTGAATAGGCAAAACAACCAATCCCTTAGAACTTCTTTCTGCTTCGTCATATGCTTTGATTGTGATCCTTTTTCTTGTATCAATGACGTTCTCAGAGTATCCTAGAGCCAGCAACAAACTCAGGGTACAAATATTGAGCCCCGCACCCCCATCTATCAGTACACGCCTAACACGGGTTTTATGAATCATGACTTTGATGTGTAAGGCCAAATTATGTGGGTGGCTGATGGATTTGTCGTCTTCTTCTGAGAAGGTGAGGTAATGAGGGCTAGCCAAATGGTTGACCATGTTCTAGAATTGATCAATATCTAAGTTGTTAGGGACATTGGCTGCTCGCAAAGCATCTTCAAGGACGCGCTTGTGCTTAGGAGATAATTCTAAAAGCTCAAAAATGGATATCTGCGCAGGTGTATGTTGTAGCTAGTCAATAAGATTATAATTGGAATCAGGACCAACGGCAGATTTGGGAGGAGCACCTTTGGACACGGGCTGCTTAGACTTGCTAGTGCTAGGACCTCTAATGATAATGGGCGCTTGGGCCTGCCCCCTAGTGACAGCATTGAGGGACTGGGGTGTTCTTTGTGAGTGAGGACCTCTTATCACCACAACGGGTCTTTCATCAGTCATAGGTGTTGAGTCCACATTATGTCCATAGGGATCTTTCCCTCTCATCATGTTGACACTATCATCCACAACTTGAAGCATGTTAATAACGTTCTCTGCATTCGTGTAGGTGTAGTTGATAGCTGCCTTGCCATTCTTATTGTTAGAATTCTCTCCTTTCTCATATTTAGGCAAGGGCTCTTTAAAGGCTTTATGATCTGCATTAGTGGTTAACCCATCCACTTGTAATTGTCCTTTCTCAATAAGGTCTTGGACAAGATGCTTGAGTTTAAAACAATTTTCTATGTCATGTCCAATCCCATTATAGAAAATGTAAAAAGCCTTCGCATCCCACCAATGCGGTAAAGGATCCGGTATACGATGCTTTGTAGGATCCTGTGGGTGTGCCAAATTATGAGCAACTAATGTCTTAAAAACATCTGCATAAGATTCTCCCAATTTGGTAAATTGTCTTTTCTCTGTTTTAGATCTCTTTTGATACTTAGGTTTATCTTGTTGTGTTGAAGACGTTTGCAGCTTCATAGCTTGAACTGCATGAGAGAGGTTAAGAACTCCTTCATTTTTGACCTGAGATGAGTCAACAACTCCGTTGTTGACCACTTGCTTGTTTTTGTTCCAATAGGAGTTCTTTTTGTCCTTGTTACCATTAGTATTATTATTTTGGCTATTGTTGTTATTTGTTGGTTTAGCCAAAATTCCTTGTTCTTTTAGGACATCCTCAATGCGACATGCCACCTCTACCATAGTAACAAAAGAATTAAACGAGATTTTCTTGACTTCATATCTTAGTTCTGGTATTAGATTGCTCACAATGATATCAATTCTTTCCTCTTCAGGAATTGTCCCTGGGTATTTTGAACACAATCGCCTCCATCGTTGTAAAAATGTGACAAAAGATTCCCCTTGATTTTGCTTGAGTTTGCACAAATCAAGCATTGTGACCGATCTTGATAGGTTGTAAGCAAAATGCTGAACAAACCTTTGGACAAGTTCTTTAAATGTCTTTACTGGAGGGGAAAGGTTGGTGAACCACTCCATGGCTTGACCTTTCAAACTCCTTGGGAATAATCTCATCAAGTAGGAGTCTTCATGGTGAAAGGAAAAGCTTATTATGTAGAACTGTTGAACATGGTCGTGAGGGTCACCAGTGCCATCATATTTGTCATATGTTGGGAACTCAACTTTCTTAGGGAATTCTACCATCACCACACTTTTGTCAATGGGGTTAGGACATATGGAGTCCAAATGAAACGTGCTCTTGGGAGCCTTCATCCTGTCTATATCCTTTTGCATTTGTAAGATCACCTCATCATTTGAAGGGTTCTGTTTCTTGATCTTTTGGTGAACATCAAAATTATATGGAACTTTAGCGCCTTTGTTAATAAGACTTTCCAAGAATTGGTCTTTGTTTTGTTCCACATATTGCTCCACATACGCTTGAAAGGATGGCTCTTGTTGCATAGTCATGAAATCCATATGATCAAATTTAGCATAACTTCCTCCATGTTGTGAGCCATGATGTGCTCGTTGGGAGGGTTGCTTTGAATGTCTATGAGACGACTGTCTCCTATGATGGTCATATCTTGAAGCCCTTCTTCCTCTAGGACTTGGGGATCGTGAGGGCATCCTTGATCTTCTTCTAGGACTTGGGGAAGGGGTAGATGGGGGTGAGTTGGTCCCACTATTGGTGCCCCTTCCGTTAAATCAGCTTTGGAGTTGTTGTGCATAGAGTCTATCTTCTTCTTCTTGGGTGACTCTTTTCTGTATATCCAACAATGCACGTTCCTCTTCCTCTAGTTGTCTGAATTTTTCTTTTTTAGCAGCCTGTTCATCTAAATAGGCTTGTTTCTCTCTCTCAATGCTTCTTAATCTTGTATTTGCATATCGAGAGGTGTCTTTAAGTGGAGAGGATTGTCTCGAATGCCTTATAGCATTAGCTACGTTTATGTGGTGATCACTAAATTCATTGTTCTGGTCTTTGTGTTGTGACCCTGAATCTGAGTGAGCTTGCTTATGATGTCTCTTGGCTCGTTGGTGAGCATCAAAATACCTCGCGTTGTTGGGAGGTGACCCGGGTGGACTAGCATGAGAAGAACCACCATACTCCCTTCTATGTCATTGGAAGATATCCTCGAGAGTTTGATTCATGGCTTCTCTTTGTTGTTGGGTAAAAGTGTAACTCATGTCCATGCTTGATGAAAGTGGTATGAAAGAGGTGCTTACTTCACTAGGATTAGCTCTCGGATTAAAATAGACCTCAGATTCACTCTTAGGAGATTGATCAAAAAGGGGTTCTTTTCCCTTAGGTTGTCGACGAATCTTGACAGGTGGTAACTGGCTAAAGGCAACAGGGGGTCGCTTCCCTTGATTGACTTGGTACCTTGTCGTAACTGACATGAAAGAAAGATACTCTCAATGAAAAGGTGACCTCTCAAAGTGTCAATGCCAAACTAGGATAATCAAAGTCCTTTATTGTCCAAAAAAAGAAATGAAAAGATAAAAAAAAAGCTTTACCAACACTGTCAAAGAGGTGCTTCAAATCAAAGGGTGACTACCCTTGCACTTTTGAATCAGGAGGTTGGACTAGGCCAAAAGATAATTGAAATTGAGATTTAAATGAAAGCGATTTGGACAATAAAAGTACTAAAATTTTCCAAGAATGTAACTAACAATCTTAGAGATGAACCTTGGCACCAAGAATGACCTTCTAACTTGGCAATTATTTCAAAGTGATTTCCTAAATCAAATGATGCTATCCCAGAGGACTAAAACTAGAAATTTAGAGTCAAGACAGGTCTCAAACGTCAGGGTGAGAAGCCTACTCTAAGACCTAGCCTGATTGACAGCAACTGAAACTGACCAAAGTGTAAGCACGGAAGAAATAAACCAGGTGATATACTCTAGGCTATTGGGGCGATAAACCTATAACCGCACGATACTTCGCCCGAAGCCAGGTGATATACCTCAACACTGGCGGGCGATATACTCCAAGCGGGTCGGACGATAGTCCGTCAGGGGCAAACTATCGCGCGATATTTCTCTTCAAAGCAGGCGATATTTCTAGCAAGCACGAAGTATCGCGCGATACTTCGCCTTACAGTGTGTGATACTGTTGCAGATTTGTTTAACTCTTGACCAGAATTGTGTAAAATTTGCATTTTTGAGTCTGTTTGGTCAAAATTTCCAGTCTGAGGGTTGATGTTTTCGATTTCAGTCACAATATCAGCAGAATTTCGGCAGGTTTGCAAACAGCAAGGGATTAAAAATGGTCTCAAACACTTGAAACAAGGGCAAAAGCAACCTTGCCAAGACAAACACTTGTGATATCAGAATTGAAAAAGCACCCTATGAATGCTACCGATTGTTTGTATGTAAGAACGTTTGCACTGGTATCACACAACTGAAGACAATTCAAGAAAATCTATCCTAAAAAGTCAAGGCTCAATACTTACCAACTTAGCCCACAACTTGATGCCCCCTCGCCTCACACCAAGTGGTTACCCACAAGAGATGTTGGCTTTGTCATGGAAATGTCAAATGACACAACCAAAGGGACACATATGGTGAGTATCTTAAGGTGATCCGGGTAAACCACTTGGATCAATCCTTGCACTAAGAAGATAAGCGGCTAAAACAAGGTGGCTTCTATCTAATGGTTCTTAATAAGGATTTCTGTTCACAACACCCCTCTTGCTCCTCATAAAGAACTAGGACCTTGCGGCCTCAAGAGTACCTTAAGCATTCTTGCTTAATGTTTTCCCCATGGTCGCAATCCCATGAGCTACTCACATCAAATGAAGACAAGTGTTATGTCTATCAAGGTTTTTGGTGTCCTTGATAGCCTTGAGATTATAGTGAGTTGGAATCACTTGCCACCAAAGAAAATGATGACAAGGTTGTCCCCACTTGAGTCGTTCCTCTTGATTGCTCAAGAGCAGGCCCACTAAAGGATCTTAAACTAAACAAAGAATAGATCAACTCTTGAGGTTCAAAGTTTTTGGTTCACCACAAGGGTGAAGAGCATACTCCCCTATCTCAAGAATCTCTCCCAAACACACCAAGCAAAGAGGTTCAATTACTCCCTTGCTTCCAAAACCTTAAGATGGGTCAAGATTTTCTGGTTCACCTAAAGGTGAAGAGCATACTTCTCCTACCACCTCAAGATCCCTTTCACAAGGTTTTAAAGATTCCTAATACAATTAGTGAATGCCACACTTGAAAGGAAAGCAAACAAACAAGTAAGAATTTTATTTTGTTTTTTGTTTTTATGCTTGGGCAGCCCTGCAAAAACTGTTAGTAGCCCTCTTTGACATGTGTTTTTAGCAATTTTCAAGCAAATGAGAGCACCTACAAACACAACTTGTTAGACCCACAAGGTTAGCAAAATCCAAATCCAAATGTAAACATGCAATAAACTGATAGATTTAAGCTAAAAGATGCAGGTTAGACCTATCTAAACACAGCAAAACAAAACAGCAAACTAAAATGATCAAGTTCGAATGAGAAAACTGGAAATGCAAGTCTCTGTCAGACCAGGCGATATTTCTCAGACTTCACCAGTATCGCGCGACACAGTTTCCTATAGTTGTGCGATATACCTTAGTCTAGGCGATACTTCTCACTATGGGCGGGTGATACTTCGCCCGATAACAGGCGATATTTCTCAGTATTGGCGGGCGATTCTTCTCTCGCGTGAAGTGTCGCACCGCTATACAAAGATATATCGCACGATATTTCTGACAAGTATTGCGCGATACTCTGAGACAAAAAACCAGAGACTGAAAACCAAGCCAAAAATTGATAAAAATTTGACGGAAAAAGCAGAATTAAAGGGACAAAGCTAATCTACTCTGCCCCATGGTGGGTGCCAGAAATGTACACACTAAAATGGTGCACTTCTATGAACCATTACATGCAAGGTTGCTCAAGAATGAGGCCTCACAAAGTGGCTCATAGCTCTCTATGCATGGGGTTGCAAGGTTGAAAATTGCTCTCAGCTAGAGCTACAAACTTGTGACCTTGCTAGTCAACCACACAATGAGAGATTCACAATGAAGACAAGGGCAACAATGCCAATATCTCCAAGAATCACTATGAAATGCAATGCAATGCAACTAAAATGAAGATGCAAATGTGCAAGCTATGCTATGAAAATGGAAGTACAAACTAAGCTATGAAATGGAAATATCAATGGATTACAAATCCTTCCTATTTAGACTATGTGAGCTTATTCTATTGCATAAAAGGAAACTAAGCTAATATGCCATGATCATGCAAGCTATGAAAGCAAATATGAACTAGATGATGAAAACAACAAGTCTTCAATGTCTTCAAAAGCTCTAAATGCACCTAAAACCTGCAGCATAACATTAGCATAAAACAAGTGGATGCAAATGGAGGAGAGAGCTCTCCTTTTATAAGAAATGAGGTGAAATGGACCATGGAGATTAAGAGGCAAAAAGTCTTAATCAGCGGTGGAGCTTGAAAGAGGAGCAATCCATGTGCACAAGTATCCTCCAATGAGAGTGAAGTGTTGACTTTTGAGCCTCATGTGAGACAAAAAGTGCTTTTTCCTTTTTTTATAAAATATGAATAATGCTTTATTTGTGCAACTTAGGATAAGAGGAAAAGGTGGGCTTTTTATTTAATCAAGAGGGGAGGAAGTATTCATTTTAATCAAATAAAGACTTAGGATAAATGGTTAGCCCATAGGATAAAAATCTAATATATGATCGAAATTAAGACTTGATCAAGAGATTGATATTGTTGAAAATATTGATTATTGATAAAAATGATTCAGGATTGATAAATCAAATAAATGGGGCCCAAAGTCTAGGCGACCATTTTTGGGTGCATACACTTTAAAAATATGCCTTCTAGTACACCAATCAACTTGTGATCATAGTATCAATAACATATCCTAGTCAAAATAAACATATCATGACCACAACACTTGAATCCATACCAATTTAATAGAACAATAAAATCATTCACTGTTTATTATCATGTCTTCCCTGTTTATCTTTAATCGATCATAACTTACTTCATCCTTGTTTATAGAAACTTTGATCATACATAATACATTAGGAAACATAACCGAGTCTTCCTATCCAACCACACACTCTAATTCCTTCACCTACTCACCACACATAGGATTCAACAACTCAAACACTTATCAACTCATTGTCAACCAACACAGTCCGCAGTTGACATCAATGACAACACAATAACTGATATTCTATCATCAAACCTATACCAATCAACACTCAATCAACCTATGCATGAGTTATGCCAACACCAAGGAAGTAAGCTCCACCATTGGTACTCCTTTGGTTGTCCATACAACTAGCCCAATCCACATATGTATAAGTTGTCAGTAAAAAATATGACTCTCTTATGTACCACAATCCCATATCTTCTTTTCCTTGCAAGTACCTAAAAATCCTCTTTATAGCCATCACATATGACTCTTTTGGTACTTGCTGAAATATAGCTTCTATACAATCAACATACATGATATTTGGTTTGGTAGTTGTCAAATACAACAATCCTCTAATCATGGATCTGTACACAGTCACATCTACTTTCGGTGAGTTATCCTCCTCAGTCAACTTGTTGTCGGTAACAATAGGAGTGAAAATAGTTTTTGAATTCTCAAAACCAAGATTCTTCAGCAACTCTTTCACATACTTGGATTGAGAGATGAAAAATACTTTTTATTCTGATTAACTTCCAATCTAAGAAAGAAATTTAACTCTTCTATAATTGAAATTTCAAACTCCTGCATCTCTTTAGCAAAATTCTTGCATAAATCATCCTTGCCTCCAAAGATGATTTCATCAACATATATAAAAATAATCTAAATTTCCTCTAAACTTACCTTGACATATAGATTGTTGTCGGCCCATCCTTTCATGAAGCCTTGACTAATCAAATATTTGTCCATTTTTCCATACCATGCCTTGGGTGCCTACTTCAGCCCATACAAAGCCTTCTTTATCCTGCACACTACACTGGGATCCTTATCTAAAAACCTCAAAACCTTTGAATTTTGTGAATTCCAAGAACATCCTGATAGCCTCCATTCTAGCAATAGGAGCATAGGTCTCCTCAAATTCAATTACTTAAATATATGAATATCCTTTACATACTAATCTTTCCTTATTCCTCACAACTTGCCCATCCCATCAAGCTTGTTCCAGTACACCCATTTTGTACCTATCACATTTTTGTCTTTCTGTCTAGATACAACCTCCCATGTCTGATTCTTCTCAATCTAATTAAGCTCTTCCTTCATAGAAATGACCTAAATTTGATCATTACAAGCCTTTGCTATAGATTTGGTTCTATTTCAGAAAGTAAGCACAAAAAATCATGATCTTGTGTTTTCCTACTTTTATTCATAACTCCTCTATTCTTGTCTCCAATGATTTGATTATTTGAATGATGTTTCTGTACATATCTTCATCTTTTAAAAAAAGATGTTAGTATCGGTGGAATATCATCTTCCTTTTTATCTTTCTTTATAATATTTTCTCGATCATACTCATACTCGATATGCCTTTCAAGAACCTTTTGAAAGTTTTCATCAACCTTCACATTCACACTTTCAATAATTTTGTTTAGTATCTTATTGAAACACTAGTATGCCTTACTTCTAGTTGAATATCCCAAGAATATTCCTTCATCGGCTCTATTGTCAAACTTCCCAATATTATCTTCATCTCTTCAAATGTAACACTTATTGCCAAAGATCTTGAAGTATTTCATCATCGGTACTCTTCCATGCCATAATTCATAAGAAGTCTTTCCATATTTGTTTCTATAGAGTACTCCATTTAGTGTATACACATCTATATGGAATGCTTCTCTCCAATAAGTCTTTGGTAAACCTGCCTCTTGTAACATAGTTCTTGTTGCTTCCTGAGTTGTCTGATCGATCCTTTCTACAACATCATTTTGTTGTGGTGTTCATGTTTCTGAATATTGTCTCTTAATACCATGCTTTTCACAATAGCTCTCAAACTCATAAGATGTAAATTCCCCACCTTTTTTCAGATCTCAAACATTTGATATTTATACCACATTGAATTTCAACTCTAGCCTTGAGTATCTTAAACTTCTCAAATCTCTCAAATTTATCTCTAAGAAATGAAACCCAAGTCATTCTTGAATAATAATCAATAAAAAGTATCAAATACCTTTCAAATTGAAAAATCCTTGTTCTAGTAGGACCAATAAGATGGGTGTGAACAATTCCCAGTGCGCCAATAAAAGAGCAGTCTTTTTTCTTGAATGATTCTCTCCTCTGCTTTCCTTCTTGAAAACCCTTACAAATGACGTTTTATGGTTTATGTAGTTGGGGAAAATCTCTCACTGTAGGAGAGGAATTAATCCTCACAAGATTATCAAATTTTATGTGACACATCCTTTGATGCCAAAGATAATGTCATCGATTTGGGACAATAAGAAACATCCTTATGAAGCTCCATCAAGATGATACATGTTCTTTTTGGTTCTCTTCTCAATAGAAATAAGATCTCTACATCTTTTTCCAATTTCACAACTTTTTTCTTGATAAATACATCACATCCATCTCATACATATGTCAAACACTCAATAGATTATGATTCAATCCTTTCACATAGTAGACATTGTCAGAATTGTTTTTTCCATCAAATGTAATAGACCCTATGCCAAATATGTAAGCTGTCTTGTCATTTCCAAATCTAATTTCACCACTATCATAATTTTTTAATGATACAAACTTACTTTTCTCTCTAGTCACATGTTGTGAACAACCACTATCAATTAGCCATTCACTCTTTTTCCTTCTAACATATAATGCAATTTCAACATTGTCATCAGCCTCAACAAAAATATTAGTGATGTTTGTCTTAGTTTTCTTATCTTCCTCAACCTGAAATAAGCAATCCTCTGATTCAGATTCATCATCCAAAATACTAGCATCCTCATTTGAACACATTAAGCCTTTTTATTGAATTTCTTGAACCTCTGTCTAGGACCCTTCTTGGGACATCTAGTAGCTAAATGACCAATTTTACCAAACCTAAAACATTTTAGGGGTAACATACCTTTGTACTTTTCAATACCTTTCCCCATCCTTCTAGAAATGTTTGCCTCAATCTCTTCATCATCATCTGATTTGGATGCTTTAAATGTTATCTTAGATCTTTTCTTATCTCTTCTAAACTTTCTAATCTCAAATGTGGTCAGGGTGCCAGATAACTTCTCTTTGGTAAAGTTTTTCGGATCATACACCTCCTCAATTGCTGAAATCTTATCATTGTAACTATTTGGTAATTTCATCATAATTTTCTTCATGAAGTCCTCATCATCGATAGTGCCTCCTTGATTCTTGACTTCAGTAACTGCTCTCAACTATTTGAAAGTATCTCTTGATATCTTCACCATCTTCCATCCTCATATTCTCATAATGTATCTAGCCATTACCTCATATGTTGCCTTCAGTGAAATTGATTTAGCCAATTTAGTTTTAGACAAAGAACTAGTAATAGTATACCTCGCTCTTTCATTCTCCACATACTCTTCAATCTCATCCGCAGTAGTCAGACCATTCTGGGGTTGCACATACTTATTTTCCACATGCTTCCATGTCCTGTAACCAACAGATACCAAGTATCATTTCATCTGATCTTTCCTTGAATTGTAATATGATCCATCAAATATAGGGATAGTCAATTTGTGTGTCATCAGATTTGCCTCAAGCAGTTAACCTCACTACCGAAGAACCAAGCTCTAATACTGATTGTTGAATAGGTCGAATAACTAATAGGGGGTGAATCAATTATTCCCTCACAAACAAAAACAACTTTTCCTCTTTTGGTAAATACTTAAATAATAATAATGAAAGCTTAATATTTGTGAGTTAAACACAACAAACATTCATAGTAAAAATATGCATGAATAACACAAGAACACCGACATAGAGAGTGCCAAATTTTTCATGGAAAACCCAATTGGAAAAAACCATGGAGGAGCTAATTGTCATGAATATGAAAACAACTTGTTAGGGTGATACCAAAAGGTGATTTGTATAAAGGCTCACCACTGGATATGAAAAAGGGCTCACTACGGATACACGAGCTCACTACTAATAGACGAAGTCTCACTACCAATAGATGAAGAATCATTGTCGATACACAAAAGATATGAATAGATATAGAATCCACCTCTAAGATCTTCAGAATGTTCTGTGAGAACATGGATCTCTTTTTGCACAAATTTATAGTCACTTCATATGTGTGTATATACTTCTTGTGTTACTTGCTATATGATCAACTTATATATACACCACACCAAGATCCAATGAGTCAGCCACAATATTTGAAATGGGTCACACCATACAATTCATGTAATGGAAGTAAATGAATTAGGACCACCTCGACCAAAAAAACATGCCATGCTTCAGACCAAAACACTCTCTCTAAAGTGCTTAGCTCCAACAAAAATATGAATCATGCTACATCACAAAGTTGGGACAAAAAACACATCTAGATAGGATCAAACCAAAGCTTCCATGAGCACGCTACACAAACCATCAGTGAAAGCACCAAGTGAAATATAGTCTCACCAGTAAATAATAACGAATAAGCTAGCATGTCGGTACAACAACCAATACATCCATAGAAGATATGTTGACATCAATGACAATCATTAATGACAACGCAACATCAACCTAACATTATAACATGTCTTTGATATCAATAAATATAAAAGATTCATTTTTAAACAAAGAAGGGATCTATCAACCAAATCTTGCACTAATTGTCTAAACTCCACATGATCAACAAGAGAGTGCTTGTTACTATGATGAAAGAAACATAGATATTTTCCATTTATAAGCCTTTTTTTTGGAAGATTTTTATAAGGAAATCGAATTCGAGAATCACATCTAATTCTCCAAAATATTCTTTCAGCCAAAGCCAAGTGATCATCAAAAGGATATAGGACAAGACATGGTGTTGGTAAAAGTATGTCAAGTGGGTTTTTTGCTTGAGATGAAGGAAAAGTAGTATCGTAAGGAGTGAAACCTAGACTGTGCTTAGTAATTTATCTAGGAGGAACAATATGGACTTTAATACCTTGTTCATTGATACCAAGTCCTAACCCATTGTAACCTTTTTGAGTAGTGATATCGTGCTCTACATTGTAATTATATTTTAATTAAAAGGGTGAAGGAGGTTAATCTTGAGCTTCATGGAAATGTGTGGTGTAAGAAGGAATAGGAGGAGGAATATTCTCTTTACGAGGTTCCCTATCACTATTCTTATCATCTTTAGGTGGTGAAGAAGAAGAAGGCCTAGCATGATCTTCTTGTCTACTCAATATTCTTGGAGAAAAATCATCAAGAAAATGTTAGACATTGAGATTATGATTAATGCTTTGATAAAAGGAGGATTGTTTAAGGTCATCCAAGGATTTGCATAAACTAGATCCCATGGTATTATTCATTAAAGTAGGTTGAGGAAGAGGAGATCTAGATCTCACTATAATGGGATCATTAGGAGCTAGATCTCTATCATCAATGATTACTAGTCACTAGAAGAATAGGATTAAGAGGATTGATATTAGTGTTATCTTTAGATTCATTGACTAAGGCTTTTGTGTAATCCACATATTCCATGCATTTTGTTAAAATTTTAATGTTAAAAACACATGGAATATTGATAAGAGACTTGAAATATGCCTTATATGGGAGAAATATATTTGATAACCACATAATTCCATATGCAAGAATACCATGAAGGAATACAAACATCATGAAATGCAAGCAATCTTGATTCACTCCATGTGATTGATAAAGAGAAGTAAGGAGAAATGTAACAACATAGGTTATCACACACCAATATAACTTAGTGAATTCCACATTTAATGAAATTTAGTAAGAACAAAATGAATCTAACACCAAATTAGAATGGAAATGTTATGAATCAAGTTCACCAAAATGTAAAGAGGAAAATGGAAGTAATGAAAAAGATAGGTAAATCACCTCCCTTTTCAATAATTATACATTTGGAAGGAAGATGCTCCCAATAGGATCTAGAGGAAACTTAAGCGCTAATTGGGAATAATGGTCCTTTTCTAAATGGATGTTATTGATGAAGTGGAAATGATGAATTAATGTGACTAAAGTGCTTAATTTGGTAAGTTGTAGAAAACTAGAAATTACAGATACAAACAACATGGTATTGAGTAGAAAGTTGCAGATCTGGGGAGCAAAGAAAGTGACTGGCCTATGGATAAAAACTAAACTGAAAGTGGCAGGAACAAGATGAAAGTCAACCTATACCTAGGAAGAGGCTTCCAACAACGTCCTATACCAGGCAATTCAAGTTGAATTTTTTTGAGAACTTTTAACTGTACCAGATTTGTCTGATCCTGATTTAGTGGCTCTATAACTTGTACCCATGCACAAAAAAAGGGGAAGATGGTTGAATAAAGGGGTTTTCCTTAATCAAACCCCTATTAAGGAATCAACCTTGAAATGAAATAAAATAAAGGAAATCATGTTGTCATGCAACAAAGGATAGATCTATAAAATGAAGTATATCATACTTTGACAATGTAGATGCTTCTTTGATTGTGATCAAATATGTTGATGCAATAGCTTGACTAAACACAAAAACCCAAAAGGAAATCATTGAAGACAAAAACTCAAGGAATAGATGTTGTAACTCACCGCAATGACTATTGAGGAGAAGAGAGACAAGACTTGAATGAAGCTAGATGGATGAGAATATTCTTCTTGGTTGAAAACTCCTTTTCTTGGACTCCAATGGGGAAATAATCTAGATCCACGGAAGAAAACACCTTGATTTCTTGAGATTAATGAATGCTTAAAACTTGATGGCCCTTGATTTTCTTTATTTGGTTCCTTGCACATGATAGATTGATTACAAATAATAGATTCTCTTGAGAAATATTGATCATGAATGCTAAAAATGGATCCTAGATACCAAAATGAGGAGAGATAAGGGGTTTTTATACATCTCACATAATTTTGGGGAGTTAAAATTAAACAGGCTAACCACAGGACCAAATTCCCCCCTAAAGCCCTGACACAAACCTCCAGGCCAGATTTGGGCCAAATTCCACATGGATAGGCCACCAATGGCGGCCCTATACCAAGGATAGACTACCAATGGTGACCTATACATGGGAAAATGAGCCCAGATTTGAACTGGATGCCAAAGGAAAAAGGTATGTGTGGGGTTTTTTATTAAAACTCAATCCGAGGTTGGGGAAAATCACAAAGGCTAGAAATAGGGCTATAGGGCCTAGGTGAGGAAATAAATTATGGGATTGGATGGAAAATAAAAGAACTCACCTAGAAATAAGGGCCTATCTTGAGTTTAATCAAGATTGAAAGGAATGGAGGACCCATATTTGAATTTAGGTACCTTTTAAGTGCCATATGAGATCCTACTATAAAAATACACTAGAGTGGGCCCAAAATAATCCTCAAATTGTACACAAATTAGGTGCTTACAATTTAGGACTATACACTATAAAGTACTATGTATTATATTTGGGAAAGGGAAAATGGTTGGATATTAGCATGGTTTAGAAAAGAGAAGATATGAACCCTTCATTTATATTTCATCACAGGCTAATTATTGTCTTAGGGAAATAATGAAAAAAGTGATGATGTCCTCCATTGGTTTGACTACATACTTGAAAGTGCATTATTGACTTGGATGTTTTCTCCTTGTTGCAACCATCCTAGAGAATAAAATTTTTGATGCATATAAATGGAAACACTTAGTCAACTTACTACATAATGTGTGATGATTTGTATTGAATATTGTATTTAAATACAATGTGGATAAAATTACCATTGAAACAATACTTCTTGTGGAAGAGACACTCTAATTCTTATAAATTGTTAATAGTCTCAATATCAGTGAGAACATAATATGTCTTGTAACTTAAGTCTCCTTAACTCTATCATAATTTGATGTGGCTTACACAACTAACTTGATTGTTATGCATGAAATAAACAACATTATTGTGGGACATCAAGTGATAGTTATTTTGACGTATATCACATTTGTGTGTCTTCTTAATTGTGTTTATGTTCAATGTAGTTGATAATAAATTAATGGGGCGTTGTGAAATAGTCCAAAGTGATGCGACTAAGTTTGTGTATGGGAATGCTTCTTGAAAAATACTTATGGCTAGTTTCTTGCATGGGGTTACTCTTGTATAGGGGATTTTTTTCTTAATATTTTCCTTGGCTTTTTATTAGATCTACATCATAGAATGCTTGACCTAAGGTATTTAAATTTAGGAAGTATAAATTTAGTATGGATATAAGATGATAGTCTACTAATTTATTTGAACACTTTGTTTTGTTAAAGAAGGCTCCCACATAGATGTATAGTGTTGTCATGCTACACGTTATTTCAATATTCTAATAACCAATCCTCACACTAATGCAACTATTGGGACTTTGTATATTAATTCTGGCATTTCTAAGGGGGTGGAATTCCTATTTTAGACTATAGACAAAAGCATACCAAGCTAGAATTGGTTAAATATTCCTAATTATTGTAGGTTGAGTGGTTTCCATTAATGGAACATTAAAATAGATATTTTAACACTACAAAGAAAATATTCTCAATGCTAATAACAATTTTGATGGGGAAGTATAATATTAGCTATGAATCTCTCTCTCTCTCTCTCTCTCTCTCTCTCTCTCACACACACACACACACACACACACACACACACACACACGAGCTAATTTTATTGTGGTATTTTAGGAGTTGGTTCATGAGATCATAGAACTATTTGGAGTGTTCTTGGCCCTAGATTTCAAATGTGACATTTTCTTCAAGCATTGTTCAAACTTTAGGAACACTAAATCATTACCCAATTTTCTCTATTCTAGTGTTTCTCTAGATTTTTAAAAATTAAATTGTGTACCAAAATCCTTTAGCTATTGTGCACATGTTTAAATATACAAGAAGAAATATATTTGATATGATACTAATGGTCCAAAATATAAATGGTAGATAGAAGTCGATCTTGATCTATTAGTTAGTTATAAACAAGATCCGACATAAAATTTTAAAGCATACACCAAATACACATTTGATGCACAAGAGCCTTTTGATAAATATACTATTGCTATTCAAAATGAAAAGGGAAAACATTTACAAAGGGTTAAGATGTGAATTTTAGGTTCATATCTAGGTCTACATGATGTATAATGTAAGTACTTATAGAAGATGATACAATTGGGTTGTTAGTTAAGAATCACATAGATGCAAATATGTGTTTATTGTGTATGGTTTCATAACATATGTGGATACAATCTCACCAAGTGTCAAATCTATATACTATCATTCCTTATGATATATACATCATCAAATGTAGTTTTTATGCTACAAAATTTGAAAGCTATGATGTTTCTTATGGAATTAAGGCTTCCAAGTGTTTCATATATGTATGGTGGAATGTTTAATGTTATAGATGGTTCTATGTGTCATGTATGCAAGTTATCTTTAGAAATAATAATATAAGGTCACATGCAATGCCACACTATGTGCATGTTGAGGCCATATCGAGAATATTAAAATCAATCATATTTTTCCTTTAGAGACCATTTCTTCCCTTACTTTATCTTGTAATTAGAATTTTATTGAAATATTCAACACTTGTTTTGATTGTATGTTATACTTACATGTATTCTAATTTTTCTCAACACTTGTTTTTCTAAATCATCACTTTTTCCTTATATAATTGATAACAAACATTAACAATTTACAAATACTTTTATTAAATTTATTATAATTTTTTCCAATACATTTTTTTTTCATGCATGCATACACAATCAAATCCTTAACTATTATATTTTTGAATTATTGACCTAAATTCTTAAATTTATTTTAGCTCCACAAAATGGTCAAATTCATATTATCCCTAATATTGAAAATGTTGATATCACTTTTCCTTTTAAGTTATTAACTCTAGTCAACTCTTCTACATCAATCTTATTTCTTCACTAAGCATATCATGCCATGTCTCTCCTCCTTTATTAAAACCCGTGACATTGTAAAAGACTTTCATTTCAATTATAATACTCACTTTTTTCTCATTTTTGTGATAATTTCTTATTGTTCTTATGTATTTTTTCATTGATTTTTCTTCTTCTTTATTTATTTACCCTTTATTTAGTAATCAATTTTTAAATACAAATTTTATACTTATTCATTTGTCCCAACATTCCATGAGTTTGACTCTATTAACTCCATCTCTTTGTTTGCTGCCCCTTTGATTAATCTATTTTTTGTGTACACATTCTACTCTAGCTTTTTCCTCGTTTGAAACCAAGATCATATCTCCATTTCCTTATTTTACTTGCCAAATTCATGCATATACGTTTTTAGGCCAATACTAGTTTTTGCTTTATTTTTAATGTTGTACATCCCATCAATTTCTTCATTGTAGTCCCCTTTTTACAATTTGTTGGTTTCTTTAGTGTTCTTTGTTTTATTGTTTAGTACCTATTATTATTTTTTTGAATTGTTTGATATTTATTTCATTTTTTATTGTATTTAATGAATATTTATTTGTAAATATTTAATTTTAAAAAATATTAACTAAAAATTTCATACTTAGATTTACAATTTTATGTTTTGTTATAATAATGGTGAAATTTATATATACATGTCAAATTCTATTTAGTTTTGGATTCATTTTGAGATAATGTCTTTGATATAATCACTTATCAATAAATTATATAATATTATGTGAAATTGGGCTCATTCACAATCCTTTACATATACCCACCTTTACTCACGATTATACATCTTAATCTCATCTCATCTATACAATAAAAATATATAAATTTTAACATTTTGGGATAGGAAGTTGGGCATACCTCATGACCCATACTATCACCAAGGAGTCAAGGATTTGAACTAAGACATGCTTAGTACTTTAAGAAAAAATAAAATACATAAGGGTATCCTTGCATATATGAATTTGAAGGAAAAATGAAGTTATTAATAGTTCAGGACTAAAGGTACCAAGAATTCAGTCCTTAAGGAATACAAATTGGGGAGAGTCTAAAATTGTAATAAGGTAATATAGTGTGAGATGTTAGGGATTGAGGGTTGGGGTACTTTTAGTGAGGTGCCTAAAAAAGAACATGTCTAAAACTCTAATCCTAATGAAATAACTTTTAGTGAGGTACTAAAATAGGCTTTGTAGGTACGCAAGTGTTGTTGGAATGCCATCAAAATTATTCCAAACTTAACTATTAGTGAAATTATCCTATAAAAAACTTGCATATCAAGTGTGTTTTAATATCCTTTCATATTTGATACATTGTGAAAATTTTTGAATTGGATTTTATGAGATAAATTATTATATTATGATATCATTGTTAATCTATTTGCATATATGCTTCTCTACTTCTTGTCATTATTTTGGATCACATTTAGATTATGTATATATCACCCCCTTTAATATTAGCATAGAAAGTTATTTCCACACATATTGCTTCCTTACAACAACATATCTACATTTACAAATTGAAATACTTTTTGTACATCAATTTAGTTGTGAAGTCTTTGTACCATTTGATAATCTCTATATAAGGTAAGGTTGCTTCTCTAGATGGTAAGCTAGTAGATTTAAATACTATTAATTTAGTAGTTTAGAAATTATAGATATAATAATTTTAATTTTTTAGGAGGTAAAATACATAAATGTATAGTTGAAGATAAGATGATAAAAAATATTTTCTTAAAAAATGAATTTTGTGGTAGTTTTTATTCAATATTTATTTGAATTTTAGATTTTTTTTATATTATTGAAATTTGATTTGTTGATCAATGTGTTGATTGATTTATGTTCTAGTAATATGTTAGTACTTAATGTTTATAAAAAACATGTGTAGAACATGTTGGTAAAGAAAATTGTAGGTTAATTGCACATGTTTAGTTAATAATTCATAAGATGTTTTTAAAATTAATTACCTTCAATTATTGTGTTTGAAATTTTAGGATTCATTCATTGGCAAAAGGAATATTGTGCAATTGATTGTTAGTGGAGAAAACTGTAAATTGAAATACACAAGTTTCATATTTCAACTTGCACTTGTTTTGATTCATATTTTTTTGTATTTAAAATGTTATAATTTGTACACTCCCAAAACAAATATTGTATAGTTGAATATTAATGAAGAAATATGTATGTTGTAAAGGCAATGTACATTTTGACATTCACAATTCTATTTATGATTTGTAACTCGTCTTCAAATTTAGAAAAATGTGTACTAAAAATGTTTAAATTTAAACATCTAAATTAGTTATTATTTATAAGAATATAAATAAAAGTGCATAGTGTGTTGTTCAACTTGTTCATTCTTTAACTATTTAAAAGTTTAAAAATGTATAAATGATGATAGTTTAATCACTATCTATTAAAAACCATGCAAATTGAAACACACTATGTAGTTTAACCTACACATGTTTAGTTATTTATAACATGTTGATTGAAAACAAAACACCATGTAGTTCAATCTATTCAATATAATATTTTTATGTTTAAAAATTAAGATTCTTAAAATGTATAAATAGAAATAATTTTTCCATCATCTATAAAAAAGTATAGATTGAAACATACCATGTATTTCAATATTCACATGTTTAGTTTTTTATATTAAAAGCATCCAAAAATAAGGGGTTGTCCCATTACAAAGGAAAGGCCTAACACTAGACTATCAATAGCACATAGACAACACAATAGGTGCTGACAAGAAATACAATAAAACTCCAACACAAAGCACAAAGGCTTTTTCCCAAAAAGAGAGGGCCAAACTCACTCCACAAGAGAAGAAGGGCAATAGTTATTTCTACGCTGTCGGACAACCGTCTAGGTGATACTATCATTGGGCTCCCCAACGAAGGAGACTCCTCTAAGGAAGTTGTCAGCACAGTGGCCAGAGTGTTATAGAAGTTGAGCATCGTCAATAAAAGTTCATTGCAAAGAAAAAGAAAAAGTAGAGAGGGAAGATATGTCCTCCTAGACTGAGGGCATAGAACCAACAACATTGGGGGAGACAACAAGGGTTGCAATAGGAGCAAGGCTTGGAACATAAACAATCTCCTAACATCAACCTGAAATAGGGGAATTGTTGAGATTTTTTGTAGGGGTTTCTTCTTTATTAGTAGCCTGTGAATCCTCAGAGGAGGACTCAGAAAGAGAGTCAACAAAAAAAATATCAAATGGGCATTAATAGCAGCCTTCCACCAATTAACAACACCCTTGCAGCATAGAAGAGTGCAGTCAATAGCCATCTGACTAGTAGATAATAAATACTAACAACAGAATGGAAGGCCCTCATAATCCAACACTTGAGTCCATGGCCTATCTCCAACTATGAGCACCACGCCCCCATGAAGTGGCTGAGAAACATCTGAATCAACCAAAATACAAGCAAAAGTGGAATGGCTCATAGTCGTCCTAGCTTCATCCACCTTCAAGAAATGACCAAGGGAGTTCCCAACAGCCTCAAAGCAAGACATCTCCCAAAAATGGAGTGGGAGATTAGGAAGGCAAATCCACACTGAGCGACGAATCCACACAGAACACACATTGAGTGGTTTAGTGAGAGGGTTGAATGAGATTGTGTAAGGTTTGGCAAAAAGGGGATGATTTTCTCAAACCCATAACTAGTTCAAAATCAGATCATGATCTTCAAAAGAAGAAAATGAAGTGATAAATAACCCCTTAGCACAAGGGTAGAGCTCAATTTCACGTGAGACAAGAGGTCCCCAAGAGTTGGAAACCCAACAGTGAAGATTCTGAAGAGAGGGCCAAAGGCCTACAAATATACCAATCATCCCATGGCTCTAGTAGAAGTCCACATTGTCCACCGCATCAGAGCTACAAACCACCACAAAGGACTTGGTACATGCCATGGGATGAGCTTTCACCTTTGAAGGGATGGTAACAACATACTTAGCAACACAAGCATATCTTCTTCCACCAGTAGCAACAAATTTAGGGAGGGGAATCTCATCCTTTACAGCCCTAGAGCCAAAACCACTAGTACCAAGGGCAGAAATAACAACCTCCAAACCAAGTTGGGGGGTAGTAGAATGTTGTCTAGAAGGGAAATTATAAGAATTTCCAAGGCCAAAAAATAACACTGACCTAGCACCACCACTATCAATACCAAGGGTGCCACAAGGATTTACACCCGTAGTTGTTGACAACCCATCAATAGGGCCCCAAGAAACACATTTTGCCATCAAATCACAAAGCGTAGCAGAAGAGGAAACATTGGTAAGAGCACCAACATGACAAGCAACACTATCATTGAGTGATGGAGGAGGTCGAGCCCCAATCGTAGAGAAGGGGTCGTTGTTGGCCCCCACATAAGCAATAGGGCAACCAACAACACCTAGTAGGGACATGAGTCAATTGCAAGAGCCCCCAACACCACCCACAGGTAGTGAGATCGTCACAACAGACAAGGGTAGAGATGCAAAGAATTTGAAATGAAAACAGGGTGGGAAGAGTCATTACAGAGTGCCATATTATATCTTGATTGCTGATACATTCACATGTTTAGTTTTTTATTTTAATCAATCCTTTTTTAAAAAAATACTCAAGTTGAAATATTTTAACTAGATAGTTTATTCTAGACTTTTATTAGTGTTTATGAATTTAAGATTCTTATTATGTACAAATTATGATAGTTTAGTTTTCATTTATATAAAAAAAAGCATGTTGAAACATACATTGCGTAATTCTACTTTCACATATTCAATTGTTTAAGAAGTATGGGTTGAAATACACAATGTAATTTATTCTATTCATTCTAATTCTTGTTTGTCTTAAAAAATTTAAGATTTTAAAATATATAAACTATGAAAATTTTAGTTATTATTTATTAAAAAAATAATTGACTTAAAAAATATTCATCCTATAGAAGTTTTGTTTGGTATTTATATTTACTATAAGAATTATTATTTTTAGTCAACTTTTTTTTAATAATTTGTTGGCTTCAAGAAAACCTTATTTAAGCTTTATAAAATCACATCTCAATGATTCAATATTGCAAAACATATTTCCTACATTTCCTTCTAATTTGTAGCCTCCTATGTTCCCACCTCTTGTATTCAATGTAATTTATTATCCTTCCACAAATTCATGACAAGTCTTAATGGAAAGAAAAAATATATTAAAAAAAATAGCCACAATAAATTTCTAATGGACCCATATTGTTCCATGACATAATTTTTATGATATTTGAATATTACAATAAAAAGAGGCTACAAAGGCTACATAATTGTTGAATAAAATTGTTCAACGTTCAATTGAATTTAATCTTTTCCAAATAATGATGTGCTTCTACTTGAACTTTTCAATTCATCAAAAATTAAAAATTTTATATAAAATAAAAAAATATTAAATAATAAAAATAACTTACATATGTTAATGAATGATAAAAAAATGACTTACAATACAAATTTGTATATTGAATAGCATTTGCCTTTAACCACCACATAAGAATGAATGACCTTCAACAATTAATAGATAATAATGTTTATCTTCTTCAAAATAAATAAAGATCATCTACTTAAAATTTTTGAAAATTTCCAAATTTTATCCTTCCATCACTTTTTTTTTTTTTTACCTTGAGGTATCCATCAATAATTGATCCTTAAACATGGTGTTAACACTCTTCAACGAAAAAAATCTATTTTCTAAGAATTTAACACTATTACACAATTTATTTTTATAAAAAATGGGCCCATATACATAAATAGTTATATTTTATGTTTTGTAGTCCTTGCAATGATTTGCTCCAAATGCTTTGCTAGTTGTGATGCTCAATATTATTGAGCAGTTAAATTGTGTGTTCACAAGGTGTTATCTATATTAGCTTTAGTACAACAAAAAGATTTCCAAAGCAATGATAACACATGAACCTACCAATCATCTAGAAATTACTACATAGAAATTATTTGCTTTAAAGCAAAGTACCACATCATAAGAATCAACCATAATTGTCGTTTTCTGCAGGACCAAATGATGCCATATATATTTTAATAGTATTATTGTCAATACTATATATATTAAAATTCTGAATCTGCATTTGTACTTTCCTATCATTTGATCGATGCATTCCAGCTACATGAATTGACTTTAATTTCTAAATTATTAAAGTAGTGACAAAATCGTGCATATTATTTAATAGGTGAGTTGGGTTTTCCATTTAAAAGATGTCTTGGAATTTGCTTCACAATGATTGGTCTGTTTCAGTGAAAATTTAAGTTTCCAACACAAGAAAAATATTTTGGTCCTTTAAAAGTGGATGAATCTTGAAGCAAAAGGATTCATCTACATGTTTGTTTGCTTTATTTTGACAGATCTACAAGCAAATTGGGTTTATTTAATTGTTTATTCTATTGTTTGGTGCATGTTGTTGGTATGGTATGGGATCTAAAAACATATTATAGTTATTACAGATCTAATATTTAATTCATAGTTTAATGCATCCTTTGAGATGCAACTTTTTGTAATTTGACCAATCAACCAGTCAATTAGAATAAATTATTAAATTTTATTAGACACAAACCTTATAACTAATGATTAATTTTTATTTTCAACAATTTAATAATTTAAAAATCTGATTTTCCTGATTTGTCATTGGTTAGAACAAGGAGGAAAATCATTTCAAAAAAAAATACAAAATCATGAACATTATAACAATTAATTAAATTAAAACATTGCTTTGGCGATTCTGAAGTTTCATAATTTCATTTTTACATGATTTTTCTTGAAAAATGGGTAGGGCATTTTTTTATATTTTGAGATTTGAGATTACCTATGTGTGGTAAATTTTACCGTCACTTTAGTTTTTTATAGGTTTTAAAAAACAAATTATGATATTTAGGTAATATACATAATTTCAAAACGTCCTTCTTAGATATTGGAGAATGTGAATGAATATATAAATAGATATATCTGAAAAAAATTCATGATTTGTAGGAATTGTAGATGTTTGTTAGCTGATATTTATGTGTGTTTAATTTTATTTAAGTATGTTTTATAAACTTATTTTTATTTATATTAATTTTATATGTATAATATATGATATATTTTTTTCCTAGATAAAATTTTGTTTATTATATTAATTTTATAATTATTTCAGGGAGAGAGTGGAATCCAAGATTACAGGATCTACCCACAACTTCAACCAAGTCTTCTAACCTATGGGGTTATATTAGTTTTATAATTTTATGTCAATGTTTATTTATGTAATTTTTATATATAATATTATTATTTTTTTAAGAAAAATAATTTTAATTTTTTTTTCGTTGTGTCACCAAATTTAGTTTTGCTATCAAATGACAATTCTATGTTTAAATTATTTTTGAGAAAATAATAATAAGATAATTTATTATTATACAAATTACATTAAAGTAAGAATAACTAAGTTATTTTAAAAAATATATAATTTAATTTATCTTTATATAAATCTCATCAAAATAAGAATTAGAAATTAAAAATAAAATAAAGTAAGAGTGTTAAGAGTTATAAATTTTATTTCTATCTTTCAATCTTTAACCATTTTTATAATTAGTTTATTTTAAAATAATAATAAATATATAATTTATTTTTATACAAATTTTATTAAAATAAGAATTAAATAATATAAATTTTATAAGATGAGACTCACATATTCATATATTTTTTATCTAATTTTTTTATTAAAATAACTTAAATAAAGAAAAGGTGATTTTTAAAATTTTATATTATAATTCATATATTTTTAAAATTAGATTTTAAAGAATATGTATTCTTAGATTGTAATTTATATATTTAACTAATTGTTAGTAATTTTAAATCAAGATTAAAAGTTTAAAATATTTTTTTAAATATGTATAAAATAAATAATATTCTTAATGGGGGCTATCCCTACAAAGATAACACTTGTCAAGTAAATAAATAATATAGTTAAAGATATGAGATTTCCACAATCTATTATTTTTGCATTAATGTATCCAATCACACTTTGTGCACTATCATCGGGATAAGAGAGCTAAGAAACATGATGATGGTTTACCAAGTGTGATTTGAAATGTTGATGCAAAAAAAACATACACAATCTACTCCGCTATATCTGAATAAATAATATAGTTTCTATAAAACAATTTTCAATTAAAAAATTAAATTTATTTGTATTGTATAATAATTGATATTATATAGGCCCGTTAATGAGCCTCAGAGGGTTCAACCTCTGCAAGTTGGGGATGACAAATTAAGGCGACACCCGCCCGATAAGGGGTGGATTAAGATTAACTTCGATGGTGCTTCTAAGGGCAATCCGGGACCATCGGGGTCTGATTTTGTGGCTCGTGATGAGTTTGGGAGTACCCTAGCGAATAGGGCCAAAAGGTTGGTGGATGGCACTAATAATGAAGCATAATGTTTGGCGG
The DNA here is from genome assembly GCA_027943335.1 of Chamaecyparis obtusa. Classification (NCBI taxonomy): domain Eukaryota; kingdom Viridiplantae; phylum Streptophyta; class Pinopsida; order Cupressales; family Cupressaceae; genus Chamaecyparis; species Chamaecyparis obtusa. Next base: position 689,890 of record BSBK01002177.1, on the reverse strand, counting down.
CAATTGGGGGTATCCTAATGGCAAAAAAGGGTATTCAGAGGCTTCATATTGAGGGAGATTCACAACTAGTTGTAAATGACATTATTAAAGGGGAAATGGATACTTGGTATCTCAATAAACATATCCAGAGGATTCGAGATCTTCTAGGGGATTTTGTCAAATTTTGGGTGACCCATGTTCTTAGGGAGGCTAATACAATTGCAGATAATCTTTCTAACGTCGGGGTGAATGGCTCATTAGAGGACATATTTGAACTTTTTGAAGATCTTAGATTCTTAATAGATGCAAATTTTGGTTTGGTAGGTCATATTTTTTTAAATCTCTCGGACATCACAAAATCATGACATCAAGTGGGTTATAAAAGTGGAGGCAAAGGTAGTACCTTTTATTTTGTCCTTTGAAGATGGTGAGGACACATCAAGCTGAGATGACAGTTGGCGAGAGGTGAGTAAGGATCCATCTTATCTGAATTTATTTAAGATATGGTTGACGCGATGTTTTGACATCATGAGTAGTAATTGGGATTGATTCTGAGGCTGTGACAACTCTTTATATCCGGGAGTGGGGTTTAGAGGAAATTACATTGCAAGTTTTCAAGTTTTCAGGATTGGGATTTTGCTGGTGGTTGTGCTCTATCTTAGGCATGGAGGAAAAATTTTCATTGGTGTCGTTAAGCCAGCTGTCGAGGTTCAGGGGGCAATTTCTGTTTAGTAGTTGTGAAATGTTTTCAAATTTGATCATTTGGAGTTTTGGGAAGCAGTGTGTTTGATATTGGGTGATGATTTTCTTAACTTAGACCTTTTTCCCAAGACCAACCTAGACATTTCCTCATTATTTTTGGCTTTGGCCTTAATGGCTGGCTCATCAAAAGATGAGGTGGTGAGGGTCACTCGAGCGTGCTTGGTCTCTAAATGGGCGCATTGGGCAGGTGGGTTGTCAGAGATTGTAGGTAGGGCGGAGCTGGGTGTGGGCCTACACATAAACCAAGGCCCTTGGCGGCTCATTGATGGTGGTGAAGCGGAACTGCAGACTTTGGTCATTTGGACTTCATCTCGTCCAATGGCGGAGCATATGGTGGACGTATGGAAGGGGTGGCAGGTTGTTATAACTTTTCTATAAATAATGGAAGAGGAGCGGTGGGCTTTGGAGGTCGAAAGGAGGAAGAAGATGAAACATACTTAGGTAAATTTGACGGCTCCTTTGGGGATGGACAAAAACCCTATCCCTCGTCAAAAAATTATTTCCACCCAATTGGCTCGTGATGATGCTCAGTTGAGTGGTGGTGTGAGGGGTGGTGTCAGAGCTCCACGTGACGCGCAAGGGAGCTCATCGGTACCTAGTTTCTTGAATTTTTCTAGGGATGAGGTGACAGCCTGGTTTCCTTAATGTCTGATGAATGACCCTTGTTCTTTGACATGCCCAGTTTTGCTATTATGGGTTATTAATCTTTGCCTTGTGGTTTGTTTACTTTTTTGGGTTGCTCGGTCAGTAGCATGTCTATCCTTCTGTGTTAAATGTTGGATGTTTCTTGTTATGTTTTTGAAGAATTAGTAGGTTCTAGGGGTGGAAAGTAGAATCTCTCATTTTGAGTGGCTTTGTAATCAACTTTGGTGGGATGAGTCGAATCTACCATAGTAGTGGCTTTGTATCCAGTTGTAATCAACAACTTTTGAAATTAATAAAATACTTGTTATCCATCAAAAAATAATAATTGATATTATATGTTTCGAAAGTTATAAGCAAGTTCAATTTTGATAGGGTTTTAGGGGTAACCCAAGCATCTTTAGGTCTAGTTGTATTATAGGTCATTTAATTTGTGTATTTTTTTATGGGTCTTAAACAGGGAATAAATAAGAAATTAGAAGTTATGACTCTCTTTTTTAGATTACAAATTTGTAAAAACCTTAGCATAAAGAATGTGCAAATAGAAGGTGACTTTTATGTTATTATAAATGCAATAAGAAAAAGCGATTGAGAGTTATAAAGTTGAGACAAAAATAAGGACTCTTACAAGAAAAAAATGAGAATGAAATTATAATGACTTTAATATTGATCATAACATTCATATTTTTCTTATCTCATCCTCTTTAACCAAGCCTTGGCTACCAACATTACTTGGGATTTATAACATAAATATTATTCCATTTGGACAACCACTATCAAGGAGAGATATGAAGGATTTATATTTGGAGAAATATTAATTAAATTATAAAACTCCCATAGTCCGCATGTCTAAGTTTAATTAATACGAAATCAAACAAATTCAACATGCATTAAACTAGAGAATAGGGCAAGGTATTGTTGTTCATTTTTTGGAAGACAAATGGCATGGAGTATAAAGAATTATTTAGGTGCTATTCTTGAAAGTAGTTAGTAAATCCTTTATTTATGTGTCTGGTTATTGAAGCAACTCAATTACAAAATCTAGATATCTATAGACTATCACAAGCAAGAAGATGAGCTGATATTATCCATCATAATCAAAGAATGCTCGAAAAAGGAATTGACAATATTACACAACATCAAGAAATCGATGGACGAAAGTAATGGCCAGTATCAACATTAAACTAAAAAGTTCTCATAATTAATTTACATCCACTAAAGGAGTATCTTTGCAAAATCCTTGAATGATAAAGATTCAACAGTGGTGTCCCTCAAATAGAGTTCAAAGGTTGTTGACACCAACTAGGGGATTCAATAATAGACAAAATTTAATAGATATGAGAATGCCACCTCGTTCAATGTGCTAAGTGTCTTTCGATGAAAATAACAACAAAAATAATCAGTTAGTCATCCCATATAAAAAACCTTAGACACTATTGGTCACCATTTTTCCCTCTATTTTTAAACTAAAAAATAACAAACTCCTAGGTGTAAAAGCACATGCCAATTTAAAATTAGAAAATAAGTTCAATAAATTCATAACATTAGAAATATGGAGGAATTTTTATTACTCATTGACATTTCATTTCTTGTTTACTTTGATTCACTTTTGACTATTTTTCCCTCTTCTCTCCCCCTCTATATATATTCTTATATCTCGATCTCTCCATCTCACTATTTATACCTATCTCTATCTCTCCATCTTCCTCCTCTTTTGTATCTCCACGTCTTATTATTTATCTCTCCCTCTAACTCTCTATATATTCCTCTTTCTCTTCATCTCCTCGCCTCTTCCTCTAGACATCACTCCCTCTATCTACCAATCCATCACCCTCTTCCTCGAGCTCTATATCTATATCTCTTCGCCCCTCAATCTCCATTCCCACATAATACTTCTTCAATCTCTTCCATATCATTATCTCATTACCTAATTATCTCTCTCTACCTACCTCCATGTATCAATTCTCATCTCTATCTTTATCTTTCTATCTACTTTAAACTAACTACACTATTGGCAGGAACTTTGACACATTGTGTCTCTTATTGTTAATGTTTTTATAGTTTATATGATAAGAAAGAGAAGTTAATATAAAGAAATTCGGAAAAAAAGAAATTGTTGTCTAGGTAGGATTAATAGATAAAAATTCAATCTATTCAACAAAAGGAGTGAAAAAGTCACATCATGGGGTATAGGGCCAATTAAAATATAAATGTCAATGTTAGCATTAATATGATAGAGGTTAAAAGTGTATGCAATTTATTTTATGTTTATTTTAGTTTTATTCTTAAATATATATTTATTTTGTATGTAATTTAGGTTATTTTTATGTACAAATTATAGAATGTATTTTATTGTTTATTTATGCATTATATTTCATTCATTTATATTTTAAATTTAATGAAATTATTGTTTTCATCATGTGAGATCCTGGTCTGGGTCTCAAAATGTAGAACAATAGAGATTCATAAAAATGTTTTTTTTTTGGTGAGAGTTTTTTTACGCATTGGAAATCTGAAAACTAGAAAACCAATAAAAACTTACAAAAAAATATTTTTGGGTGATACAAGAATGTTTGACTCTTAAAATACTTCTATATCACATGTAAAAATCTTATTTGATGTATGAGAAGGGGAGCATAATCACTACCTATCATAGGATTGCATTAATGTTCAAGGATATAAATTATATTGTATGTTCATTCTATATATTACACCAAATATCTTAAATCATGTGAATAGCAAGAAAATGGGTCTAACCAAATCATAAGGCAATGTCAAACTTGTGCCTTGTACTCAATCAATTTCTAAAGTTTATAAACACCACATTCCCCATTTAGATCTTTATTAAAGACAAATCATATTTACAATTACAAAGGAAATGATCACAGAAATCGGTAAAAACTACAAGAATGACTCATTCTAGACATATAGAACAATAGAATCTAGTATGTCACAATTATGTGTACATCATTGCAACCTCTTTTTTAGTTCATCGTAAGCATCAAGCACAATGCATCAGTTAATATGACAAAAAGAGAGCAACACACCTTATCCCTTCTCTCTTTCACTAACACTTTTATATTTATATATTGCAACTCGGCTTTGTAAATCTAGTCTAACAATATTAATTATATTTAATTGATCTATTTATCACATTGACATTGTTTAGCAATTTAGATATATTTAAAGAGTGTGTCTTAGTCCCCTTCATTTTGGTGAGCTCATATGTTCCTACACCCTAAATGATTTTTCCTCAAGGTATGTCCTATCCTTTTTGACTTATGATTGATTGTTCTTGTTACATTTATCTTTACTTTTTTAGATTTTATTTTAGTGTGTATCCTTACACCATAAAATATCTTGTCAACTCTTGGGTTGTTCCTTCTCTTTCATCTAATTTCTTAACTACGTCATTCACAATAGATTATTATGAGTCTTTAAATCTTAGAATTACCTCCATACTTATATATCAAGGATCATAATGTGTTTTATTACTATTGTTTCATGAGTGAGTTTATTGAATGTTTCTTTGATTTCTCCTCTTTCATAGACCTTATTAATATTATTCCTTCCATTTTAAAGGGCGTTTAGCTTTATTTTTTACTATTATGCTCCTTTATGATAAATCATGACAACTTAGCTCTAAATTCTAGTGATACATCTAGGGATCTTCCTTCATGAGATTTTGTTCCTAGTGAAGTTATCCCTTATACATTTTATAATAGTAGTCGTCTTACATTTGCCATTTAGGATCCTAGAGATTCATGTTTGATTAATACACACATTTCACCTTCTCATTCCTTTGATATTGGTGTGCCTCGTGACAACACAGTGACACAATGAAGATCCTTATGATAATTATATTTCTTATACTATTAGTGATGTTGATGTGTGTTTGGTATTACATCTTATGTATGTTCACCTTCAAATAATGTTACTTCACCTAATAATGATCACATTTCTCAAGCAACTCATTGTAGATAATAAACACATTTTTATATTTCATGATAGTGGGCTTGTTTAAAATATAAACATCATTAAAGAATCTATGATAGATATATTTAGTGGATATGAATATGTAAAATTATATATTAGATCATTCTTATCTTTACTTTTTGAGCATTTTTTGACGATGTTTATTTATTCTAGTTGCATGTAAAATAGGATTAAATGACAGAGAATTACAATGGTTTTTTACATAACATTTATTTTATAAATTATTTTGTGCTTTCATAGATTATTTTACTTATGACCTTGGAGTGCACCAACATGTTTTCCTCATGTTCATTCTCTTTGAACATTTAGTGCATCTTCCTTAGAAGTTAATATGGATATATATTGTTTACATAATGTCAATGCTCTTTTGTATATTTTTTATTCTCCATATAATGTGAATATTTTTATTGAACCATCACATAATTGGCATGATCAATCACTTATAATATGTTGGAACTTGCTAAACACACACACACAAGTGGATCCTTCTTACAAAGATTGTGGTCATATTATATCTTCTTATTTTAGGCCCCTTGTTTGACGTGGAGTATACAATTGTCCAAAGAAAGAGCCTTTCGTGTTCTTTGTAACCTCTATTAATCCCCTTTGCATAGTTGTCATATGTATACAATGGATTAGATGAAGGTAAAAATTTGTTGTCCCAATCAAACAATTTACCACTCCCTATCATCAACTTTCCTCTTACACCTAGCTTGACCAATAGAGAAAATAAGGAGCATAAATCATCAATCAATACAAAATGTCAAGTTGAGATATCTCTATGTGATCTTATGCATATATCTTAATGTATTTCAAATAGATTTAGAAATTGTTATAACTAAATCATACAAAAATCCTTCCAAAGTGGAAACAATGTTAGAATAAAAAATGATGATATTACTTTTGAATCTAATGCACTTCCAACTCCTAATTCTATTTCGTAGAATTTATGTTTGCATAGTTGTTAGATATGCTAAATGGGAACTATATTTGATTTATTGGACAATTGATCTAGCTTGAATATATGTTGTGAAGTTGTTTGTATAAGCTTAGTGTATACAATGCCAAAATGTAAAATCATTAATTACAATCAAAGGATTTAACAATGTAAGTAGATAACCATTAGGTATGCATATTTACCAATAAATTTGGATCTTCCTACACTTGATACTTAATTCCATGGGTTGCATGAGCATGTAACATATAACATTGTATTAGGGTATTCTTGAATTAACTCAATGAATTTTTTCCCTCCATTTTTCATTGGTACATAAAAAATTCCTTCCAAATAAAAAATGTATGTCGTTGATGCCAAGAAATTGTTGCTAAGAATACTTTATTAAAATCAATTGGGAAAAAATGAAGATGGGCAAAAAAATAAGGACCCTTGACAAAACATATTTCAAATATGATTAGGGGGAATCAAATTTTACACTATTGTATGAGAGAATAGACAGTAAATGAGTGGGGTTTATGTCCATCACATATCTAGGAACCCACATATCTATTGTCAACCCTAATAAAATAAGTATTTTTCTAATGCCAAAATAATCTCAAAATACTTTTTTATTTGTCATAGTGATAAGAGAATAATACTTCTCATGAAGATCATTCTTGTACTAACCAAATTTAACTAAGAAAAAATGAGTAAAAAATATCTATATATAATTATGCATTAACAATTGTAACACTAAGGTGGTTTGGTGTGCACACATACCCACAAGTATAGTCATCACACATGGTTGTACCAAACACAAATGGCATTTCATGTGTGGAAGAGAGATGCAGGTAAATCATAAATAAAGAGATGAATTTGATAGCAATCTATTTAGGGTGGCACAAATCTTGATTCCAAACTACCAAATAAGTATTCATTCATTTAAACATTAATTGAATTATTAAGATGAAGATTCAATAATATATTATTTTCCATTTATCATTATAACAATGAAACACTATTACTTCCCATCTGAAGCATTTCTCCAATTCATATCTTAAATGCTTAAGAATTAAAGGAGAAACACAACATGACACATATATTGATGGATCATTTATATTTTCTTCAAATATGCAAATCAATAAGGAGGATTTTTGTTAGAATAGTGTCTACTAGGAATGCCCCTCAGAGACCTGGTTCCAAGATCATTGTTGTTGGTGGAAGTTTTTTTGCTTGTGTCACCAAATATGCACCTCCAAAGGAGAAATATCGACCTATTCCCTATGCCAATACATCCCTTGCGGTGGTGTGTGGTCATTATGTGGTAGAAAATGTGGATTTCTACCAATGTTGTGGGTTGGTTTGTAGATTTGTTGGTTTTTGGTCTTCTCTTCCAGATCTTCATCACTAGGTGACAGATTCATTAAGACCCTTGGTTCTTGGTAATATTAATCTTTTCCCCTACACTAAGGGGATTTTTGTTTCTCTTTTTACTTCTTCTAAAGAATGAGAATTGGTGCTAAGAAAGCTATGGGTTTTGAGGGATCACTCTCTCAACCAAACTATAGACAGTTTCCTTTAATCCTCTTACTGAACCACTTAGTGTACATCCAATGTGGGTTTGGATCCCCAATCTTCCCCTTCACTTTTGGGAGAACTCTTGTTTTTATAACATTGGAAACTCTATCAATTGTTTCATAAAGGTGGATGAGACTATGGTTGTTATGGATCCCTCTCCCTTTGCATGTATTTTGGTGGACATGGCATCTCCATACCTCTTCATGGTGGGGGATACGCCATGGACTCAATGAAGGTATCTCATTTTGATGTTGTTGGTGTTTCTCCATTGGTCACTTGGAAACTTATTCTTCTCTCCTGCAACGTAAAGGTGTGGCCACTTGGTGGAAAGATTAGAAAAGAACATTTGATTGTCCTACCTTCTGATTCTTCCTCTAACAATGAGTCATAGGAGGATGATGAGGATTACAATCCTATTGCAAAGGTGTGGCCACGTAAAGGTGTGGCCACTTGGTGAAAAGTTGTTAGAAAAGAACATTTGATTGTCATGCCTTCTAATTCTTCCTCTAACAATGAGTCATAGGCTGACAATGAGGATTAAGCTCCTATTAAAAATTCGGGTGATGCTCCTGCTGCAAATATGACTAATGCTCCAACTGTAAACCATGTGAATACCAATCCCGCTACTATTGGTGCCACTGACTCTATCCATGAGGACCCTTCTCAGCTTTTTCTCTTGCTCTGCTCCAATCTCCAATTGATAATATACAACTTTCTCAGCACTCTGGCCCTTGTGTTGACACTTGCCCAAATAGAGTTTCATTAGTTGTCCTCCCCTATGGTGGGGATCCAAAGGACATCATCACCTAGAAATTTGTCCAACAATGCATGAAAATTGTTCTTAAAACTCATATTCTTCACCACAAGGGGTGAGTGAGTCACCCTCCCACTCTTGAAGAGGTCCACTAGCCTTTACGCTAGTGTATTGGTTATATTTTGTATTTTGATTTTTCCAGCACCTTAACTTTTAGTGTGTATTTTTAGTAAGTCATTAATGGAATCTACTTGTAAAAGTTGTACTGTTATTTCACGCCTTCAAATTGTGATTATGTAAGGGTCATACCCCTTCTTAGGCTATTGAATTTAAATTAAAAAAAGGACATAAAATTACAAACAGTAACCTTTTCAAATCATCAATGAAACATAGTTAAAAATATACGAACATGCTCACTATTCATGTACATAGATGATTTAATTCTCTATAAATCATCTAAGCATATTTATGAGATGGGGAACTTACTAATTTGTTGTTATACAACTTTAAGAAACATAACTCTTAATTCACAAACAAGATAATATAAGGGAAGAGTATAAATAATAATCATTTCATTTTCTTATTTTAAACATGGATGTGAGGTCGTTTTAGTTATAGAAATTATACATGGAACTAAAAGGAAGCAAGGCTGTGAAAACAATTTCCTACACTAATCTAATGAGGGAATTTGTGCAAAAAAACTTTTCAAACCCTTAAATAATTTTTGATTAATGCAAAAATAAGTTTTGAAGGGACCTGAAACCCTTTACAAGAGGAATAGAAAAGATAAACCATGAGCTCCCATCATAACAAGAAAGAACTAGACCAAAACCTCGACATGGGTTTTAACAGTAGGATCCCATAACTTGAAACAAAAACTGCACTATAAAGCCAGCATGTATCCCCAAACCAAAGGTAGGACTAGAGAAACTCCAGCCCAGTCACCCCTAGAAAGGAACTATCAAAATTTGCATTTAGCACCACCCTTGTGGGAATGCATGGTCATGTCAAAAGAGGGCGCGGAAGATTTAGATTTATGTCCTTTCATAGTAACCCAACCATCTTCAACCTTAGCAGAAGCATCCTTCCAACCCAACGAATTTGAAGTTGGAACATCTCTATCCTGAGAAAGAAGGCAAACAGAAAAAGCACCTTCATCCTGAGAAATAGAGCCAACGCCAACCTGGGAAAGAAGGAAAGCAGAACAAACACCTTCAACCTGAGAAACAGAGTCATCGACACAATCATTCCCCACAATCGATGGCGCACAAACACTCGAAATAATAGCATTAGTAGCTAGGGACTCCTTCCCATGCACATTAGGAGAAGAAACCACAGGATGTAGGGAGTTGTCCTTAGTAACCCCCAAAGCAGAACCAACCTGAGGAGAAACAACAAGACCAAGGGAATCTGATGCAACCACTTGTGAGAAACTTCTTTGAGTTTTAGATTTCTTTTCCACAGTATAATCCTCAACAGAAGCACCATTCCACTAAGAATCATTCATCTTATTTCTCTCTAAACCATATTGGGCAGCTACATGACCTGTTTTAAAACATCTTCTACATTTGAAGGAAATCCCTTCATAGTCCAGGCGTTGAACCTAGCTACCCTTCAAAGACCTGAGTAAAATTTTAGCTGGCATACACTTAGAAACATCTGTGTCCGCTAGGATACAAGCAAATGTAGAGTGATAAATATCAAACGGCTCATTATCAACCATTAGGAAATCTCCAAGCACCTCTCCCACTTCCTCTAAAAGAGAATCCACCTAGAGATGAAGGGGGAGATAAGGAATACAAACCCATATTGTCATCTTATTACACATCTCAGAAGATGGATTAAAATAGGTGTACTATGGTTTAATCATTAGCATAAATTTATCCTTCAAGCTAATGAAATGGTTACAAAGAATCTTATTTTTGTCCTCAACAACATCAAACTTTGCAATAAATAAACCCATTTCCATAGGGAAAATATGTACCATACCAAAGAAGAGAGGTTCCCAATATTGGGTGATCTAGGCAAACAATTGAGGGAGGCTTAGACAAAAACCCCTAAACCGGTAGATCACCCATGAGAGGAGAAAATAGAAACATTATAGTCTATTTCCTTCTTTTTTTTAATTCAGATCAATAGTAATACCCTTCAAAACTGGAATAACCCTAGTGTCCGCGAAGTGCATCATCACCTTAAAGAGAATCCTTAGCAGCAAAAACAACTCCACCCCGAGAGGAAACCTTAGCAAACCTTAGCAGAAGATGATCCACCGGAAATGACAGCAAAAAATGAAACCCTATTAGCACCCGTAGGTCGAGCATTAGAAACCCCCTGACCAACACTACCAATCTCAGAAACCTTGTCGGATGTAGCAGAACCCCCCACCGACAAAGGAGAGGGCCCACATGCCACAAAAAGGGCCCCATAAGAGATCACAGAGGGAGCAGAAGGGACATGTAAAGGACCAAGGGATCACAAGGGGGGAACCCTAGCAGAAGGAGGAGAAATAATCAGGGCCTCAGGGGATGCCAACACAGGAGAAACCCTGGCGAGAGAAGGATGCAACACCATAGACCCAACTGGCGCCGACATTGGAGAGCCAGTAGGCACCATCGCAGGGGAATTGTGAATCGGGCCCAAAGAAGCCAGTGAAACAGACACTCAGGAGACGATCCCCAAAACCGCCATCAACATACTGCGCTAAGAGGTTCTCAGGGATCTTAGTTACAACAGTCGTAGATTTCAAATTGGTCGAGTGAGCGGGAACAACAGATGGATCCATCGTAATTCCCTTCCAAATTTACTTCATGTTCAAAACCCTTAAATACTTACTAATAGAAGATGCATAGTAATAAAAATAAAAATAAAAAATAATAATACCATAACATGGTGTATACATGGGAAAACCATTTCAAGAGAATTTAACCTCAAATTACAAAGCACAACCCAATGTGTTAATATTAATCAAGTGGTTATTATATAGTTTCAAATTTATGTTGATGCACGAGCATCTAGTTCCAAGTTTTGAAGAAACCAAAACCAAAGGCAACTTAAAGGTTTAAATTTGCATCTCATTATTCTAAATATAAAAAAACTCATCCATTCATCATCCTTCTCATCCAAATTAAAAATTATAATCTATTTCTAATTGAAAACCCTAGGTAATTTGAGACAAACAAAGCAAAATCCAAAATCTTAACAAGTATTGATCAACTCCCTTCCCCTCATCCAAATCCTAAATTCTTATCTCCCATTCTAATTTACCAAAATAAAATAAAAAATACATGAAGATCAACCATCTAACCTTAATTGAGATTTCTTAGGACCTTAGACAACTTTTTTTAAAGTACTTAATAATTTTTTTAATGTGACTAGTGACGTTGATACAACATACCCTCCGGCCCCACATGAAACTCTTTTGATATAAAGCTATGAACAAGTGATGCCACAAACGGGGGACATCATCCCCATTTAACAAAGTTAAGGCTCAAACCCACGACCACATTAGATCAGTGAAGGCACAATCTTGCAATTACAATGGCTCAACTAACGTTTAAACCTTGGTGGGCACAGTAATAACAACACCACCACTTAACCAACACACCAAGTGGTGAACCCAAGACCTTATCCAACCTTAAGTTAGCAATCCAAACTCAAATTAAAATTAAATTTTCTTAGGAACCTAGCCTATCCTAAGTTTTAATCCATCATAATCAATTATAGCTTAGGAACTTTGCTTATCCTAAGCATAGAAAATTAATCAAATCCAATTATCCCAAGGTCTTGATCCCTTTAATATTCACTCAAAACCAAGATTTCAAAATTAGACAAAGATTTCAACCTTAACCCTAATCACTTGCAATCCAGTCCTAAATTTCAAAATTATAAAAAAAAAACTAAGATTTCAAAAATCGATCCAAAATCATTTGATAGCACACAAAAATTTATGAATATCCTTTCTATTGATGGGTCCCCTCGTCAATCTAACAACCCTTTCTTTAATGAACATGATGCAATATTTGTTGATTTAGATGAATATAATCCCTTTGATGATAACAATATTGAGTTTTATGGACCAAGACAAATTCACTAATAAACCTTTATATGACATTTCCTTGAGTAAGCTAGCCAGAATCCCTAGTCTTCTAATCATCATCCATTAACGACACATAGACGAAGAACTAGTTAACACATAGTTTCCTACCAATCCCAAATGTATATATGATGGTCACCCTTATGGAACCTATGACAATGAAATGTATATCTAAAATTCCACTTTCATGTGAGTTCCTTGTATTCTCTACCTCTTATGTAAATCCTTCATCCTCAAAACATTTCAAATCTAATCCATCCCAACCCAAACAACAATCAACCAATATCACCTTGAGGGACTTCCTCTAAGGGATATATGCAAAGGGTGCTTACCCACAAATAATAGGCCAAGTTGTGAAATCTTGCAATGCCACTTGTTATTTTCCATTCATTAAACCCTCGCATTTATCAAGTTTCGTAGGTAACTCCCAAGTATTCATCCACATATTAATTTCTAGCAACACAAAATTTTCATCCTCCCTCATATAATCTAATAAAATTTATATGTAAATATCTTGTTTCAAAGCATGCCCAAACATGTCCCTATCTAAATCAAAATCCAAGCATCCCCACTAATCATTTTCATGATCTCATACTCTCTAAAGACAAAAGAGTCCCTATCGAATATGTCTACAAACCACACTCATATCACCTTGGTTCCTGCACTTTTATACAATTCAATTCTCTCTCCAATAAGGAAAATACAACCAACATCATTAGTTACCCATCTAAAAATAAATTTTCTTCTTGTTTCTAGAGCAATAAGTGTTTCATTACAAACCATATTTTCAAAACACGTGCAATCATGGAAAAGGATAAGGCCCTCATGACCAAGGTGTCTTGAAGACCATCCAAATCAAAACAAATCCAAGATTTTAAGGCCTCGATTATGAAACTTCCAAAGAATATTGGCTAGACCTTAATAAAATCTAAGGAAACTTCCCCCAACATCCATATTGGTGCTACCCGTCCATTTAAAACACTATCACCACATCACCTACACTATCAAACCTTTCATCAATACCATTTATTCCTATCGTTAACCCTAACCATTTATCATGTCAAATATCACCTTGGCATCAACAATTGCAGTAATTATTAGACGTATTCCAACATGGTGAAGTCATCACCCAATTCTTGAGATTTGTGAAAATAATATATCCTCATGGACCATCACATTGGTTTTAAAAGTGATATAGATGCATGAACACATAAGCAAAGAATCTACAAAAATCCAAAAAAATCTCTTTATCGCCAATATTTAAAATGTAAGCACAAGTCAAGATCAAAGTCAAAATCATCAAAAGTTTAGAAAAGGGTCACAAAGTCCTGTCAAGAAAAAAACAAGGCATCAAGAAAATATGAATCCCTAAGTAAAATGCAATGCATCCAAGTTGAACGTCCAAATATGCATCTCCAAATATCAATCACATCCCTAAATTGATAATTTTATAACCCTCATCCATTCTCAACACCCTCCATATAAATCCAAGCATCTCATCCGTAAAAATCCTCTATCCATTTGAATTATTCACATCCTAAATATGCAATCCTAACTCTCCCATCAAAATATTGACATCCAAAGTACTCAATCTTGAAATCCTGCATATTAATCCAAAGCCTCAACATCTATCATGATATATACAACTATTGCTCCTAGTTCTTCTTAGTTCCACTAAATTTCCACATGCCTTCACCATCCCATCTTGCATCTTCTTGTTTACCATCATCTAATCCACTACTAACATATCACATCCCTTTTATTATATATTACACCAAAACCACATCATCCTTCATACACCTTGATATACATTTTCCTTAGTAGCATCCTACAATGTCAAAGTTGCAATGGTGTTGTGTGCACATTTTAGCAAGGACAAATTAGCAATCAGAAATGTTTCTACCAACATGTATGAATGCAAAAACACTCATCATGGTCCACCAAAGTAATTATTTACTAATAGATTTTATTACAATAGAAACAAATGATTGAGTCCTTAATCCACCTCCCTATCCCCTATCCATACTAATTCATATTCAAATCCCCCATTCACAATCCAAATCACATACATTCCATCCCAAAATAATAAAATTTTAATAATAATTTTTTTAAAAAAAAATACAGGGAAAAAGTTATCCAGTGATGAAAACTATTCTTTAGCAACTTTCAAAAGTAACGTTATAAAAACCTAACAAATAATGTCATGTGTAAATCCCCCATTTGCTAGAATCCTACATTTGACGGCATTTTTTTTCTCACCCTATCAATCTATCCATTATATTTACGTGTGTTCTTAACTTATCCAATTCATCCTCCCTTCTTACTTTCAAAGTTAATAAGGAAAAATACATACTTCCTATGCATTATTTGGATAATAGAAGCCTTACTTTCTCTATAATTCATCCATATTGCATCCCTCCATTTGATGATTCCTCCATTGCCTAGAGTTGTCAAGCTATCCTCTCTACACATAAACCTCACACTGTCATCTCACGTGAATATTGGCATATTTTACACAATGGTTTCCCCATATCCACCTCAATATATTCACAATGAGGCATGTTATTCCTAGGTAACATAGTTGTTTGAGATCTCATCTTAAATCCTTTGAACCCCTCATCTTGCAACGGGTCTTATTACCCTTAATCTCTCCCATCTTCTCTATGTTTTCTCATGTAAAGCTTGCTTCCTATGATACTCTATGTACTCACATTTCCTTCAAACATCCACTATCTCGGTCCTCCCTTGTCATTAGTTCCAAGCTTTCACCTCCTATGAAATCCCAAGGTAGTCCATCCAATTGCATATAATCATAATACATGCCATCTAACCACTCAATCTAGTGCATCATCCAAAACATCTATCATTTTTGTTATGAGCCGAATTGGAAAACTTGATTTAATTTACTCAAATTATCATCATCTAGGTATATCATATCCAATCCTTACATTATTTTCATCATCAACAATGCTATCATCGTCATCATCATTAATAAAATCAATCATTTTTTAGCTTGACAAGGAAGAAAAATCCTTGTTTGTCTTTATATAAGTGTGCATGTTATTTTCTTGTTCATATGTTTATCATTTATTTACATCTCTAGTGGTCTTGATAGCACATCACCTCAATGAAATCATGACCTATATAATAGTGCAATCAACATATACCTAGTTGCGACCTTTTCTTTTGGGTCAATCATTTACACACATGGCACATTGTCACACTCGTCCTAGAACCTTGGTGGATAGCATCAAGTGATGTAGCAAATAAAGGTTGCACAACTAACTCAACATGACTACTTCCCCCATCCCTTTGTCTTTCCCTCACCTACATCTATCAATCCATCTTATCCTAATCCATCTTTCCTTTCATATCCTTTCATCTTTCATCCTCCAATCCGTCCATTCATTTCTAAAGCACACCTATGTTCTTTAAACTCTCTTATCCTTTTGAGTGAATATGCATACCTTCGTCCTCATCGTCAATCCTCTCCTTCCAATGACTAAGGCATCCTACCACTAGTCTCAACTCTTACACAATCATTATGTTTTATTCTTCCTTGAAACAATATTGCTTTGCCTAGTAACAACTACTTCTCAAACAGGAGCAAAAATGTAGATACCTTAAGTCATCCACATCCTAACCACACCCTATTTTATTCCATTTCAACATAACTAAATAATTTTTTAATAAATAACTTTTCTAATCATTGTCCTAACATTAATTAATTAAATTCCAATTAGTTATATAATTACTATATCATTTATTCCCTTTTACTCTATAGTGCACTCTTAATTTAATAAATTTAGTATTTATTTAATTTAGTTCACATATCACATTTGTATCTTCTAAAAAATAGATAAATGCAATTGTTTATTTAATTCTTCCAAAATCCCCCTCAAATAATTAATTGACTAAATCCAATTAATTAAGTAATTAATCCTCTTGCAATTCCTAAACATGCTTAAGCCATGGTCAAATTATTCACCCCCTATAAAAATCTTCTCATCAAATCTTATTCAAGAAAATCCTCACCTTTCACATGTCTCCAAAAAGAGGAGATTTTGGACTTTCAAAAAGTACCTACTTTATCCTTAGCCTCTATCTCTTCATCATCCAAACCTCTCAATCATCATCAACCATTGTTCTCTAAGATTAATATCAACCCTTGATAAATCATCCTCTTAATCTCTAGATAATCCCTCTTACAAGCCATTAAATACTCTTAATCTATAAATAACCCCTTTTGAAAGTCATTTAATAGGAGTTTGGAGTTTCAACTTTAAAGTCATGTTGTTAGTTTGAAAAGCAACCACATATAATCTCTTATAATGAATTCATCGAAGCACAACACACATCTTGTTCGTATGAGAAAACTGACTTTTTTTACTCTTCTGGTAAATTAATTGGTTAACCAAAAGTGTAATTAGATATCTTTTATGAAATTCATTAGCTTAATCAAAGATGCAATTATATATAGAATAGGATTTAAAATGCAAAGTCATCCTTGATTTATGTTCATTGTTTAGAAATCAAAGGTACAATTATATATAGAATAGGATTTAAATTGCAGAGTCCTTGATTTATGTTCATTGTATACAAATCATTTCAATTCTTAACAAGCATTGTGTAATGACTAACTATTAGTGTTGCATCATTTAATCTATTTGGTCATGTATTGTTAGTTTAGTTATGTGTGAGTACTTGGAATAAGCTATATGCTTTGAAGAGAGGCGTTGAACCCATTGAACCCATTCAAATGACAATATTTTTGGATCACCATAAATAAAAGGAAACGAACATTTATAGTCTATAATACCAACCATCTATTCACATAGTGACAGTACTATAAGACTACCTCAATTTTTGCGGAGACCTCTAACTATACTACAACCAAGACATACATACCCCAATAAAATTTGAACTTATAGAAATTCTTCACCACTAAACTAACTGAAACTATACTAAAACTCTAATGACAAATTCTCCATTAAATTGTCCATTGGTAAAGTGAGCGTTGGTTGTCCAATGGCTGGAGATACACTATAGGACAACTTCATCAGTGGTGGACATTACTCGTTATTCTATCCAACTAACTTTACAGTCTGATGACGCTGAGCTTTTGTTTTATTCAATTCATTATATCCATTGCCTGACATAGCTTGTCAGTGCTACCACATGCAAAGAACGTGTTTAAATTGCTACCACATGCAAAGAACGTGTTTAATTTTTTTTATCTGATTAGTTTATAACTATAATGAGTTGTTTTCTCATTCTGAGAAATGATTACCCATTGTTGTGGCCTACTCAAATGCTTTGACATTTTGGTTTAAATTTCACGGTAGTATTCTCTAAAACGTAGTCCTGAATTTGCCTGTTCATAACTACTTTTTTAATTATTCGTAACTTCTAGATTAGTAGTGCTATTATACTGTTAATTTTGAAGATCACTACTTGCATTAAGCATTAGTACTTGAGCTTTTTCGTTCTAATAACACTGAACTTTTGATCTTTATTATGTCCCTAGTAGGTATTTTTGTCTAACTTATTAGAATTCATAGAATAAATGTAAATAACTTCAATGCATTTATTTAGAAGACACAGAAATCAATAAAAATGTAGGAATTTTTTATCTACATTAACCCAGGTAATAACTTCTTTATTTATCTAATAAAGTATTAATTTTTTAACCATGTAAACAATCTTATAAATCCAATTATTTAAATTGTTTGCACAATTTTCTGAAAGCTAAATGAACACAAAATTATTTATTTATTTCATATGATAATTTAAATATTTATTAACAAAAAATAAAGCTTCAAAAATAAATATTGGGATATATACATAATACCCTTAAACTTCTACTTAAAATAATTTATCACAAAAATAAATCTAAATATCTATTTTAACTGCATTAGAAACACAAAAATAAAATTAATATGTATGCATCTCTACATGGGTATATATACACACATACATATATAAACCTATTTTAATTACTACACATATGAACATGTAAGTTCAAACTTTATTTTGTTTTACTTATCTACATGGGTATATATACACACATACATATATAAACCTATTTTAATTACTACACATATGAACATGTAAGTTCAAACTTTATTTTGTTTTACTTTATCTACAATTATTTTTCCTTGAAGGACTATTTTTTCGATTACATTTAGGACTACATTTTTCTGTTACACATTTTTTATAATATATGTTAACACGTAAGATTTGATTCTCGTGTTCATTAAGTGGTGGTGGTGTTATGCCTACCAAGGTTCAAACCTCCACTGGACCATTGTGATCGCAGGCTTGTGCCTTTGTTTCATCTGTAAAGATAATATATACTTAAATTCTGATGTCTTAAAATTCAGCTCTAAATATTTTTATGAGCATCCAGCTCTAAATATTTTTATGAGCATCCAGCTCTAAATAATTTTTAAGAACATGGTCACTTCATCCCACCTTTGCTGTCACTGTAGGTTATAAACCAAGAGTGAATAAAAAACCCAAGTGGATGGTCACTTCATCCCACCTTTGCTGTCACTGTAGGTTATAAACCAAGAGTGTGAATAAAAAACCCAAGTGGCTAGGCAAGTAATACCAAGTTCTTAACTCTGAAAACCAATGGGAATAATTAATATAGATCTGTGTTGTGAAATCATTCAAAAGTAATCGAGCTAAAATTTGTCTTAATCAAAAGAACATATATTTCCATGTATTGAAAATTTATCATTTTGAACATGAGAATTGTCATAGCAAAATGACATTTCCAACAGTAGCATGGAGCGACCAATTTTGAAGATAGAGACAAATTAAATGCAGTTGTAGAAGGGAAAAATAGTGAATTCATATTAAAAAAATATTTCTGAATCGGCCAGAAAAAATTGGTTTAACAAAAAAAATTTGAATCAACCAGAAAATATTGGTTCAGCAAAATTTTGGTTGAAAAACAGAGCTGCAAATAACAATACAGGCCCAAAACTCAAAATTCATTGAATTCAATCAGTTTTGACAACTGATGGAATGATTCATCCTTCAATATTAAAACTACCCAAAGTGAACCTTGGGAGCTTCAATTTCCTATACCCGCATCGAAGAGGCCTGAGCAGTAGGTACAGCTGCTGAAGCAACATTGTTTGCCAGGACATAGGTCCGCACTGACAATTGTTTGGTATTCTCTATTATTTGCTCGTAACTATAGAAGACAACACAGATGAATCAGGTGCACCCAATTACACATTGTCCTACTCGGAAATATACAGCAACAAATGCAAGTAAAAAATCTCAATTAAGTAGTCAGTATGCCAACTTACATGCTTGTGTGGTTTGTTCCCATGACAACAGTCCCTGATGTTGAGTCAATCTTGGCATCTAGCTTTGCATTCTTTACAAGGTTTACAATCCATCGTTCAGCCTCTTCATAGCTCATGTTTAGTTTATCTGCAAGCATTCTGGCAAGGACAAATTTTACTCTATAAGAAACCAATAGATAATTGCAAAAATGCTAACACATACCATGCCAGACTAATTTTATATATATATATATATGGTCTGTGTGTGTCTCCACGAGTTCCCAAACTGCATCCACAGTTTCTCCTATTTGAAATAATGGATTAAAAATTTGATGTATATTAATGCAGATATCATCAACAAGCTCAACAAGGGACAGCAATTCGAGACCTATAAGAGAAAACCATAAGCCTGTTAAAGCAAAGAGTGGCTAACAGGGGCAACCAAAAAAGAGGCTTATTTAAAAAATGGTGTTAGTTTCCATGGATCAAGAAAAGTGATAGGCAAAAACTGTTGTCCTACTTACTTTGATGCATAAGTCCTACTAAAACTGAAAAAACTTTTTCATACTAGCCCTGGACTTAAATTCAAATGGAAAAAAAATTGTGTGCACTACTACAGGAATTCCAAAAGAAATAAATTTTGGCACTTCTTCAGGGCTCAAATTTGCACTTAAAGCTTATTATTTCAACCTCATAGAATATGGTCAAAAAAAGTGCAGAAGGTTACCAATGATAATAATAGAAACTCAAAATTGTCTAATCTATTAACATGGCAAACGGTTAAAATTGTTTAATCTATTAACATAGCAAACATTTAAGTTTCATCTGATTGTATGTGACGCATCCCCTGTAAAAATGGGCCCATCCGCTGTAGGGGACATTCTGAGGACTTGGGAAACTTTTACCCCTCCCCAAACTGTCAAAAGTCCAGTAAAAGTTTCAGGTATGGAGAAAAACGGGCAGGGGACAGGTAACGTCCAAATGTCCAATGTCCCAGCACTCAAAACACTTAATTAAGAAAAAACACCAAATTGATTTTAAAAAACAAACAGATAGAGATAGAGATGAGCACACACATAAATAGATAGAAGAGGTTTTTCCTGTCAAACGAGAAAGAGGGCACAGGTTACAGGGGTCGAGCCCACCAAATCTAACAGAGCTGAGCCACCATCCTCAACCGATCCCTTTAAACAAAAGGCAAAGCCAGACTTGAAACCTCTAACATGTAAAATAAAAAAAGAAATTCATTTTGCCATTTTTCAACTTGTTAAGAGGAAAACAAAGAAATAGAACAGCTGTGACCAAATAAGGGAACTACAATGAAGAGAGAGCAAGTGAGCAACAAATCTAAATCATTTGACTTAAGTTCACAATCTACTGTTCATGTTCACAGTTTATTTTGCATTTTTCTTTGTTTTTGTCAAAATTTCAAACTTATAAGGGTTTTTTTGTTTGTTTTTCTTTTAATATTACACTTGCAGTTGTCATTTGACTTTTCAACTTTAAAAAAGCAAATAGGCAACAGAGAGGTAGAAATTGAAACTCAACAAAGGGCTCAATGATGGTAGAAGTAAAAGTTGGAGGTTCTTCTACAAGTGAGCATATCACAAGGAGTTAATTAACACATCTTTTACAATTTGTCACAACCATGGGCAAAAACTAGAAAACATTCAGAGGGGTGTAGAGTATGATTATGTCATATGTGCAGAATAGACAGAATCTTTGCAGCTTAGTCTGTCATTGCCTACCCAATCCATAGATGTTGAAAGTCAAAGAGGAAATTGAAGGGCAACCACTGTTGCAAAAAAAATTAATATATCTTCAACAGAAGTGGCCAAGTCCTCTATTACCAAAATCAATTATGCCTACTGATTGTTCAGAGGAAAAAAGACACTTTCAGTTTTATATTTTTAAAAATTAGAAGAGATTGGGACCTCTAATGGTGTAAAAACCAGAGTTCCCTGACTCGCCGAGGGTCAGGCGAGTTATGCTAACTCGCGGGCCGAGCCAACCCTCCCGAGTTTTCATGACCCGGCCGGGTCACCCGACGGGTCATGGGTCATGACCCGCGTGACTCGTCGAGTCAGCGGGTCATGCCATGACCCACCGGGTCCATGGCCCATGACCTGCGCCACGGCAGGCCTGAGCTGGGCATTAAACAATATAAAATTTCATTGATTTTTTTAACTTTTCTTTGCATAAGTGTTATGATATTTGCCCTAAAAGGCATTGTAGTTGCTTTGTAGAAGAAGAGAGGAAAAGAGAGAAAGAGGAAGAAAAAATAGAGGCCATTGGTTTGCAACCAGCCGGGAAGAAGAGCATCAAGGAGTTCACAAAATCGGATTGGGGAAGCATAGGTTTGCATTGAGAGCATCAAGGAGCTCATAGCAGCTGTTCCAAGACTTCTCAACTCATTAGAAAGAGGTAAGTGTTAAATTTCTAAATTTTGTTGATTTTTTCTTTTATGTTTATGGTTTTCCATTGTTTTTAAATTTTTTTTTGAAGTTTTTTAATTTTATTGCAACCGCATTCCAAGTTTTGAAAACATTAATTCTTCCCAATGCCTCAAAAGTGTCCATGTTGGAAATATGCCGAAGAGTTTCCCAGTAGACAAAGAAACCAAACAAAATGCAAGTTTTGTAAATAAATTTTTCATGGTGGCATCAATAGGCTTAAATACCATATTGTTGGCATACCTGACAATGATGTTGACCCATGTACATTGGCAACTCCCGAGGCAATTCGTTTTTGTTATGTCCGGTTAGAAAAATATGCTGAAGAAAAGGAAACTAGAAAGAGGCAACGGGAAGAGATAAATGTTATTGGCTCCACACCCACACCCACATCCGCATCTACATCTATAGGCTAGGTTGGAAAGGGTTCTTCCATGCCTCTCTTTTGTCCTAGTGCTAGTGCTTCTATTGCTGCTCCTTCTAGTGGCAATATTACCCTTGGCCCTAGAGTCCGAAAATCAAGGTTGGACAATTATTTTGTGCCACGCACTACTCCTGGTGCACAGCCCTTGCTTGAGAGCATGGGTTGGAACAAGGAGGTCCATGATAATGCCCGAAAACAAATTTGCAAGTTTTGGTACTTTTGCAACATTCCATTTTTTGCAGCCAAGTAATTCTCTTTTATTTGATTTCTTCAAGTTTAAAATTAAATTTTATAGTTTGAAGTTGAACTATAATTTGTCTAATGATTAATCGTAATCTATTTGTGACAAGTCTCCTTATTGGCAAGGTATGATAGATTTTGTAACCATTTGTGGGGCGGGCTTTAAATCCTCTACTGATGCTGAGTTAAGTGGCCCCCTCTTGTTAGACATGGTTAATGATATGCAACTTGAGCTAGAAGACCACAAAAAGTCTTGGAGCCAAAAGGGTTGCACCATTATGACAGATGGTTGGACAGATAAGAGGAATAGGACACTCCTAAATTTTCTTGTTTTCAGCGGAGGTGATTGTTCATTGAATTCTACTTCCCCAAATGCATTGAATAATTTTTTGATTTTGAATTTTTGATTGATCCATGATAATTGATAATTATTTTTCTTTATATTCAGGAACCATCATGTTCTTGAAGTCTATTGATGCTTCCTCACATGTGAAAAATGTCACATACTTATGTGCGGCTATTGAGAAAGTTATACTTGAGGTGGGAGAAGAAAATGTGGTGCAAGTGGTGATTGATAATGCAGCAAGTTATGTTGCTGCAGGTAAACTTATAACTTTTTTGATGGAGAGGCATATATGAATTTATTTAAGATTTTCTTAACACTTCTAAATTTCTAATTAATTTAAAATTGCTACAGGTAAACTTTTGATAGAGAGGCACCCGAAAATATTTTGGTCTCCATGTGCAGCCCATTGCCTTGACCTCATGTTAGAGGATATTGGCAAGATTGAATGGATCAAATCATGTGTTGATAAGGCCAAAAATATTTGCAAGTTTATCTACAATCATACATTGGTCCTTAGCATGATGAGGCAATACATGGGGCAAAGGGAGTTGACTCGTCCTGGTATCACAAGATTTGCCTCCAATTTCCTCACACTGAAATCCTTGTTGACATCACAGTCGGCTTTGAGACGCATGTTTGTTGGTGAGGAGTGGACTGCCTCATCCTATTCTACGACCACTGTGGGTAGGGAAGTGGCAAATTATATTTTTGATGAGCCAAGTTTTTGGACCCCTTGTAAAGAGATCATGGAGGTAAAAATATTTATGTTTTGTTTGCAATTTTTTTTATTTTAAATTTTTATTGCACACTTGTCACTTAACTATTTTTTTTTTAACATTATATGTAGGTCACTGAGCCCTTCGTAGTTCTCCTACGAGTTGTTGATGGGGAGAAGCCCTCTATGGGCTACATATATGAGGGCATGGATAGGGCCAAGGAGGCCATTAGATCCAAGTATAAAGGAGTTGAGGATAAGTATGGCCCCATTTGGGAGATCATTGATAGGAGATGGCAAAACCAACTTTATAGGCCCATCCATGCAACAACTTATTTCCTCAATCCGTCATTTCGTTTCCTTGATAACTTCAAGGCAGATGAGGAGGTTCTTAGTGGCCTATATACAGTGATGCAAAAGATGTCTACCTGTAGTACATCTACAGTGCAAGAGATAGATGCATATAATAATCCACAAGGGGCAATTTTTGGAAGCAAGATGTGCAAAGAGGCTAGGACAACATTGCAGCCAGGTAGAAATATATGTTAAACTTAAACTTAATTCTTAAGTTTATGGATTATGCATTTTGATTTTATAATCTATCCTTAAAGTTGGAACTCGGAAATGAGACTGATTTTTTTTTTCCATATTTCAGATAGATGGTGGCAAATGTTTGGGCCTACAACCCCAAACCTTCAAAAACTTGTCATCCGTATTTTGAGTCAGCCATGTAGCGCTTCTAGATGTGAGCGCAATTGGTCCATGTTCGAGCACATCCACTCAAAGAAGCGTAAAAGACTGTCTGTGGAGAGGTTGAACAATCTTGTCTTCGTTCATTACAACCTCCGTCTTAGGACCAAACAGATTTTGGACACTGACTCCTCTCCGATCACTCTAGCAAAGATCGATCCAAAGTCCGAGTGGCTTCTAGATGTGAGTGCAATTGGTCCATGTTCGAGCACATCCACTCAAAGAGGCGTAATAGACTGTCTGTGGAGAGGCTGAACAATCTTGTCTTCGTTCATTACAACCTCCGTCTTAGGACCAGACAGATTTTGGATACTGACTCCTCTCCGGTCACTCTAGCAGAGATCGATCCAGAGTCCGAGTGGCTCACTGAGTCTACCGATCCTATCTTCACTGAGGAGGACCATGAGTGGGTTGACCAAACAGACAAAGAGGCTGAGGTTGTGGCTATGGCAGAGGAGGATGATAGAGCGCGATCAACTGCCCGTGGAGTTGATGTTGATCAGAGTGGCACCTCACAGGAAAAGACTATGGCTTGTCAGTCATCCAAGACCTACCTCAGATGCATTTGCAGGAGGCAGACAAACTACTTTGAGGATGAGGCTGACCTAGAGCCTGAGCCATAGACCTGTTTTTGTTGTTTACAACTTTACACGTGTTTGGGAACATTTGATGTCATGGATTTTATATACATTTGACAACATTTATATTTTATATTTTATAATTCTGCATATCTATGTTTTCTATTTCCTTCAGCTACAATTTACGTTTGTACTTATGTGATGGATGTATGTTTATGTATGTGATCAAATTAGATTCTATTTGATGATGTTAGTGTTTTTAAGCTTTATTCAATAATGGGTGCATGAAACAAGTTTTAAATTGTAAAAAATCTCTGGTTTTTTTTTGTCGAGTCATCGGCGAGTCACGGGTTGAGTCGACCCTGCCGAGTCATGGGCAAGTCCGAGTCAGGGAACTTTGGTAGAAACAATGACAGATTTAGCCAATGTAAGCTAGCTTGATCGTAAAAGGAGCTTACAAACACATTTATTGGAACTCATGGATGCATTGAACAACATATTGAAAGAAATGGGAAGATAGATGGGGGAAGACAATGGTAACAGAAACTAATAACATGCAGAGTTTTATTTGCAAACCATCACACTTCACTTGTTTTGTTCAAGCCCATGGATGCTAAATATGCCATCTACTTTATTTTGATTAAGAAAATGCTTAAGATGCAAGAGCCTCTATGTTAATGACATTATTCATGGAGGAGGGCCCAAGCCAAGTACAGCTCTAGAAAAAATTGTGCAATAAAAAAACCTAAAAATAATTGGCAGTTCACAATGAAGTACAAAAATGCTGATTATTAAATTGTTTCTGATTAAGGAATAAGCAGGTTTTGAAGGGACCCAAAACCCATTTTACAAAAGGCTGCTAACAACGATGAACATATTAAAGCCAGCAGCCAAAAGACAGCAAAAAACCAGTAACAGGATAGCAGACAAAAGAAAACCTAGTTAAGATTCTTGAGAGCCTCCGCTGCCTCTGCCTGCAACTGAGTCATATTGAGAGCTATCTTTTCAGATCCTGAATGTCTTGGTTAGTGGCTTTCTCCTTCAAATTGGCTCTAGCACTTTTGGAAGGACAAGTGTTCTCCTACAACCTTCTCAATCGATTCCACATCAAATACCACCCCAAAATGCTGAAGGCCTTCAAGTTTTCCAACCATCATATTGATACTATCTGCAAAATTCTTAACAACTTTGTGGCTATAGGTAACAAGAGATATGGGATTGTCATTATTTGTTTGAAACCTGTTTTCCAGATGTTTCAGTCTATCATCATAATCCTTCCTGAATTTCTCTTCTAGCTTTATAATCCTATTGTCAAAATACTTCTTGAGATCATTAACAGTGTTACAGTTTTTTTGCATAGAATTGATAATAGATTTCCTTTCTTCAACACTCCACTGCTCAGCATTGTAGTTGTCCTGTTTAGTATCGACTGTACGGATCTTTATATTGATCTCTTTGATTTAAAAGCCACTTTGCATTTTGAAATTGTCGACTGCAGCATCACGCGCTATGGCAAGAACATCATCAGGGCTTTCCCTATCCAAATTGAGATAAGGAGAATCCAGATTAAAATCCCTAGGAAAAGGGGTTCTCTTAGCCCTATCAGTGACAGGTGCAGACTTATCAGGCAATGCAAGACAGGATGGCCTCGAGTCAGAATTAGTCACAGAAGCATGGGATTTTCTAGCCTTCTTAGAATTTTGGACTTTCTTCTTTGGCTCCGAGTCTGATTCATCCATTTCAATGTCCCGATCCTCCTCATAAAAGTAGCGACTCCTGGACTCCTCATCCTTAGTATCCAGTTCATAGGAAGATTCAGTCACCTCTAAGGAGGGAGAGGATTGAGACTTAAGATGTTCAAAAATTAATAACAGCAAACCCTCATAAAGGACCAGGCTATTCTTATTTTTCCTATGCTCCTTCTGTGGCATTTATGGAAGCTTGCAAATAAAAAGGAAAAGAGATCTCCACTTTGTGCCTAAAATGGTTCAACAGAACAAAATGATGCCCCAAAGCCGTAGTATAATGGTTATCTAGGGTAATGTATTTCATAATAACCATAAGCACAGAATGCCAAATAGACTTGATCTTACCCATGCCATAGTTGCTCTTGGTAGCTTTAGTCAATTTCTTCTTCTCTTTGTCATCATTATTCCATTGGTGGAAGGATTCTCTGAGCTTGAGATAAATCATATCTCATCAAGGCATTAACATTTGCTGGCACACGATCACCTAGGTGCCATATAATCTCTTTGTTAGCTTGGACTCCCACATTTGCAAAATAGTCTGCAACCCCATTAGCTTCACGGTAGGCACGAGTTATGTAAACTTTTTGAAAGGTCCTTAGGATATCCAAAGAATTTTGAATCCATTTTTCAACGGTCCATGATGGTTTTTGCTGGCCCTTTAAGCATTGGATTATATTATTGGAATCACCCTCTAACCAAACCATCTTAGAATTAATGACTTTAGCCAATCTCAAGCCATGGAAGGCAGCAGTTGCTTCAACAAGGTGGTAGTCTGACATCCCAAGGGGAGTGCCACTGCTGAAGGGAACCTTCCAGTATCATCTTTGACCACTCCCCCACACCCAACCAGCCCGAGATTTCCCTTAGCTGCCTCATCTGACTACTAAATTGTTGATTTTCATTTCATTATTAAATTTTTATTTTATTGTTTTTTAAATATTTATTTTGAAAATTATTTTAATTCTTTGCAGATATGCTTGCTCTTTCATCTCGCCTATTATATAGGTCATAAGATATGCTGGCACAAACTCTCCTAGCCTTAGAGAGATATATGAAACATTGATAGTTTGTTTGGGCAATTGAAGAAACGCATTCATATTAGGAAGCCTAATTTGGG
Organism: Chamaecyparis obtusa; assembly: GCA_027943335.1. NCBI lineage: Eukaryota > Viridiplantae > Streptophyta > Pinopsida > Cupressales > Cupressaceae > Chamaecyparis > Chamaecyparis obtusa. The sequence continues at coordinate 661,474 of BSBK01002177.1, read as the reverse complement.
ATTTTGCAAGCATATTAAAATCATTGTAACACAAATGTGGAACATTATTAACATCCCACTTCTATGATGCCCACTGCTTTAAATCTCAAATGGCAAACAATAAGGCCTAAAAGAGCAAATCTAATTGATAATGATCATGAAGGCCCTTTGAAAGATGTATAGCAGTGAGAAGTCTACCTTACTAGAACACTATAGCTAGCCTTGATCAATCTTTGTGCTCCAAAATTCAGCAAACTAGAGACTAGGATGAATAGAGCTCCATTAGCTCAAACCAACCCTATCGAATGATGGACATCACATGGCAAGGATGCATCAAAGTAAAGGGTACTTGTCATTCATCTCATTTGACAAGCTGTCAATGCCTTCATTGCAAAAAGAAATTGATTTACACATACCTCCGTCGAATTAGTCAAGAAAAATAGGCTTTACCTCAATTGTAGAAGCCAATCACACATTGAGATATTGATCCCAATGATGCCACAAGGGTTGGTGAGGAGAAGGCACATGAAGGATTAAAATTGGCTTCCAATGGATAAGACAATCTTCCATAATTGCAATGACTTGGACTCAAACTCTTATTTTGATGCAGTGTTGCTAAATGCTAGTTGGAGACAGCTGCATATTTTTATCTTTTAGCAATCTTGTAGTTAGAACTTGTAGCCTTTTGAGTATTTTGTTGTGTTTTTATATAATATAAATGCGAATTGAATAAGTAAACAGTTAAATTTTGTTAATTTTTTTGTCAACTCTCATATGAAATCCCAATTCAACTTTAATGTTATGCTTTAAGGTTTGAAATTCTTCATTTAAAAAAAAAAATTCTCTATTTTTAAAGCCACCCCTTACAAATTGTCTCCCAAAAAATCCATCCCGGAAATGTATCTCCCCCCCCCCCTACCATTGCGATCCTCGAAACTTGGTGGAACATAGCTGATCTGTGTGCAAAGGCTTCTACCTTGATGAGCAACTTAGTGAGGTCCTAATCTTGGAAAAGATTCAAGAATAATTATATGCAGTCAAATCTGAAAACCAAATTCAAAAACATATGCCGTAGATAAAACTACATACTACAGCGACAAATGATTAATCATGCATCCTGTTTAACCTAAATATGTTATGCATTGAAAATGTAAAAGCTGGAAGGTGATAGTTTTCCACACTCACAAATTCCAGTGCAAAGAACAAGGACAAGAGATGTAAAATTGCCAAAAATAATGTTGAATCAAAAAAAGTTCTTGCGAATGCGAATGAATCAGCAGAAAATGTAGGGAAACAATGGCTTCCCGCAAAAAATTCATTTCGGAATAACTGGCTGAATATCAATCAGCAGAGGTGAGGGCAGTCAAACTACTTCCACAGATATGAAACACCAATTGTCACAGGGGCAAACAGGGTCCCCTTAGGACAGAGGAAATGGAGCAAAAAACATAACGGCTACAACCAAAACAAGAGACCATTTCACACAGAGATAAGTAGGAAAACGAGGATGGAAAGCAAAGCCTTTGTCATCCGAATGAAAATAATGCAGCCCATTTGGGATCAATACGAGAAGCTTGGTGTCTTAGCAATCTGGAGTGGTTTCAATCAGCCATTGCAGAACATTATCAAATGGTGGAACACGCTATTCCCCAATTAGGTAAGTATCTCTATCCTAGTGGACGGACAAATTTATTATGCGTTAAGTACAAAAATAAAAAAATAAGGAATGAAATCCTTAATGGTAAACCATTAATTTATAAAGGTTATAGTTTTTATTGTATTGAATGGACACCAAATTTTCACCCTAGACATTATCAACCATTAAAATTTCCGAAATAGATCAAATTAGAGCAAATTCCGGCTGAATATCTCCATCTAGAACCCTAGAAGTCATAGGAAATTCCCTGGGGTACTTTCTAGGGTTTGAAGGCACATATACAACAGACATGTCAAGAGATGTAAAAATACTAACAGACATAGATCCAAAGGTCAAATATTTAGAGCCGCTGGAAATCACTACAAAAAAAGGAAGCTGGTTTGTAAAGCCAGAATTTTATAATGGTAAAGTTTATTGGAGAAATATAATTACCAAAGGAAACATGATTCTAAACCAGGAAAGGAAATCAGATGAGGGAATTCTACCAGAAGACAACAAGGACGATTATAATTCTTTCCCGGAGGTATCTATAAGATTCAATAACAAAATAGGAGGGTTTGTGGTAGAAACCCCTGAGGATTTCTATAACAAAACGGCAGAAATAGAAGGCAAATCTCCAATACAGGAACCAAAAAGGACTCGAGAAGATTTGGAAAGAGCAATTAAAGATAACAAAGAAACTCTTCAGCAATTATTAAATGAATCAGCAATCTTTCATGAAGAAGTGATGGAACAGATGGCCCTTATTGATCCATCATATGAATTTCAAAGGTATAGAAAGGCAAGCATCAACAGAGAAGTTGAAAACGATGGAGTATACAAGAATGCTAAGACAACAGAGGAAGGACAATTTGAAGAAAAGAATCTGATTTTAGACAAAAATATGGAGACGGAACTTCCTCTTGAATTAGAGGCAGTATATAATGTGATGGGCATAAACCAATCACAGGAGGAGATTGAGGAAATCACAGCAGAGAAGCAACAAATCATAGAGAAATCTTGGAAGACATGGAAGTTGAGGAAGCAGAAACAAATCTGTTATTCAGTGTCCCAGAAAAACAACCCATCGAAGATACAGAGAGCAAGGGAGAAAGATTGGGCATATTCCAAAATTGCGCCTACAAAGAAACCCCAGATTGTGCTAAATCAATGAAGAAAATCACTTACAGAATTTATACAGAAGGATGGATCAGCAGAGGACCAAACAAAGATAACAACATTATTTAATGCAGGGAAGGGAAAGTGCTTTCCCACGGAACCATGAAGTTAATAACTTAAAAACCCCTAACAAACAGTGGATTATTAAACACTGTATTTTTTCCTCCAAAGTAGAAACAATAATGATACAAGAATCAAAGCTAAACAATGAAGAAATGGATCAATTTAAAGAGAAATTTGGAATTTGGAAGATAGAGGCTGTCACTGCAGATGGAGCATCTACAGGGTTGGAGGTAATATGAGATCCAAGGAGAGTAACTTTTGAAACTCTGGAAAGCAGCAAGAATTGGCAGTGTGGCACCATTAGAAGTATAAGTAGCAATTTAAGTTTTATATTGATCCATGTATATGGACCTACACAAAACAACACGGAGGTAAGGGATGAAATTGGGGATTTGATGAGCCAATACCTGTCATCTAATTGCATATTAGGAGGAGATTTCAATGTCATCTTAAACACCTCAGAAAAAGGTGGAAGAATTATGAGGGAATCTCAATAACTAATAGATTTTAGAAATTGGGCTAATCAAAACAATCTAATGAATATCCAAATAGAAAATGGAATATGTACTTGGAATAACAGAAGATTAGGATTTAGCCACATTGCTTAGAAACAGGACAGATTTTTCTTTAGAGGTAATTTGGCAAAGTTTCCTTACAATTTTAATTCAATTATCCTCCCAAATTCAAGATCAGATCATTTCCCTATTCAATTAACTATTAATAACGATAGCAATCCAAAAAAGTGTCATTTCAAATTCGAAAAAATGTGGATGCATGATGAAATTTTTTATAAACTAGTAGAACAATGGTGGAAGGAAGAACATTTTATGGGCTCCAAACTATTCTCCTTTATCTCAAAATTGGAAGTTATCAAATGAAAACTTCTTCAATGGAACAAAGAACAAATTGGCAACATATCTGAAACTAAAGAAAGTTTAGAAGAAGAAATTGAAAATATGAATAATCAGGTAATAAAAGATGGTATGGACCAAAACAAATTCCTAAAGAAAAAGAGTTATTAAGTAAATATGAAGACATCTTAACCAAGGAAGAAACTTTTTGGAGATAGAAATCCAAAGAAACTTGGTTAGCAGAAGGTGACAAAAATACTAATTATTTTCCATAATAGCACCAAACAAAGAAGAGATATAAATAGGATCACCAAAATAAAAAATGAAGTTGGAAACAATTTTGAGGACCCAGCAGAAATATCTAAGGAGGCAGTAACCTTCTTTCATAATATTTTAAATAATTAGGATGGTTCAGATCTAGAAGCCCAAAAAAGTATCTTGACAAACATCCCAAAGTTAATAACAGGAAGAGCAAAACAAGATGTTGAATGGAAAAATTTACAGCAGCAGAAATAGAGACAGCTTTGAAACAATTACATCTGGACAAAGATCCTAGTCCGGATGGCTTCCTAGCATGTTTTTCCCAGAAATAATGATACTTCTTAGGCAGTGATGGTAGAAGCATTAGAAAGTGCCAGAAATTCTGGTAGAATATAGAAGAAAATAAATAATACCTTCATTACTCTAACACCCAAAAAAGAAAAATCTGAACATTTGGATGACTTCAGACCAATATCATTATGTAACACTATACATTAAATATTGGCCAAGCATTAACGAAGAAAATTCTTCCTCAGACAATAGCAAACGAACAAACCGGATTCGTTCTAGGAAGATCCATCTTTGATGGAGTCAAAATAGCACAGGAAGTTATTCATTCTATACAATAGAACCAAAATCCAAGTATGTTAATTAAATTGGATATTAACAAAGCTTACGACAAGGTAGGCTGGAGATATTTATGCAAATGCCTAGAAGCCTTTGGTTTTGCCTAACAATGGATTAACCTAATCTTTGATTGTATCTCTAGTCCTCGGATTTTAGTTTTAGTGAATGGAACCCCAGAGGGCTTCTTTAACATATCTCAGGGACTAAGACAAGGAAATCTTATCTCCCCATTTTTATTTATTATTATGGCGGAAGCTCTTGGAAGAACAATAACAAAAACACAGGAAAGAAAACAGATTAAAGGTATAAGACTAAGAGTAATGAGTTGAATAGAGCCCATAATGCATCAACAATTTGCTGATGACACCATGCTTTTTGAAGAGGACATACAAGAAGCTAAACAATTCAAAAAGGTACTAAATTGGTATACAAAAGCATCAGGACAAATGGTAACCCAAGAAAAATCAGAAGTCTTCTTTTTTAACATCAATCCAAGAAAAGAGATAGAAATCTGTAATATCTTAGGATTTAGGAAAGGAGATCTCCCTTGCAAATACCATGGACTCCCATTGGACAGAGGTGTTGCGTTTATGTCATTGATGCCACTAAGGCACTTCCTAAGGAACACATGTTCTGTTTTCATAGCCTTTGTCTTTTTGTGGATGGTCTGCCATGTGTTTCAGTTGTCAAAGAATGTTGTGTTTGTTGCGCTGCTGGCTCATCCCCAAATCTGATGATCGCATGTTACCTCTGCTGCTCTGTGTCCTTTCCTATCATCTGGGAACTCTTGACATGTGTCAATGTGTGTTTTCATATGAAAGTGGGGAATATATGCGGCTGGCAGGTGTCGTTAGGCTGCAAGATGGTTATTTGAGCTAAGTTGGTCTTGTGCTTGATGCGCCAAGTGTGTTCGATATCTTAAATGCTCTTTTCTATTTTAAAAGGGGGATTGAACACTGGCTGTGAGCAGGCTGCAGCTTGCACTCATAAATAAACAGCTCTACTTGGAACCGTTTTCCACAGATGTAATGATCAAAAAAACCGTGGTGTGTATCAAAAATATATTCGACGGTATCATGCAAAACGGTGAAGGGATCGCGACAGGAAGAGTCCGAGTAAATCAAAACGTCTGTCACACCAAAGAGAAACACACGGCATTCAGAAAACATCAGGAGTTCTTTAAAAAACATCCGGAAATTCTCAAAGCCTGCCATATTGCCGAGTCAGCTAAATAGGCTAAGTTTTTGATATTTTCCGTGACCCACAGCGGATTTAGAAAAGCATCTCGCGGGAGCCAAAGAAACGACACAGGGCTATAACCAGCAAGTTAAACGTTTTTGTTTCGAGGCTGGCAGTGTTTGATTAAAAAAAAAAACTGAATTACTAAGCAGCCGGCAGTGAAAAATGAAGGGTGCACAAGATATCAAAATGGGAATCATCATTCGAAAAAAGGAGCTGAGCACTGCGGGTGGTTGACATATTCAGGCATCTTCATTCAAACGTTTTTTTTTGGAAACTCCCGAAAAAGCAAAAGGGGACCAGACTTGGATAAAAAAAAGAGTACTGATGCATTGATAGTATGAAGAGATTACGGATTAGCACACAACATAGACGCTAAGGAAGGGCGAGTCTACGGGAGTGGCACGAGTTCTTCTTGCGAAGGCACAGTGTGTAAAATGTTTTGAGAAGCAAAACATTGGAAGCATATACACAGCAAATTAGAGTTGCAAACGGAGAAGGGACTGTGTGCATCTTTTAAAAGTGATGAGGAGATAAAAATAAATAACAATCTCTTACGCATGTAGACTGAAGTTTTGTAGAACGAAAGCACAGGAGTTATCAGAACATTCTTAAAAGGGTGAGTAGCATTTTTTTCTTCACGGAGACACACAGGGGTCTTTCGAAAAGGATTTACAGCTCGAAGAAAAATGGGTGACTGTGAAGTGTAATGCAGTGGCTGTATGTGACTGAAACAGTGGGACTTCGGCAAGCAAATACACGAAGTCAAGCCTCTTCATGCTGCTGTGAAGACACAGTGTTTATTTTTTGTTCTGATTAAACAAATCTAAAAAGAAGGTTGCTGCCTTCAAGATCAGGTTGAAGCCTGATTAGTTGAGTTAATGAGTTGAGTTGTAGCTCAGTTTGTAAAAGGGTTGAAGCCCATTGAATTAGTAGAGCCGTGGTTTTTTAACCCTTTTGGAATTTTCACGTGAGAAAATTTGTGTCATGTCTTCCTGAATGTGTGTGCTTTTAAGTTTTATTTAAAGTTTTCTAAATACTGATTCACCCCCTCCCCCTCTCAGTATTGTGCATTTTTCAATTGGTATCAGAGCTAGTCACTCTCTTCCCGTGCTTAAAAGCTTGAGAGTTCGATCCTTGTGCCCATCATGAGTGCCTTAGAAGGTCTTGCTACAAATCGTGCACCTCTCTTCGATGGGAACAACTTTGCATTTTGGAGTGTTCGCATGAAGACTTACATCATTTCTCTCGGTTGTGATGCCTATCTCAATCTTGTAAATGGCTATACTATCTATGCTACTCCTCCTGCAGATGCTGATGGTAAAAAGGAATTTGAGAATAATGTCAAGGCCATGAATGCAATTTTGTGTGGTCTAACTGAAGCTGAATTTGTAAAGGTCATGCACTATGCTACCGCAAAAGATATTTGGGATAAATTGCATAATGCATATCAAGATGATGACAAAGTCAGGAAAGCTAAGGTTCAAACTCACAGAGCTGTCTTTGAAGGTCTTCGCATGAAGGACAGTGAGAACATTGTTGCATACTTTCTTCGTGTTGATAAGGTTGTCAATGCTTTAAGAGGTCTAGGCGAAAATGTTGAAGAGAAAATTGTGGTTCAGAAAATTCTTTGCTCTCTTCCCATGAGGCTTGATGCTAAAGTCTCAGCTGTTGAAGAAATGTCAAATTTGAACAATCTAACAGTCGACAAATTACATGGTATCTTGACTGCCTATGAGATGCGAACTACTGTTGAAGGGCCTTCTAAAACTGAATCTGCATTCAAGGCTTCGAAAAGAAGCAAGGACAAAGAAAATAATCTAAGTGAAGGCTCGGATGAGGACTCCAATGAGGAAATAACTTACCTCGTTAGAAGGCTGAAAAAGGGTTTTAACAAAAGTAAAGGCAAGTCTGGTTTGAAATGTTTCAATTGCGGAAAGCTTGGTCACTTTGCCTCTAAGTGTCTATTTGATAAAGAAGAGGACAGCAATGATGAAAAAGAATTCAAACACCGAAAATCTAGGAGATTTGCCAAGAAGAATTGAAAATCAGAAAAGGGCAAGAAGGTGTTATTTTCAAAAAATGACAGCGATGATTCTTCAAGTAGCGAGAGCGATTCTCAAATAAATGAAGTCATGTTCATGGCTATTGATGATATAAGTTATGGAAAAAATGAAGACGATGAAGAAGATGAAGTAGACCTTGAATTTGAATTGATTTCAACTCTGTCTGAGATTAAAAAACTGAAAAATAAAAATCTATGTCTAGTGGATCTTCTACAAGTTGAGAGTGCTGAAAAGTTGAAGATTGCTACATCACTTAAAGAGGTTGAAACTCAACTTGTTGATTTTAAAATTCAAAATGAGGCCAAAAAAATTCGTGAGGATTTGGAAAATCAGATTCAGATAAAAGAAGAAAACATTGCCAAGCTAGAAGCTGAAATTGTTTCTCTTAGAAACATTGGTAAAACCTCTATGCTCTCGAGTGAAGAACTATCTTTCAACAATGGTAAAGTCACTTTAGATGATGTTCTTGGTTCTCAAAGACCCACCAAAGATAAGAGAGTTGGCATGCAACCTGATCAAAACTCCTCACCACCGGAAAGTAGGCAGCCTACTTCTAACAAGGTAAATAAACATTTTTTCTATAGCTAATGTTTTGCATGTAATTACTTTGGACATAGAGCTGTTGATTGTAGAGCTGCTCCCTACAAGAATTATTTTCAGCATGAAAAGAATGTTTTTAGGAGGTACAACTTGATTTGCTACAACTGTAATAAGTTTGGCCATACCTCAAAATTTTGCAACAGCTATAGTGCAGATTTGTTCTACAATGTTAAACCAAATAGAAGGACTAAAGTGACCAAGGTTTGGAGAAAGAAAGTTCAAGAGACTCCTCTTAAAGCTCTTGTTGTTCAAACAGCTTTTCTAGCTAGCAATGAAAAGGATATATGGTATGTTGACAGTGGCTGCTCCCGACATATGACAGGTGACTTAAGTAAGTTTCATTCTCTTAAGAAAATGAAAAGTGTAGGTTAGATTTGGTGGTAGCTCTTTTGCAAAGGTTGTTGGTATAGGTACAGTCTTAATTAATAATGATGAAACTATTGTTGAGAATGTTCTCTATGTAGAAGGGTTGAAACACAATCTGTTAAGTGTAAGCCAGCTATGTGATCAAGGGTATGATCTTAGTTTTAACTCTAATGCTTGCACTATTAAAAAGAGAATTGATGTCATAGCTAAAGCAACTAGAGTAGCAAATAATCTCTACATTCTTGATGATTCTAATGATGAGACATTTTATTTGAGCAAGGTAGAGGATGCTTGGCTTTGGCACAAGCGTTTTGGGCATGTAAACTTTGATAATCTTATCAAGATCAACAAAAAGGAGGTTGCTAGAGATATGCCAATGTTAGAAAAACCAGCTGATCTTGTTTGCAAAAATTGTCAAGAGGGCAAACAAACTAGAGCTTCCTTCAAACCAAAAGACCATTTCAGCAGTAAGCCACTTGAGCTTGTTCACACGGATCTTTGTGGACCAACTAGGACAGTAAGTCTTCAAGGTGAGAAATACTTTATGCTCCTCATTGATGACTTTACTCGCATGACATGGGTCACTTTTCTAAAAAAAAAATCAGAGGCTTTAGAGAAATTTAAGATTTTTAAAACTCTGGTTGAAAATGAAATGGATGTGAAAATTAAATGCTTGTGTCCTGATAATGGGAGAGAATTCACTTCTAATGAGTTTGTCAAGTTTTGTGAGCAACATGGTATTAAGAAACAGGTTTCAGCCCCAAGAACACCGCAACAAAATAGTGTTGTGGAAAGAAAAAACGAAACCGTTCAAAAAATGACACGTTGCATGATGAATGAAAGAAAGGTGAAAGATATTTTTTTGAGAGAGGCTATCCACACAGCAGTTTATATTCAGAATAGAACCTTGTTGAGACCCAAGTTCAATAAGACTCCATATGAACTTTGGAAAGGTAAACCAGCTACTGTTAAGTACTTTAAATTTTTTGTGAGTCCATGCTGATGAGGGAATTTTTCTTGGCTATTCCTCTAAAAGTAAAACATTCAAATGCTACAATAAAAGGTTGCATAAATTGGTAGAGAGTGCAAATGTTAAGATTCATGAAGTTACTAATCAATTTGGTGAGAATGATGACAGCCCTGAAGAAAGTAAAACTCAAACCAGCACTGTGGTATCAACTAAAATTCAAACCAGCACTGTTGTACCCTCTTCTCCTCCACATATTCAAGTTGTAACAGCTAGCAAGAATGGTGAGAATGACAAAGGTAAAGTACAATTTGCTCATGAAGAAACAGTTCCTACTTCTAATGATGCTGAAAATTTACATGATAATTTCGAGCATGATTCTCAAGATGATCATGATGCTTCTAATTTCAAAACTCCTTCAAAGTTTGTTCAAAAGAATCATCATATTGATCAGGTTATAGGTGAAAGAAAGACTAAGAATGCTAGGAAAAATGTTAACTATTTTGAGGATGATGACTTCTCACTTATTTCCATGATTGAGCCTAAGTGTTTTGAAGAGGCAGCTGCAAATGAACATTGGGTGGCTGCTATGAAAGAGGAGTTAGACCAAATTAAAAAGAGCAATACTTGGGAGCTTGTACCAAGACCCATCAACAAGAATGTGATAGGTACAAAATGAGTATTTCGGAACAAGGTAAATGAAGATGGTAAGATAATCCGAAACAAGGCTTGTCTAGTTTGCAAAGGCTATTATCAAATTGAAGGTGTGAATTTTAGTGAGACCTTTGCACCGGTTGCTAGATTAGAAGCAATCAGAATTTTTCTTGCATTTGCTTCCTTCAAAGGTTTTAAAGTCTTTCAAATGGATGTTAAATCTGCCTTCTTAAATAGAGATTTAGTTGAAGAAATTTATGTTGAACAACTAGATGGCCTGTTTTTAACAATGTAAACTATGTGTGCAAGCTGAAAAAGGCACTATACGGACTCAAACAAGCTCCTAGAGCTTGGTATGACAGGCTAGATAATTATTTGCAGCAGTAGGGCTTCAAAAAGGGATTGGTAAACAACAACTTGTATGTCAAAGAGGAAGGTAACAGCATTCTCATTATTGTTGTTTATGTTGATGATCTGATTTTTGGTAGTGACAATGTCAAGATGTCTAAGACATTTGCTACTTGTATGAAAAATGAGTTCGAGATGTCTATGATGGGTGAGTTAACTTACTTTCTTGGGCTGCAAATCAATCAATCTTCTAAAGGTGTTTTCATTTCCCAAGCTAAGTATGTTAGAGAGCTACTTAAGAGATTCAAGATGGAAGATTGCAATCCGGTTAGCACTCCTATGGAAACCGGATGTACGCTAAGTAAGGATGATGTGTCTCCTTCTATTGATCAGACTTTTTATAGATCTATGGTAGGAAGTCTGTTGTTTGTGACAGCCACTAGACCCGATATTATGCAGGCTGAGATCTAAAGCTTCTCCAAAACAAACACATGTTCAAGTTGTTAAGAGAATTTTTAAATATTTGAAAGGCACAGTTGATCTTGGTCTTTGGTTTCCAAAGAGTTCTAATTTTCTTCTTACAGCCTATACAAGATGTAGATTGGGGAGGTTCTGTGGATGATAAGAAAAGCACTAGTGGGTGTGCTTTCTTTTTAGGTGGTTGTTTGGTCTCATAGCTTAGCAAGAAACAGTCTTGCACTTCATTATCCACCGCTGAAGCTGAATATGTTGCAGCAGTTTCATGTTGCACTCAGGTAATTTGGATGAAGAATACTTTATGTGACCATAAGCTTGAGTTTACTGATCTTATTTGTATTTTCTGTGACAACACAAGCATCATTGATATTTCGAAGAATCCAGTGATGCATTCTCGTATCAAGCGCATTTCAATCAAATATCACTATCTGAAGGAGCAAGTTGCAAATAACACTGTTAAGCTGAACTATGTTTGTTCGAAGGAACAACTTGCTGATGTGTTTACTAAACCTCTACCCTGAGATCGCTTCAAGTATCTTCAAAGCAAGCTTGGTGTTGTTTCACCTCAGTGAAAGATTTGTTTTCAGTAGACGCTCTTCATTGTTATATATTTTGGACTGCATTTGAATTTCAGTTTCATAGTCATTGATGACAAAGGGGGAGTAGATCTTCAGGGGGAGTTGTTTCAGCTTTACGAATTGTTGGAGTTGCCATCAATGACAAAAAGGGGGAGATTGTTGCATTTATGTCATTGATGCCACTAAGGCACTTCCGAAGGAACACATGTTCTGTTTTCATAGCCTTTGTCTTTTTGTGGATGGTCTGCCATGTGTTTCGGTTGTCAAAGAATGGTGTGTTTGTTGCGCTGCTGGCTCATCCCCAGATCTGATGATCGCATGTTACCTTTGCTGCTCTGTGTCTTTTCCTATCGTCTGGGAACTCTTGACATGTGTCAATGTGTGTTCTCGTATGAAAGTGGGGAATATATGCGGCTGGCAGGTGTCGTTAGGCTGCAAGATGGTTATTTGAGCTAAGTTGGTCTTGTGCTTGATGCGCCAAGTGTGTTCAATATCTTAAGTGCTATTTTCTATTTTAAAAGGGGGATCGAACACTAGCTGTGAGCAGGCCGCAGCTTGCACTCATAAATAAACAGCTCTACTTGGAACCGTTTTCCACAGACGTAATGATCAAAAAAACCGTGGTGTGTATCAAAAATATATTCAACAGTATCACACAAAACGGTGAAGAGATTGCGGCAGGAAGAGTCCGAGTAAATCAAAACGTCTGTCACACCAAAGAGAAACACACGGCATTCAGAAAACGTCAGGAGTTCTTTAAAAAACATCCGGAAATTCTCAAAGCCTGCCATATTGCAAGTCAGCTAAATAGGCTAAGTTTTTGATATTTTCCGTGACTCACAACGGATTTAGAAGAGCATCTCGCGGGAGCCAAAAAAATGACACAGGGCTATAACCAGCAAGTTAAACGTTTTTGTTTTGAGGCTGGCAGTGTTTGATTAAAAAAAAAACTGAATTACTAAGCAGCCAACAGTGAAAATGAAGGGTGCGTAAGATATCAAAATGGGAATCATCATTTGAAAAAAGGAGCTAAGCACTGCGCGTGGTTGACATATTCAGGCATCTTCATTCAAACGTTTTTTTGGGGAAACTCCCGAAAAAGCAAAAGGGGACCAGACTTAGATAAAAAGAAGAAGATTGATGCATTGATAGTATGAAGAGATTATGGATTAGCACACAACATAGATGCTAAGGAAGGGCGAGTCTACGGGAGTGGCACGAGTTCTTCTTGCGAAGGCACAGTGTGTAAAATGTTTTGAGAAGCAAAACATTGGAAGCATATACACAGCAAATTAGAGTTGCAGACAGAGAAGAGACTGTGTGCGTCTTTTAAAAGAGATGAGGAGATAAAAATAAATAACAATCTCTTACGCATGTAGACTGAAGTTTTGTAGAATGAAAGCACAGGAGTTATCAAAACGTCCTTAAAAGGGTGAGTAGCATTTTTTTCTTCACGGAGACACACGGGTCTTTCGAAAAGGATTTACAGCTCGAAGAAAAACGGGTGACTGTGAAGTGTAATGCAGTGGCTGTATGTGACTGAAACAGTGGGACTTCGGCAAGCAAATACACGAAGTCAAGCCTCTTCATGCTGCTGTGAAGACGCGGAGTGTTTAGTTTTTGTTCTGATTAAACAAATCTAAAAAGAAGGTTGCTACCTTCAAGATCAGGTTGAAGCCTGATTAGTTGAGTTAATGAGTTGAGTTGTAGCTCAGTTTGTAAAAGGGTTGAAGCCCATTGAATTCGTAGAGCCGTGGTTTTTTAACCCTTTTGGAATTTCCACGTGAGAAAATTTATGTGTCATGTCTTCCTGAATGTGTGTGCTTTTAAGTTTTATTTAAAGTTTTCTAAATATTGATTCACCCCCTCCCCCTCTCAGTATTGTGTGTTTTTCAAGAGGAACTAGATCCAACAAGTTATCGGATCCCATATAATCCAAAATAGACAAGACATTGGAATCTTGGAATAGTAAATGGCTTTCAAATGCAAGCAGAGCCACCAAGCTAAAAACAGTTCTTTCTGCTATTCCAATATACCAGATGTCATGTCTACCATTACCTCCCGGAATGAATGCCAAACTAGCAAAGAAGCTTTGAACATTCTATTGTCAAGGGATAGCAGAGAAAAGAAACTTGCCCTAGCAACATGGGATAAAGTGCGCAAACCAATAGAGGGGGTTATAGGCTTGAGAAATCAGGTAGGGCAAAACAAAGTCCTAGGGGCCAAATTAGTATGGAAAATGTATAAAAACCCTAACCTAAAATAGAATTATTAATCACAAATATCTGAATCGGGTGGATCCTATAAGCATTTTCAAAACAGCATCCCCCCCCCCCCCCCGAAAAGGCTCCAGAGTTTGGAACTTCTGACTTCATGATGTAATGCAGAGATATAATTTCAGAAAAATTAACTTGGGATGTAGCAGCAAGGGATGTCAAGCCTTATTTTGGAGTGACTCATGGGGAGGATATACAGCCTTAGACAACCTCATCAACAACAACATGGTGAAAGATTTATTAGAAAGTCAATGCGGAAAATATGTTAAAGATTATATAGAATTCCACAACAATGGCCACTCTCTAGGATGGAAGTGGAAATCAATAAATAATCTCAACTTACCAAGTAATGAAATAGAAACAATTAAAAGATTGCTAAAAGATAGAAAATTAACAATTAGAAAATGAACAAAGATAGATGATATTCACATGTACTAGTAATCAAGAGGGGTAAAGAACAATGGGGAACTTATGTTTGGAAAAGAAAGATAAAGGAACAATGTTTAAGGTCTCTGCTTTCAGAAAGGCATAGAAAGTTTCTTTGAGAAGAATAACAATTTAAAGGGAGATATGAGAGTATGCAGGCATTCATCAAGAAGGTTTAATTTGAACAAAAGCCAGGTAACCTCATTTTACTCAAATCTCTATCCTTGGCTACAGCCCACTACCTATCAAAAAAGAGAGAGAGACAAAGAGATGTAAAATTGTCACTCTTGCTGACTATGATTTCATGTTGGACTTTTTATTATTTGTATTGTAACCCATTATTTGCTACATTAATGAAAAAAAAATTAAGAGATGGTCAATTTGTTGATCAATATTGTTGAGCCCCATTCCTTTTAAACTTTTAAAGACACCAGCAACTGAGGTAACAAAGCTGCACATAAAATATTATTACTACAGAGTCAAACCCAAGATTTTGAAGCAGAGATATATAGTGACACAGAAAGAAGCACAAAGTGTAAGGAAACCTAATATCTGTCTATTAAAAAAATTAGAAAAACAGGTAACCTGAAGCTTGAATATAAAGTTCAATCTGTCAACAGAGTTTTAAAAATGTGAAACCTGGCCAAGAAAAAGCTTGGTTCGGAGTTAATTGGAAAACTCACAAAGAATCACACACACTGCAAGTCAGAAGGCTGATTGAATGACTTGCACAAGACTCTATCACCAAAGCCAAATTTAAGTCAAATACTTAGAAATTTTGCCTGCATTACTCCTTCAAACCTGGTGAGTTTTCTGCTTAGACTCTGGAGTCCTGAGATAGGACTCACCCCCCCCCCCCCCCCCCCCCAAACAGAAAAAAAAACTGGGCTTTAAAACATCATTTTTTCACTCATTCAGTCATCAACAAGTCCAAAATTGAGCAGAGAGAGGTGATGCAAATGCATTTGAGGATTGGACTTGAAAATTGAATCAACATTACAGTGCATTTGATATAGGTATTTATTCTTCATTTCTGCTATTTTCTCCATTTATAACGAATTTCAGAGACCAAACACTGGAAACCCTGCTGTTACAATGCCCATTTTTTTCTGTTTTTCTAATTTCTCAACCCTCCATGCTTGTGCTGCACTTTCTTTTGTTTTTAATGTTTTTCATAGTTGCACAGAGACCCATTTTATACCCCTGGGGGCGTGTCTTGGAGACCAAGACACATCTCCAGTACCGGAGACCTTGCTTGAGATGTTTACAATTGCAGGAGATTTTCAACTGTCATCTCCCGAGGACTCCTGCTGTCTCCCATGCAAAAGGTGTCGACTCCCACACAAATAAAACAAAAATCCCTAAAAATTAAAAGTTAAATGCACGATACCACAAGTATTTGCCATTTAGCTATTTGCAGTTCGAGCAAAACTCAAAAGATATTCCTATTTTCTGAATTCTTCTTCTTGTTCTTTTAATTCCTTTATGTAGACTTTATGATATACACAATTTAGATGAATTCTACTAAATACTTGAGAGTCGAGAATTTTCCATATTCTCACATATATAATCTATACTCACATTCTCATATATATAATCGCAATCTCATAGCAAAAGGATTTGCAGTGTTGAAAGATTCAACTTATTAAATTGGGCTGTTGCCTTCAATTTCCTTATACACTGTCTATATTCATATTTAGCTTTACAAAAATACACCTATTTTCAGATTTTCTATAAATTACTAAAATATAATTAAAAATTAGCGTATCTAGATCCTCATCTCCTATTTTGAAAAGTACCCGCACTGGTACCAGTCTCCAGAGTCTCCAAGTACCCCCGTCTCCATGAAACCTTGATGTTTTTCCTACCATATTTTTCAAGACCCAAAACCCTGCTCAAATTTTCTATTTTTCTATGTACAGAATATGCAATGGCAAACGAGGCAGCAGTAGAAAAAAAACCCTGAATGGAAGCATGGTATGTTGGATATACGGAACCAATAGGTAAAAATTTTGCCTTTGCTTGGAGTGTTGACTGGAATGTGAAGACATATCTGCATGTGCCACAAAAAGTGAAGAGATATGTAGGTCGTACTTTCTAATTCTGATGAGAACAAATTTTTAAAGGATGAGAACAAGGTAAGCAACAGAAGCAGAGATGGATAACCACCCTGAATCATCTGCAAATTCTTTTATTAGACCATGCATTCCACAGTCTTCTAAAGAGAGTTTAGCCACCACCAAATTTCTTTTTTCCTCAAACTGTTCCAAGGGCACAACCTCTGCTTGAGGGTACCTCTTGGAACAAAAAAAAATTGCTGTTAGAAAATGAACAGTTGCTGATACAAGATTTGAAAGTCCAGTAGCTAAGGATTTCAAAGGCCCATTGCTAGAGGAGCCATCAAAAATTATACATGGCTTGCTGTTGATTAAAAGAAAGTAGGAGAAAAAAATCTCAAACATTTTTTCCAACAGATGAACAAATAGAAGGAACAAGACACTCATTAATTTTTTTGTGGCTTTAAGTGGCACATTGGTATTTTAAAGTCCATATATGCCTCACACAAAATCAAGCAAGCTGACACTTTGTGGCAAATCTTGGAAGCAGTGATCCAAGAGGTTGAGGTATAGAATGTTGTCCAAACTATTATAGATAATGCAGCAGCATATGTAGCCACAGGGAAACTCATTCAGATGAAACATCCAATTACTTTCTGGAACTCTTTCGCTGTCCATTGCTTGAACTTAATGCATCAAAACATTGGAAAGATTGGGTGGATCAAAAGTGTGGTTGAAGATGCTAGACAAATTGCCACATTTATCCACAACCATACTCCTCGGTGTGATGCAAAAACATATGAAGGGGAAAGAGTTTGTGCAGTAAAAAATAACACGATTTCACGCCAACTCCCTCACTTTGCAGAAGCATTGTAGACTCAATTCCTTCACTCAAATAAATGATTGTGAACAATTTCAGTATGGACTCTCCATATTCCAAAAAAAATAGAAGAAGAGAAGGCTGCAAAGACAATATTTGCATGCTTGAGAAGATTGGGAAGATTGGGAAGATTGAATGGATCAAAAGTTGCCAACACTAGACAACGTCACAAATCATCAAATTTATCTATAATCAGACTTGGATTCTTAATTTGATGTAAGAGCACATGAAAGGCAAGAAGCTTGTGCAATCAAAGGATGAATTATTTGCAGCAAATTCCCTCACTTTGCAAAGCATTGTAGCCTCAATTTCTTTGCTCAAGTAAATGCTTGTGAGAAATATCCAGTCGGAGTCTCATATTCCAAAAAGCCAAAAATGGTAATAAGGCAGCAAAGAGAGTATTTGATGAGGTGTTCCTCAAGCATACAAATGATTATGCGACATTCAAGCGAAGTAAAAACTACGAACAACAGTGTCATGGTGGCTTTAGTATTTGCTGATTTTCTTTTCTTATTTTTGTCTTACAATTTCCTAATAATTAAAATTTATTTTTCAATTTTTAAAGTAATGTAGCTTTTAGCCAAGGTTCTCCTTTTGGTATTGGAGATGGCAGGTCAATGATTCATCTATATGAGGCCATGGAAATGGTCAAAGAAACCACGTTGCATTATTGTGGTGGTAATAAAATGCAGTATAAAATCATTTCATGCACCATTGACAAAAACTGGACAAACATAGGCATGCCATGGCATGCTACCTAAACCAAAAATTTAAATTCTATGATACCTTTAGACTAATAAAGAAGTTAAGGTGAGCCTCGATGCATCAAGACAATGACAACAGATGAAAGCCTCAACAACAAAATTTTGGATGAGTTGGAGACCTACAAAGATGCAACGGGGAGGATCTTTCCTTCAACTCAAGCAATTTGAAGGAGGGAAATCTAGTAGCCACATAAACAATGCAGTCCTTTAATTTTAAGCTTAATAAGTTAAGACTAGAAACTTTAAAGTTTTCAAGTTCTAAACTTCTTTTTACTTAATAAGTTATTGCTTATGTTTAAATTTTAACTTAAAAGTTAATAAGTGGTTCAGATCCTATGCCACACCAAATCTTCAAAAGCTACCTATCAATATCTTATTTCGCCCTTTTATCACTTTTGTGTGCATGTGCAATTGGGTCCTTTTTAGGGTATCCATACCAAGAAAAGAAATAGGTTAACTCAAAAGCACCTCAATGACTTGTCGTCATGTACTATAAACTTCATCTTCAAACAAAAAAGGTGGAAAATTTTTCACGATGCCATTGATATGTATGACAGTAATCCATTTCATGATTGGATTGTTGAAGAAGCACCAAATGTCATGTTCCCTGAGGCTAATGTCAATACATTGGAGAGCAATGCAACAATGGTAGAGGGATCCAAGGAAAACATTCTTGAGAAATCAATCACTCCTCATAATGTTTCCAAATTACCTTCTAGTCTAAGGCCCACAAATTTTAGTAGAAGGGGAAAGAGGAGGATGTAGATTGTATTTAGTTGTTTAGAATTTTTATTTAATTTGAAATTATAACATATTATTTTACCTTTAACCTTTGAAATTCAAATTTCGAGTATTAAAGCCAAGTGTTATATGCACTCTTTGAATTGTGACAGATTGATAACCAGACTAGACTTCTGTTCTCTGAATGATTTAGTTCCTGAGATTTTTGAGTTTTGTTGACTTTTCAGCAATTATGTTTGTTAGTTTGCCAAGTATGAGTTTGAGAGAGAATTTTGGCTTGTCAAGTCCAAGATTCAAATTACAGCCTCAAAATGCCACACCAACTATCAGAAGGGCAAGAGATCAGAAAGCCAACTTAAACTTCGTTATCAGAACAAATAAACTTGTGGAGCTGCAAAAAATTCAAACAACAGACTGTCAGGCCATGAGAATTGAGGGTAAAGCAAACATGCCCATGGTCAAATCCTTTAAAATTGACATTTGGTTGATGGAAAATCAATACATTTTATATAAGAACTGTAAAAGAGCATGATGAGGCTGGAAAAGCTTGTTAAGCAGGGAAAAGGATATCCAATTCAGAGTGTAACAAAACCGATCTGATTTCCTAAGTAATTTCAGCTATGCCAATATTTTTGCTTTCATTGGCTTGTTTTATTTTATTGGAAAAAGGGATTAAATTGATACAGTTCTGAAAAACATCAGGGACCTGCTTAACTGGGAATTAAGACCTAGATCTCAAAACTTCACAGACAAGTCAATTATTCAGTATCCACTTCTGGACAGTCCCTCTACATAGGACAGTTCTTTGCATAGTTGAACATAATCCAACTATAATCCTTGAACATTTAAATAACAATGTCTAACAGACACAGCAAATAAAACAATAAGAGGTCAAGAAAATACAAACCAGACTACAGATTGAAAAAATAGCTATTGTTGCATAAATAAATTGCAAACTTTATACATTCTTACCCTATGTCAATACATTGATGGATACGGCAAACTTTATACATTCTTACCGTATGTCAATACATTGATGGATACAGCAGTATGTCTCTACTGACGGTTCTTTGCAGAGTTAAACATAATCTAGCTATAATCCTTGAACATTTAGATAGCAATGTTTAACAGACACAGCAAATAAAACAATAAGAGGTCAAGAAAATACAAACCAAAATACAGATTAAAAAAATAGCTATTGTTGCATAAATAAATTGCAAACTTTATACATTCTTACCGTATGTCAATACACTGATGGATGCGGCAGTACGTCTCAAAAATGAAAAGACGGGCATTTTCCATGAACTCGTCCCTCAGAGGCACTGTGACAAAATTTCCCTCTTGTACTTGCTTACCAAGGAAGGGATCATTCAGTATTACCTGATATATGTTCCTATATTAGTGCCAAATAGACATATAAAGATGATAACTCATTTGCCCTTGATGCAGACTAAAATTCATATATTATGTTTGCATTATTAATCTCATGGCTTATTTACAATAGAATTAGCAAGATTGCACACAAGATGAATACAAGGTGTTTAAAACTGGTCTCATTGTTCATTAACGAGAACTAGGAATACTTGTCAACAGTCAGGTACCTTAAACAATTAGATAAATCATTAAATTGTATTGCTGCACCAAGCAGGCACAAAACTCTTTCTGTGATTTAGATTACTAGATGACTTTTGATATATATCTGTGACATGACAGGAGTCAAGGAGATAATGTTGACTTACTTCTTCACATTCAATCAGTTTTTTCTGTGCCCCTTCAAAATCATAGTTTATATATAAGCATTCCATAAATTCTGTGATGGGATCTTTGTATGCATATTGTTCTTGTTGAATAACTTTGACCAGCTCTTTTATCATGTTTCTCCTCCTTTTATTGACAATCACTGCAGTAGCAACATATCGAAGAAGATGATGTCCATTTGTCTGGATAGCATTCAGGTACCTAAAGACAGGAAAAAGTACCTGAAATTAGATATAGAAATAATAAGTATTCAAATACGACACTTAAATAAATCTAATAAATGTCAAATCAATTGCGAGAGTAGAACCAGCATAACCCCCCTATCATTGGTTTGGAACTCAGGAGACGGAGGAAATTTGAATCCCCCTGCAGACACAGTTTCAAAGCTAATTTGGATGAGATGTCCAGAAGCAGTCCTTAAGTTGATGGCATAAAGGGAGGTGTGTAGTAATCACATGGGAAGTATGGTTTTTCAAAAGTAACCAACCTATGCACTTAGACTAAATGGTAAAGATGGCGTGTTCCCCAATGAAGAACTGCATTCATTCTCCCAAAAACTGGAAATTGAGCTCCCAGTTCATTAAAACAATACTGTGAAGTGGAGGTTTGTGTCCTATGGACTGAGAAGCAGGTAAACTCTCATTTATTTAGGTATAAACTTCACTTGTTGGAAACAAGGGAATGAAAGCTCTAGATATTATATAGAAACTGACTCCAGCTCTAGTCTTTTGTGGCTTAAAGTGAACCCCTTTATCAAATGAATATCATAGGCTTTTGTTGAAGAAATTGCGTCTGTCCAATCCTCTTAAACTACAGTTGAAATTCTCCAGGTTAGATGAGGCAGGAATGAAGCCACCAATTCCATCAAGATAGGCACCAACAAACTCCATCTAGAAATACTGTTCTATCACACCGAACAATAATCTAGGTTTAGATCCTATTAAAGTTTATTAAATCCTTTACAATGAGAAGAAAACTAAAACAAGTGTCCTTCAACTCTTACTTGAAAAACTGTATAAGGTACTGAATCAAGATAAAAGTTTGGAACTAAATAAGAGATTCTACTTAATTTTGCATGCCTGCCTGGGAAAAGAAGGAAGCATTTGCCATACAGAAGAATCTGTAAAACTGATTAACACCTTGATCTGAAATACGACCCAGATTTGTCAGCGAATAGAACCATCGAAACACTTAAATCTCTCTGGATGCCTTGGTCTTTATCTCTTTTAAATTAATTATGTGTGTTTGTTTCCATATCCATATTAATTCTATGCTCTGTCACTCCTGGAAAAGGGTTAGAATTCTTGTATAAAACAGTTTCCTGTATTAGCTGTTCGGCATATCATTTTGCATACTTGCTGTTTGGTATATTATTTTGTGAAATTTGGTTGTGTAGACAATAGGTATCAGCTTGCCTGAAGGGACTATAACAAATATCTCAGGACAAGTTTTGTAAACATGTCATTTTTCATCTGACATTACACCATAATGGACAGATATTGGAAATCTAGGGATGTATATCGTGAATGCCTTGTTTCCATCTTAAAGACAATTTTCCATTAAGCAAAAGAAACAATAATAAATCATTAAAAAGGTGTCCCTGATCCCATATTCATTTGCAATGATACACAAAAATATCAAACACAAGAAATCAACAGAATATGTCTTAAATACTAATGCACATTGCCTGTTTCAATAATTATTTACCCATGGGAATCACATTAACCATTTCATGTCAGACTAAAACACAAGAAAACTAGATCAAGCAATAAAATTCAAAAATAATAAATGTTTATCATAAGCAATCAAAATTCATAAAATATAGTTTTTAAAATAAATTCCCTCTGATCCAACCCTTGATCATGCTTTGTTGATTGAGAAAATAAACCCCTCTGATAATCCTTCTCTAAAGTGATTATATGAACATCTTCCATTGATAATAAAAGCTGCATAACACAATTGTTTTGAAACAACTGACAAGCATTTTAAGGGAAAGAAAATTCATTTCAGTACAAATAGTAAATAAAATCCCCAGCGAAAAATTAACAATACAACCTACCTTTCTTGGAAAAAGAGGTCAATAATTCCATTTCTTCCATTCTCATGATTGAAGAATATAAAAAGACTCCAATGCATCAACCATGTCCGACTTTGCAGTTGATTGAGAGGTGACGCAAAGTTCTGTGATTCCCAGACACAAAATCAGAAAGAGCAAAGAGCTATGTACAAAACAAGCATACAGAAATAGACAGCAACACTTAACAAAACCTTAGAATCAATGATTTCTTTCAGGCGATTAAGTTCCTCAAGAGCTACATCCCAATTTTGCATCAAAATCTCTGCTGCAAGCTTGCCCCACAGAGCACTTAAGTTCCTGTCGCTGTTTGTACAAAGAGCACGATACTGATATAGGTAATCAGCTGCCCCAGAGTAGTTACCACACTCAAACTGGAACTTGGCATATTGATATAATGCCTCTATTTGATCAGGTCCAATCTGCTTAACAAATGTGGATCAGTTTATACAAATAGACATTATATAACAATTTAATTAATTTTAATCATATCATGATCAGATATAGACATAAGTTACCAACAATACCTTCCAAAGAGTCACTCAAAACTATAAAATGTGCCAAAGTTCAAGAAATAGAATATAACATAGATTGCACGGCAATAGAGAAAACTCTGACGAACTCTTTAAGGAGAAGCATGGTGCGAGAAAAAAGGTTTCTAGCATTTTATATATGTAGAGATGTAATTTACTGATAAAAGTCCAGATACAGATAAGCAAGTTCAATAAATTAATGCAAACAATTACATACATACCTGTAAAAGGAACCAGATCTAGAAGCTATGGGTTAGAGTATCATGAAACTGCATGCAAAGTGGGTGAGCTTAACACTAATCCCCTCATGTAATTGGATTCAAAACAGGACGAACCACACATCCCAAAAGACTGTCTTTGTATACTGGGAAGAAACATCTCTCAGTATGCACAGTTCTGAGCCATCTAAGAAGACTTACAATATCATGGATGGTCATAAACCTGCAGGCATTCATCATACAGCTGAGCGGTTCAGTGTGGAAGACTATTGATGATTGAATGGGCAGATAACTAACTTAATCAGGCACAGGCTAAAGTATCCCAATTCTTAACAACAGCAATTACAGTCCTCAAGGATATATTAAGTTATGAGCAGAAAGGGTGTCACTGAACATAAGGATTCAGATTAAGAAAAAGTTTAGAAGCAGCAGCATTGAACTGATCATAGTTACCAGACTCAAACTCAACAGGCTGATTTTGAACTCGACACAAACACCTGCACAGACTTGGCTATTTGAAAATAAAGCATGGTATATACAGATTGTTTAAAGAAGCACATATATTTGTATGTGTTCTTCTATAAATCAAATTTAAAGACGTGAAAAAAACAACCAATTGCATGCCACCTTGCTAAAATACACAAGCATACATCAAATGAGTACAGAAGCAAACTTGAGCGGAAAGAAACAAGATTTTTTTAAATATATAAATATTTGTAAGTGTTTGTTGTGTATAAAAATCAGAGATTAGGATAGTCATGCCATGAAAACACAGCATGTAGTCACCTACAGTCAAAAGGTGCCTACATCACTCAGTCCAAGATCATTAGCTCTACAATGGCTCCTGCATTTGTGTCTTGGATAAGTTCTTTATGCTGTTGTAGGGATTTCCTCACACTCTCTCCTTCTTTGCTTTTGCTAATATCTCTACCTTAATGCAGGCTGAACAACCCACCAATGATCATCCTTAGTAAACACAAGACACTTCTCAGCCATACAACATATTTGTGGATCAGCTCGTCCAACAAATGGGAAACAGATCCTCGATGTTTCTGCAACAACAATAACTATGTGTGTGTTAACAGAAGACAAGGGATTCCCTTGTGCTCTCTCGTCCTACCCCATTGACATTGCCTCTGCCTCAAGCTCAACCAGATCACCAACACAAGGGAATCCTTAGCAAACACATGACCTCTGTCCTTGGTTATCCAATCTATTAGTGGATCGAACTCCTGTAATACAGTGGAAGATCCCAAGATTTTCTTGTAACAGAAGCAAAGGTTGCAATGAACATAGACAGGTTGTCAACCTCTACACCATCAATCTATTGTACTTCTCAAACATAATTCAGTTATGCTAGCATACCAAAGCATTGTGTGGTTGAGTCTTGAGACACATGGTGATGCTATAGAGATTTGGTATTTTAGCATTCAACATCTCCGGCCAAACCTCCAAACTGAGAAAGAACTCAGGCTCACTATTTACTATTAATCATAGTTCCATGGAGTCCCCTAACAGGGGGGTGCTGGGATGGGGGGCCAAGGGCCTAAATTTGGGGATGGCAAGGGAATGGTGGGGGACGACGGCAGAGTGGCGAACAAGGGCGGTGGTGATATACAAATTCAGGTGAACTAAACTCTTCATGGCAAAATCTGCAATATAACATCTCTATGAGTGCCCCGTGAAAGGTAAACTAGATTTCACAAAGTTCAAGGTTCCAATCAGTATGTAATGGCATGTGCCATATAGCATGTGGCCCCGTGGCATCCACAACAAAGGTGGCAGTGTTGTGGGGGGATGTTTTCCCCAAGTCCCCAACTCTTTGAAAGGTTCTTGTACAGGGGACACAGGTTTTTTTTTAAGGGAGGGGAAGGACACATCCCCATGAAAAACTAGCATCAATGCAAGAAATCTAAAAGTATGACCTTAAACAACATTTACAACCCTTCAATGTCTTTCAAGTTGCCTTGTCTATATCTCATGCAAAAGACCTCTTGTGCAAATTGTAAGGTCTTGGTCTTGGAGAGAATCATTATTGTAATTTTATAATCTACTTCTATCCACTCTATAATTATGTAGAATCCACTCAAAACCTCCTCCGCATATTAAACTCCAACATTAATTAGAAATTTGGAATCAAGAAATAATATGTAGAATGTAAACGGCTTATGAAGTTAAAAACGCTATTGTGAAATATCCTAAACTAGGATATTGTCTCAAATCTGATTTGGATTTTCAATTTTTGACATGATTTGCTTCATTTCATTGCAAAATAACATGCAAAGGAAATGATATAAATCTCCAAGGAAATAAGCAATTACAAAGACAAATCTATTGAAAATGATTCTGATATAAAACATGCATGGTTGTTACATCAAATATACTATTATTACAATGCTAGAACATGCATAAAATTTACATGCAACATACCCACATGATTCCTGTACAATATCATCAAGCCCATGTGAGATATCACCAAATCACAGTCATGAATGGGATGGCCATGCACAAAACTAAACAATGTAATACACCTGTGAATCCACCAAGGGGGCTGATCCGGGTTATGTCCAAATCACCAAACCATCTAGGGTATTCGTCCTAGGGTTTTACTGGAGCTCCAAGCAAAGCTTCAAGCTCATAGAGAAGAGACTCAAAATAAAAATAACAATTTCTAGAATGCTTTCACAATTCCCTTTTTCCTCCTTTTACAATAGCATTTTCCCTGTTTTGAGAGAAATACTTTATTTCATTTCCCTCCACAAAGCAACTTTATGTTATAATTCAAAGTTGACATTATAATGAAGTAGCTTTATTAATTTAAGTGACTTTTAATAATACTCATTTTATTGAAGTCACTTTTAATAAAATTAATTAAAATAAAGTCATCCTTTTAGTATTTAATTTATTTGGACAACTTTAAAATTATTTATTTATTTTGCCAACATTTGGGGACATTACAATCTTCCCTTCTCGGAGATTGTTTGGCCTCAAGCAATCCGCACTTGTATGCTGAAACCAAATGCCTGGATCCCATATCAACTTCAGGAACACTGCTCTGCCAATCCGCTGCACTACTCTGATATCAATGTCAATACACCATAAATCGTGAAGCAACATAATGGAATCCATATCAAATAATACACCTAATCGGTCAATACTTGGATCTCAAATATAGAGCTTGTTGTATGAGATGAAGTAGTAATCTAATACCAAGGAATCATCATCAGTCATCCAACCATACATGTAGACCACCTAAAGGATGTGATAAGAAACTCTCACATAGTCAAAAATCAACAGACTAGGCCACCACATATTGTTGTTATATCTCAAACCAGCAACAAATAGGATGGCAATGATGTCATCATACCAAGGCAAAAGTAGAAGACTCGTCTCTTGAGGATTTCCCATCAAGTAATTGTGTTCCCACACATTCCAATGCATACTCATAGCTGATGTAGACTTAAAACAATTCTGAAAATGTAGTGAACAGCCATGTAGGACAGTCACTCGTCACTAAACAACCCATGTTATTTGGCTCAAATGCCAACCAATATGCAGTTGTATCATCACAAGAACTAGGTGCCAATATCACCAACACCCAAAGTCAACTCATGAGTGGCTGGTCCACTAATAGTAACTTCCATAGAATCCTTATGTCCACCCATAATAGTAATTTGTTGCGGGGGAAACTTGGCTTGTTGGGCTATCAAACCAGCTTCCCTTGCCTTCTAAATCCAACTCTCAACCATTACTTGAGACTGACTTAGTGTTGTTGTTCCAAGGTGAACAGATTCAGTCTTCTTGGAAGATGCATCATCAACCAACGACTCATGTTCATCTTTCAAAACTTGAATGCCATCATTAGGTGACACCATCACATTATCTTCTCCATGATCATGGGCTGCATTACATTGAGGATGAAGAGATATATCACTATTGTTATAACAATCAACACAGTTGTCATGCATTTGTGCTGTGCCTTCAACTTTTAGAAGCACCTCTTAATTGGAAACTTCATTCTCAACACTTGCACTTTGAATGCCATGTTCTGATTTTTCTTCATGTGTATGAATTGTGTCATCATTGGAATCAACTAACACATAGAAAATGCATTGTTGTCACCCAAAGAATCCACACCATCATTATTCATATCAATCTCATGCATAAAATCAAAAGAAGTCATGTTTGTCTCTCTTCTAGAATCCTCTTAGTTTAAACCCTCATATGGCTGAAGTGAACTTCTGGCTTCTTCAAATGAATTCTTAGCATTCGGATGATCTATATGCTTATCACTAGTGACTTCAATGTATTCATCGTTATTATGCCTCTTATCCATCTTTTTAGCTTCTTCCAAAAGTAATTTCTCTAACAATAATAACATATCTGATTGATACTTTTGAAATCCTTGAAAGAAGTCATTCATACCACTCATAAGTTTTTCCATATGTCGATCAATTCTTTGTGGACTTTCACTATTTTTTCTACCCCTTTCTTTAACTGGTGAGGCAAGAAGGAAAGTAGGTAACAATCTCTCATTTTTAATTTTAGCCATTGATGTAACCTTTTATACCCCTGTTGTAGATGTCAGAAATAAACACTAAATTTGTTGTTTCCTCTGTTCCTAGCAATATACCTCTGAGTTCATTCACTATCATGCATGAGTCAAAATAATAACATGCAAAGTAAACCCACCTATTGGAGCTGATTAGAGCTGCCATGCAAATCAAATCCAAAAATTTGTACTACCTGAAAATAGCATGCAAAAGAAACCCACTTCATTAAACTAATTTAAAAGTAGCATGCAACCATCTAGGTATCAACCAAACTATCATGCAACACAAATCTACTAACCGGGACTGCTCCAAAATAACATGCAATGGTAACCCTCTTCATAAACTACTCCTAAACTGACATACAATCATCTTGGTATTCACCAAATTGCCATGTAATAACATCCAACACACATGCAACTGCAAAATCTGAAATGCAACTGAAAAAGTTGACATGCAATTGAAAATCTTGACATGCAACTGAAAATTTGACATGCAAATGAAACCCTCACAGGCCAGCAGGGTTACTGTGCTCTGATACCACTGAAATATCTCAAAGTAGGACATTGTCACAATCTGATTTGGATTTTCGATTTTTAACATGATTTGCTTCATTTCATTGCAAAATAACAACATGCAAAGGAAATGATATAGATTTCTAAGGAAATAAGCGATTACAAATACAAATCAATTGAAAATGATTCTGATATAAAACAGGGATGGTTGTTACATCAAATATACTATTGTTACAATGCTAGAACATGCATAAAATTTACATGCAACATACCCACATGATTCCTCTACAATAACATCAAGCCCATGTGAGATATCTCCAAATCACGGTCATGAATGGATGGCCATGTGCAAAACTGAACAATGTAATACAACTGTGAATCCACCAAGGGGCTGATCCGGGTTATGTCCAAATCACCAAACCATTTAGGGTTTCCGTCCTAGGGTTTTACTAGACCTTCAAGCAAAGCTTCAAGCTCACAAAGAAAAGACTCAAAATAAAAATAACAATCTCTAAAATGCTTTCACAATTCCCTTTTTCCTCCTTTTATTATAGACATTTCCCTATTTTGAGAGAAATACTTTATTTCATTTCCCTCCATTAAGCAACTTTATGTTATAATGTAAAGTTGACATTATAATGAAGTCACTTTATTAATTTAAATGACTTTTAATAATACTTATTTTATTGAAGTCACTTTTAACTGAATTAATTAAAAAAAAAGTCATCCTTTTAATATTTAATTTATTTGGACAATTTTAAAATAATTAATTTTATTTATTTATTTTGCCAACATTTAGGGACATTACATATTGCCAATCAGCAATATGTAATATCAACCATCCAAAATATCATGTAGCAAAATATTTAATGCAACAAAGTTCAATTATTAAATTAACTTATTTTGCCAACATTTGGGGTCACATCAAAGACCCAATCCAAAATATCAACAATCCACAATATTAACTCCCATCAATCCTCAATTTTGAAAACTAGGGTCACATGTTGTTATGGTAAATTGATGTTGTTATTAAATATAGGATATGAAAGCTCCTTATATAGATTTACAAAGATGAAAATAGAAACTACCTAATAAACTAAAAACTAACTAAGATCACCATTAAAGAAAAATTACAATATTTTAATACCCTCCTTTAATGGTCATCATCTAACTACCTTGCAGAAGATTGTACATGTCTTGAGACCCTCCTTGGACCTGCAAAATGTTAAGGACCAAGAAGCCATCCAATCTGATGTTGGGTAACAAAGGTATTACTCCCTGTAGCCAGAGACACAAAGATGAAACTGAAACCACAATTTTGAGGAAAATCGCCAAACCCAAGATTATAAATCTTTTAAAATAAAAAAAAACAGTAAAAACCCACAAAGGAATCGCACACAACTTTACGAATTACAGAAACCAAAAAAAATTTAAGGGAAAAAATTATGAAAACCCATTAGATAAACATTCATGCGGCAAAACATGAGACTTCACGTGGTAAACAACATATGCAAGAAACATACTACTCACAAAAAGCACATGCAAGCAACATGTAAGTACATGCAACAAACATGAAAGTGCAAGCAACCCTTGAAATTCAAAAATGTTTGCTCAAACCAAGAAATCGTGTGATCAAAACCTTCGAATAGGCTCGTGATTTTCAGCAAAAATCTTCGAAGACAAACCACAAAATTTTCATAAAATACTTCCAATGATTTTTTTAAATCGAAAAACAAATGTCTAAAAAAATATTCTAGAAGAGGCTCGAATTTTTCTTATAATTTTTTTTTATGAAATCCCATTGACCCGCTCTAATACTATGTTATGGTAAATTGATGTTGTCATTAAACAGGGGAGATGAAGATCCTTATATAGATTTACAAAGACGATGTTTCTAAAAAAAAATTGCGAACTAAAGACGAAAATAGAAACTACCTAATACAGTGATCATGATCTACAACAAATTTGACCCACGAAATGCCAATATAAGGTCAAGGCAATAAGCAAGAAGGGGGTCCAAAAACAAGATGATTGCCTTACGTGAGAAAGTTTGCCTACAACAGAATTTGTTGCATTGTTTGTAACAACTTGCACAACATTGGAACCACTCAACTTAGCTACAACCTTCTCTAAAAGGTCACATAGGAATTACATATGCTTCATCTTCCCTGTAAAGCATCAATGAAACTTGAGAAAATCATTCCACCCAAGGAAGAAACAAGGAAACCAAACATCCTAAACATTCTATTTGTCCAATCATAAAAGGTAATGGTGCAACCCTTATTCTAATATATCTCACACTATGGTGAGATTCCATTTCATCTCAACACCTCGCATTTGTCTCTATATTATCCTTTACAATTGCAGCCCTTGGAGAAGACTACCAATGAGAGTCAAAAAGATTTCACCTTTTGGTTTTGAGATTCAAGGGATTTCAGCCTCAAATCAGCTAGAAAACACTAGCGCATAAAAATAACATAAAAAAAAGACCCTTCTAACAAACAAATGCCTCAATTTATGGCACAACGGGTCAAAATTCCCAGCACACCCATAATCTGATTGCATTCCAAAAATAGTGATTGCTACTCAAGTCAAAATTCCACCATGACTCACCTCCCCAACTCTAATAACATAAGTGCCCTTGTTGAAAAGTCGATCTATAACTCCCATATTCCACTAACAAAAATTGGCAAAATTAAACAAAAAATGCTAGTGAATATTATTTATTTGTTATTTCTAATTTTCAAAAACTGTAATCCCCTTTTAAAGAGACTTTTGCCTCCAGCCCATCAAGAAAATTCTAGCAATGGGCTTATCGGGACACTGCAAAATGAATTAATGGAAGGGAAACAAAGTCCACCCTTCTATTGGCATGCATCTAAAGTCCTGATTAATTCTAACACCTTTAGGTGTGCTATTTTCATGTTGACCCAAATGTATGCTATTGGCCTTATTTTTTGTTTTATTGACTGCTACAAGCTTTGCTTTAGTGTTATCGTTCAAGTACAATATTTCTTGAGGTGTTTTGTGGTCTTCTACCTCCTCCTTGCTTTTTAATTCAATATTTCAAACTGCATTGTATCCTCATGTTTTTTTCTGCTTTCCTGTTAGTATTAGAATTATTGTATTATATAACTCATAATGGTCATTTAAGTCACTTAATGAACCTTTAGATGTATTTGGTCACTTAATGTATCTAGTCAGTTAGATAGTTTAGTATATTTCTATTCCAGTCCTCAGTTAACAGTTGTTTCTTTTAGAAACATCATCTTTGTATTTTCTTATTTAAGGAGCATTCGTCTCCTTTGTAATTACTCATTGAATATCAATCGATTATCATTCCATAGTATCTGAGCCCATAGGTTTTTAGCAAATTTTTAATTCGTAGTTATTAGTTATTATACCTAGAATTAAATTCCAAAAAATTTAAACTTTTTTTATGAAAAATTGTGTAGAATCCTAGAAATATTTAGAAGTTTATTTCCAATTTAAAAAAAAAATGAATGTGTCAAAAATGAGGGTTTTTGAAATTGCAAACTTCGAAAATTTGCAGATATCGAAAGTTATTTTACGGAGCACAAGCTTTTTAAGTCTCAGCACTGTATTTTTTGGAGGTTTTGTTTGCTACATTTGAGGGTTTTTGCATTTGCTCATGGGGGGAAATTTTCCGACTTTTTTCCACAAGAAATCATGGATGGTGCGTTTTCCAGTTTTTTGATGGGTTTTTTTTTTTTTCCACTAAAAATCATGATGGATTTTATAATTTTTTTCCACAAAAAGTCATGATGGGTTTTCTAATTTTTTTCCACAAAAAATCATGATGGCTTTTTTCAATTTTTTTCCAAAAAAATTATGTAGACTTTCTATTATTTTAGGGTTTTGCTTGAATTTTTCAAAAAAAAAAGTGGTGATGTTTTGTAAAAAGGTTTTGCTCAATTTTTTTAAAAAAAATGTGGTTTTTTAATCGTAGATTTTTTGGTTGTTTTGGAGATTTTTTGAAAAAATCGTGGCTTGTTTAGGTCTTTTCCTCAAAACGAAGATTTTTGATGATTTTTTCACAAAATCGTGGTGTCTTCGATAAAAGATCATGGTTTCTTGCAAAGTGCTTTGGGTCATACATTGGGTTTAAAAGGGGAAAGTTGTTCCTACAAATATATTGAGTTTACTAGAATCCATGGGTGTTGCTGATTTTGACGATTTGTAGCAAAATCATTATTTTTCAGAATTTTGAAATTTTTCAACACTAATCTCAGTGTCTTTGGATAAAGAGAGGGATAACTTTGTCACCCAACATCATGTTAGAAGGATTATGGTAAACTTGGTCATATCCAGAAGTTCTGCAAGACCGAGCAGGATCTCAGCAACATGCCCATGTCGCAGAGCATTCTAATGAAAAGGGGGCAGTCTCCTATGCATTCTTGGCCAAATGACCTGCAGATTTTGTCTTCTCTAGGATAGTTAGTTAATAAATTGACCATTAAAGGAGGGTATTAGAATAATATTGTATTATTTACCTCATAATGGTCATTTAAGTAACCTAATGTATCTTTAAATCTATTTGGTCACTTAATGTATCTAGTCAATTAGATAGTTTAATATATTCCTATTTCAGTTCTCAGTTAATAATTGTTTCTTTTAGAAACATAATCTTTGTATTTTCTTATTTAAAGAGCCTTTGTCTCCTTTGTATTTACTAATTGAATATCAATCAATTATCATTTCCATTAGTTGTCATCATGTAGTCTTTTCATGGCACTATAGTTGCTACAAGGGCTAGTATTCTACCTGCTAGTCACATTTATAACTTTGTGACAATTGTTACTATGTGTCATAATCAACTTCTTGTCCATTGCTCCATTTTGTTGTTTTTGATTTTTTCTTTGTTCATCTTGTGATGGTTTTCTTCTTTCCTATAGTGCAATCCTTACCTATGATGGTTCATCATCAATGGGTGGCGATGTTATCAAAGGTTAGTGATCAATGTAGTTTATGGTTGCTCGCGTCCTTACCCCAAATATCGTCGAAGTGTTCAATCCATTTGGAACAAATTTGTAGCTTTCTTGTAGCAACATGGCAAAAGTGACTTCATGGTTTCTTGTCATTTTACTCTTCTAAGGTTGTTGCTCATCATTTTGAAGTGTTTCATGTGTTTCCCACAATTGTCTATCATTAATGTTCCTTGCTTCCATGTGGACATCAAAATTTCAAATGAATTTGCAGCATTTACCTACCAGATTGTCTAATATTCATCCCCACCTAGTATAACTTGTGCTTCAAAGTTTGGGAGTTATTTTCAAATGTTCAAAGGCCTATAACTAGCTTGGTTGGTTGTCTCTTTGCCATTAATGGTTTGTCCCTGATGTCTCTCAAGAGTTGGTGTATTCTTGCAAGACATGGACTAGATTATTTTTAACCCTATGCATGTCATAGCACACTTGGTTTTTTTGAAAACTAGTTATTCCAATGTGGCGGTGTGTTTAATGCTGATTTGATCCATTGATGGTCCGAATCAGATTTTCGTGTTACTTAGTGGATTTTCTTCCGCAATTGCTGGTCTAGTTGTTCATATTCATGATGCCTAGTTTCGAGGTCATTTTTGAGTTGATCCTAAATGATCCCATGCAACCTCCTAGCAACGCGTTGTCTATATCCCATTGGCAATGAGATGACAAATTTGAATTTTATTTTCAATATCTGAATTTAAATGCTATAGTTAGGCAAGTTGAAGATGGAAAAATGATTGGATGTTGGGTTGTTTAGATTTTTGAAATTTCTCTCCAATGATAGAATTTAGATGATATATATTGGCAAGTGGAAGGTGGAAAAATGATTGGATGTTGGGTTGTTCAGATTTTGTTTGGCATATTGGAGCAAAACAATGAGAAACATAAAGGAGTTTAAGTTTTCCTAACATCTTGTGTTGTGCTAAGCAATGTCAAATACACAAGTCTAGTTCTCATTGTATCAATGTGACATTTACTTATTAACTGATAGGCTATATTATATGTTTGGCTTCAACCTGAAACAGATCTCATGCCAAGAAACCAATTACCAATCTCAATATTTAATATTCTATCACATCTTTGATCTCAAACGTTGTCTGGTGCCTGAATTTTTTCAATCACCAATTTTTTAAGTCAACAGAAATTACCAACACATTACATTAGAAGAGAAAATCAGATCACCAAGATCAAATCAGATTCTATGGACTGACTAACCCTTCAAAAAAATATGCAGGCTGATGATGTGTCAAACTGCCCACAATAGATGCTACTGCCGTCTTTTAGGGATAATCTTAACCGTCTGTTTTTCCCGACTTTTATATATTTCATCTTAGGACTATTGAAACTTTTGCAGGACAGTTGATTGTCCTATAGGCCTTTGATATGCCATTTCTATAGTGTCTGGTCTTCATTTGCTTTGATTTCACTGGATACAAGTTTATGCTTGATGTGACATTTAGAGTGTTGAAGGCTTCAAATTCAAAAATGGCACCAACAACTAGAGACGATTAACTGCTTTGAAATGTTGCCTATGTTTCAGACCTGTGAATCATAAGGGAATCATAGCAAAGCCTGCATGGTTTCTATAGATTCATAAGCATATGTGTGTTATAGTTTCATCCCATATTTGCGGATAGAAGGTTAGTGTTCATCCTACCAAGATTAAAACTGGTTAGTAAATGGTTAATCCAGACAAACACTAACCTTATTTATATCATTCCTATATTTTTCAAGCAAAATAAAGGTATCATCTCTCACAGACAAATACTGACCAGATTTTATGCTTGCAATCATAACCGATCTGTCACATGAACTAATCTGCCCATCCATTTTAGACATCCATCACCATGATTTACTTGACACTCAGCATTTACACTTTGGGAGAAAATAGTGTTAGTCATAATATAGCTGTCTACTTCACATTATTTATGAATCGATTTATGTTATTCCTATAGGAATTCTCATCTCCTTCCTGTGTTTACATTCATTAATTCTTTAGTAGCTTACCAGACAATAGGATTGGTGCTATAATTTTGGAAATAGGAAAAAAAACTTGAACCATTATTGAATTTTGACAATCTGGTAAAAATAGAGGATCCTGCTGCAATACTAAATTCACTCAAACAGAAAAACTAAGTAGCAACCAAATTGAATTTGTTACTATATCATCTTCTTACTATAGTTATAGCCAAAAATAAACTGACCAAAGACTGCAGGAGCTGTCCATGGTGCAACAAGGACTAAAAGCGCACCAATTAAATTTTTGGACAATCAATGCTAATCTGGAGGAATGTCTATCAGGGAATTCATAGCTGAGCCATTTGACAAAAAATCGCTTTCAATTATGGTTTGATGAATATCCACACGCTGTTCCAAATTCCCCACTTTAACCCAAGCTGGGAGGATGCTAAAAAAGGTTGTGGAATCTGCCTTTGCACATGCCAACTGCATCTGCTTAAAACTTTGCAATGCCTTTTCAACAAATCCATCTTTTTAATATCCTGCAATCCTTAAATTCCATAAGACCACATTTGTTCGAGGCGTTTCTTTAAAGATCCTCAAAACCTCATCATCAAGGACACCAGTGTATGCTTCCACATTTTGCATATATGTCTGTCAGAACATTAGCAATTATAACATCTGCAAAGGTCCACCTTCAATCATAGTTTGAGGGATGTCCATACCCTGTTTTAGAGCTCCCATTTTGGGACAGGCTGGGAGGATGCTGGCAAAGGTGAATTGATTGGCTTGAACACCTGTTTGTTGCATTTGGTGAGAGGAAACCATGTCTTCTGTTAGTTGCAATAGTGGTAGTCCATGAGAAACCATTTCAATCTTTGTAAGCTTTGTGAACTTGTAAATAAGGCAGATTCTTTACCATCTAGCCAAACCAATCTCCCTCCTGTTGCTGCTTCCATCTATTCACAGCAAACAAAAAAGTAGATCTAAAGGTATTATTGCCATTGTGAGATAACTTGCAGCTGCTAACTGGAAGACATGCAGCTCCAAACATGGGAGGCTTTGTTTGGGAATGTGGTTCCCAGTTATTACTTCCAAACTTACCCAATATTTTAGGACCGCATGCACTATCTTCTTTCATATTTTTTATTGTGTTTGTCCTACTAAAGTGTGGTTATTTACCAAAAGATCAGATTTCAATAACTCGTGATGTTAAATTGACAGTGCAAGTTACTTTAAAGAGTGGCATTTAATAGCATTAATACTGTAAGTGGCTCTTGAAGAGTGTAAGAGTAACGTAGTGGATTTTTTTTGAAGGACCAAAATTGAAGACATTGTATATGTATGTACTCCATAAATAATGGACTAAAACAAGTGTAATATACATTAAAACATTATATTACCCATTTGAATACTGCATGATCTCATCCTCCCATACTGCCATTCCCCACTTTCTATGGTATATTCTCCATGTTATGAATTATATTATATGATCCTATAATTAAAGGATTATGAGTTGCCCTTAAATACACCGAGGTATATGGAATTATCATATGAAAGTATTACTTGATTCGTGTCTCAAAGATAGCTCCACATTTGAATACTACATGATCTCATCCTCCCATACTGCCATTCCCCACTTTCTATGGTATATTCTCCATGTTATGAATTATATTATATTATCCTATAATTAAAGGTTTATGAGTTGCCCTTAAATACACCAAGGTATATGGAATTATCATATGAAAGTATTACTTGATTCGTGTCTCAAAGATAGCTCCAATTGGCTCAAATGAATACAATTCCAATTAATTATATGCTTTATGATATAAATGTTATTGGAGCTTCTAAGAGTCTTGAGATTCAGAAGCTGGCCTCTACTTTTAGTCATTTTTTATTTAATAAATTTGATTAGGTTGAAAATATTTTTTAATTAAATACTAATTTTTCTTTTGTTGGAACTGTAATCAACCCTCACAAATCGACAATAAAGAATATGCATCCATCACAAACTAACTTACAAATACTATCTATTGGCGTAAACCCTTGCACCTCCTTTCAGTGCAAGTGCTAGTGTAGTTGCTAAAGGAATGAAGCATGGTCTTAGATAATCTTAATGTCTCCATGAATGTTTGAGTTTAGATGCTATATATTGGTCTTCGATTGTCTTGTGTAGTTACCGGCTTGCCAGAAAGTCTGGTTACACTTGTATCAACAGCCAACCTACAGTATAATAGAAAGTTGTGTGACCCAATATATTTGATCATGTATAACAAGCTACTACAATCATAAGGTCATATTTGCAATTCCAGTGTGAAAAAAAAATTAAAAAATAATATTTGAATAGTCATTTCTTCAAACCCTTCACAATTGCAAATACATTTCATTACAAATTTATAAGGATGTACAGGCATCAACAATCGATTTTTCTTTCTGTAGATCTATGTAAATTGCTTCTATCTTTGCGCCGAGTGTAATTGTTTCCAGTCAATCTCAAAATATAATGTCTCATCTAGCTTACCAGATATGCAGGTAGTGCTTGGCTTGGTATAATTTTTTAGCAGATGATAGGATAGAGGATCAATGTGAACAAATATTCTTCCTTGTTATATCAGAAAATCTCCATTTTTGACATGTTGATTTGCGCAGTGAAACTCCCAGATTGCAAAGGTTTACTGCAACCCTTCTGCTGAATGTGCTGTTTTAAATAAATACAATAATTAATTTGTTAAAAAGAAAATATTGTTTTAGATGAAGTTGTCTGGAACATTTCAGGTTTTCTGAATGTTTAGAAATAGCTTCAAACATTATCATGATGTCCATGGGTTTACTATGCCCAATAATTTACTGCTAACTTTGATAGGAAACCTCGAAAAGGGTGTTGAACTTTGAACCTTTGAGAACAATATTGATGATTTTAAAAATTGTAGCATTAATATGGTATCATAAAATTTTAACCAGAATAAAGTAATGTTAACAAATGTCTAGAGACCATGGTGTAGTGACAAGACAGTAAGTAAAACTGTACAATTACAACAACCCACTCAAAATAAAGTGTTTGAGCCTTGAGTCTCATCAGCAGAAACAGATGATGGGACAGATATCATGATAAA
Source organism: Chamaecyparis obtusa (assembly GCA_027943335.1). NCBI lineage: Eukaryota > Viridiplantae > Streptophyta > Pinopsida > Cupressales > Cupressaceae > Chamaecyparis > Chamaecyparis obtusa. The sequence goes on along the minus strand of BSBK01002177.1, from coordinate 622,716 downwards.
ATTTAGCACTCAAACCAAACTAAGAAATATCAATATGTTGATGTTGGTTAAATTATATTATGCTGATCAAAAGCTAACCCTCAGCAATGCTATGGAGATGAAAGAGAAGTCTCCAGAATTTTCCCTGGAATCATCCACAAACTCTGGTGTGGATCATGCTTCAGTATCTCCAGTACAATTCTAGTACAGGAAAAGGAGCTTAGGGGGGCAAATCCATTAATGTGGGGGTACACTCCATATAAGAAGCATTTCGTTAATACTTCTTAAATGTGCAATTTAAAGTTTCTGAATCAAATGGATTTAAAGTAAAGAAACAAACAGTAACAAGCATCCAACCTGATAGCGATCGTTGAGCATCTGGAGATTGTACTGCTTGTCAGAACGAAGCTCCTGAACAAGTGAGGGATTCTGAAGAAAACCAATTAGAGGTGCTGCCATTTCTTCCAAGGACTTGAGTCTTGCAACTACTTCGACACGACGGTCTGTCATTTCTGCAAACAATTAACACACAAAAAAAGCTGAGCCTATGTTTTCACTTTGGAAGCTTATCCCTCTATTCCACATTGTCTCTAACATTTACAGTGTAGCTCTGTTAAATTTTCCATTGAGGATTTGAACTCAAGAAATAGCAATTAGCCAATTCCAAGCCACCATTCAGTATCAAACATTTAACAGAAAATAATGTAACCAACAATATAACTTACAAAAACAAATATGAACAGTCCCAACCAGCCAACCATTTGAATTTACATGTATTATAAACCAAAAACTATTGTATGTCACTTAATCTAGAAGTGACAAAATAAAAAATCTACCTGTGAGATTTAAAATCAAGATCACATATGGCAATTCAAAACAAGGCTTTTTACTCATATTTAGCAGATAAGAATGTATATGAGAATAAAAACCATAGTTACCATGAGACATGGGTACCAGTACGTGTACCCGTTTGGAGTCAGACAAAAATCAAATTAGGATACACAAGGAAATGAATAGAGAGGTGACTATTTTATATGTAAATGTAATCATCAGAAATTGAAGGTATGGGAACAGGGATGCAGTCCATGTTCCTAAAATGGAGTTCAATGGCAACTATGATAAAAAAAAAATATGCAAACTAGATCATAAGGCTTAATCTTGGGACCACTAGTTGGCAAGTGCCAAATCACAATGAAAAATCAAACCTAAAAGTATGATATGTAGCCAACGAAATAGTTTACATTTACAGAACCACAATCCCAACCCACATAAAACTTGAAACTTTTTGAGCTTTCTAATCCAAAACCTAAAGGACTGAAGTGTCTATGATATAATGACAATGTCGAGCAATTGAAAGAGCCTCTGTGACCCACGTTCAAATCCATCTCACTACAGCAAGTCAACCACGAATCAAAGATATCTGGCGAAGCTGTGCTGTAACAACAATGGGTACATTAGAGCAAAACCAAATTTACAACCAATCATTTAAAATGTTAAGAATGTGGTAGACCCATGGGTTAAAACACGTTAAAGTGACCTAAAACCTCGCCCAAAACATACCCAGAGGACCGAGCTCGCTCAAAAACTTGCCCTAGAAGAACAAATTTAAGAAAAGAGATTTTTTTTTCCAAATCACCCAAAAATTTAACCAGAAGAAAAACCTCACCCATAACTTACCCAAAAGAAAAAACAACCCAGCTGGGAAAAGATAAACCAAAATCTAGAGGGTTTAAATCCATTTCAAGGACTGAATTCATCACTGTGGATTCTATGATTAAGAAGCCATTAGGGTTTTTTACGTGTAATATTATAAGTAAAAAGAGGGTACCTTGTGGGACTTCTTCGGTGTGGTAGAGGCTCTTGTGAATGTCCATAGCGTAATCGACCATGTTTGTCTTACTGAGCAGCTCGATCTTCGACTTGAGGATTTGGTCATCTGGATACAGCTGCTTCTCCTGCAAGAACTCCAGGAGAGGGAATACCAGGTGTCTGTCCAGTTGGGGCGCGATCTTTGAAGTTAAATCATACTGCGCCATTCTTACTGATGCTCTGCAATAATATCAAGGGTTCTAACTAAACCACAGAGAGAAGATAATCGTTTGTCGTAAGTTTCAAAAGGACCAGCCTAAATGTTTAACAGTGTTTTTCTATTTGGTTGCTTTTTCTGAAACTAGTAACCATGCAGTTACAGAGTTTTAAACATTTCAAATACGAAATTAGGGATAGAGGAGAAAAAATGGGTGTAATTTTTTAGGGTATTGCAGAAACAATACTTATATTTTGCTTTGGCAATAAGTTATTTTGTCTACTACTAAGTTAAAGATAGATAAGATAAGATAATTTTTAACGAGGCTAAATATAAATTATAATTATTTGACTTACTATTAAATAGGTTTGAGTAAGAAAATTTATGATGGTTAAAAACTAGCAGTTGCGTGCTTTTGTGCGATAAGTCGATAGAAGCTTTGAATTTTTTAAAACTAATTTGTATTGTACAATGTGATAATGTTGTTAGTATTGGTTGTTATTTTAAATTTTGTTTTTGGAGTAGTTGACTGGTTATAACAGCTAACTTGGAGATGTGGCAAATTTGGTAGATGGACAAGTCAGCTAGTGTTTGTGCATTGTGTGTAACATTTGGAGTAGTATTGAGTATGTCTTAGTTGATGAAAAGCTATTTTTTAACATAATTTCTAAAAGTTCCAAAAAAAATAATTTGTAAATAGTAGTGAATGAAAGGTTTAGAAGAAAGGGAGTTGTCAGCATGTGGTCTTATGTTTGTGGTAGTGTTGTACTTTTTATGTTAATTTTAACTACAACTGTACTTTGAGAAAGCTCATTTTGAACTCCATTGTTTGTTATCATGCAATGAACAACATTATTATATTTATAAGCAATTGTAAAAGATAACATATGAAGTATTTTGTGGAGTGTGATTGAAACATTTGGCATCCTCAATCAAGATAGTTGTTGACATTGTTAAATAACAAAAGATGGCATTTTGCTGTTTAATAAAAGAAGAAATTGTGACACATGTCATTACAGTAAATTTGTTGTATGAATGAATGTTATAATCCATAAAATGTCAATAAATCTGTACTAGACATATTCTGAGTGTAGAAGGCGTACATTTAGAAGAAAACAAATAAGAACCATCGAAAATTTGAATAATAATTTGAGATCCATGATATCCGGATCATATAAGTTGGATGTGTAATCCTTTTTATTGACATATTAAATATGATATCAGTAAAATTGTCTTCATAAGGGGGCTTCATCTTTGAAGAAGAAACCTGTATGTATTTTGATTCTTACAACACATCAATTTATCTCTGTATTGTTGGAGATTAGATTTTGTGAAAATATGAACCTGTACCTGCAGTTTTGAGCAAAAAATATAATTAAATTGTTAGGAAATGTGTGTTTGCTGCAAATAGTGATAAAATTGTTACGAAGCTATAAATAGAGAGCATAGTAATTTAGAGATTGCGAATTTATTTATTTTTTTGGCATTTTTTTTCGAGATATCCACCATTGATTGTTAAGATCTGCAAGTTTTGAAGACGTACCCATGAAGGAATAGAATAATGTGCTTTGTGTCTAAGACAAAGTTGATCCCTTTGCGTAAAAATGAATTATGATATATTGTGTACCTGCAATGCAAATTTTAAATTAGTATAAATTTTGATTATTGTTTATGTGGAAATTTTTTATAAATATTGCATCTTTTGAAATAATGGAGTAAAGTTTTTGTGGATACCTTTTTGTAGTTTCATAGTAGTTGCAGGCATGCTTCCTCTAACTTCCTGGCAGCTGTATAATTGTTATTTTCCATTTTGCAGTACCTTTCGAAAGAGAAAGGTGGGTGTATTCGAAGGGTGTCAATTGATTGGACTCTGGATATTGTTGTAAATGTCAATCTTTGCCTCTCTTTTCTTCCAATGTCAACTGTTGCTTTTCTTAGTGTTAGTCTCTCGGATTTGTGTATTGTAATTCCCCAAGCCATAGCCAGTGGTAGTTGTGTACAATTTCCTCTAGTTATTGGAATGATGGGAATATTTTTTGGGTTTTATGTATCCCATGGTGGACCACTGTAATTCTCAAAATTGACAACAACATATTTTGGAAGATCGGGAGGAGAAGAGTTAGTTTCATAGACGATTGATGTAATTTGTCCTAGTGATCCATTGACAAGTCCAGTTTGTATCCATAGGTTTGTTGTTAACATGATTTGTTGGCCTACGCATAGAAGGACCTCTTGTTGAAGTTGTTCTTCTTCATTTTGTTCGTTTGTCTTGTGTGCAATAACTCTAGCAAAGCTGCGTGCTATTGGGAGGTTCAATTCTTTGAGCATTTTTCTATTATGTATTTTTGCGGATTCATTGGTAGCAAATAGATGTGTAGCTATGTCGAAGTCTTTATTTTGTTTAGCGGTTAACATTTTGTTTGTCTGAATCATGAGTGTATTCCAATCATCTTTTAGCGGTTCAACATTCCTTATATTTTGTAGGATTTTTTGAAATTTTTGTTGGGAGTCACTTTCTCCTTGTTGGCAAAAAATTGTGTCCAAAGTAATTGCAATAGTGAATGTGTGCCAAAGCATGAGGGCTTTAGAGTGTGAGGCATATATTGGCTTATCCATTACTGGTGGAAGTTGTCCTAAGTCACCAAGAAGAATGATTGAAATTCCACCAAAAGATTGGTGTTGGTTATGGGGAAATGCCTCACGTAAACGGTTGTCTATTTTCAATAGTAGTTTCGGTCTAAGAAGCTCATTTCATCTATAAGAATGTATTTGACATTTTTGAAGTCCTCTTGGAGAGTTGTTAATGATTGTCCTTGTAAGGGATGCATTTCTTTTATCGGAATCCTAAGGCTTGTATGGATTGTTGTGGCTTGTATGTTATATGCAGCAACCCCTATAAGTGCTAGTGCAAGCAAAGTTTTTTTGTCATTTTCTGAACCGTTGTTTATTCTTTTTCTAATGCAGTCAATTAAGAATGATTTTTCAGTGCATGTTGTCCCTTGAATAATCATGCGTAGTGGATCTTTTTAGAAGGGGTTTGTATGATGTTTAATGATGATGTCTAACGCGAGTTGTTGTTTGGGGGCAAGCTGGTAATTTTTATGTGTTGTTTGTGATTGGTAATTTATGGCACGTGTTTGTAGTTTGCCTTTAGAGATGAAGGCCACTGCGGATTCATTTTGGTCTTTGGAAATGTTGTTGGTATTCCATGGGTGATTAAGGTCAATGTGTCATTTTCCAAGCATATCGAGGTCATTGATGTTAAAGTTATTGGAGGCACCCATTTGGGAGAGAAACTCCCATTCATAAAGTTTTGTGTCATGGTCAATGTGGAGGTCTTCATTGTCACTGTCATCTTTTTCTTCAGGTGTGGGTGTGTATGCAACTCTATTAATGTGCCAAGGTGAGTAATTCATTGTTTGTAGAGATTTCCAATTTGTCAGTATATGTTCTTTTGTAATGTCAATGTCTGTTGGGATGTGGCGGAAGTTTTTGTATAGTAGTAGTTCACTCCAGCAAAATGTCTCAAAGTTATCACTGTCTTCTTCTGGAATGATGTTGAATAGGGGGTACACATTGACAATTGCATTTTTTTTTCTCTTTTGCCATTGATTTTTCTTTCGTTTTGAAGAGTATGTGTATTGTTGTGCTATTTGAATGAGTGATAAAGACTCTAGTTCAAGGGGTCGTTCCGTGTAACATTGGATATAAGTGGTGTTTAATTCTTCTTCAGTGTCTGAATTGTTGATTCGGTGGAGGACTTTTTTGCTGACATTCAAAGAAATGAAAGATCTACTACAAATTACAAGGGGCAGTTTCTGCAAAATATGGCATGTCTCTTGTGCACCAATATCACGGCCTGCAATGATTCCCATCATAAATTTTTGATATGCAATTAAAGCATCGTCATTAGAGTTATTTTTATCTACAATTTTTTTTAATATGGTATTATATGTCTCTGCTTTTTTTTCTGCCTTTGATGCATATTTTGAGATGTAGTTGAGGACAACTTTTCTTGAAGTGACAGGTTGACAATCGACATTTGCCCTCCATATTGCAAGCATTTCTGGGTTGTGTATATTTAGGCGATCATCATTTCTTGCTGCATTGTAAGTTATGTTTTGGTTTTTGTCACATGTTAAGGTAGATGTTGATTGTTGTTGCCATGGAGCTTTGTAGCGACATTCTGATATGTTTCCTTTTTTCCGTAGACATGTTTGATTTGTACATTTCGTATGTCTTTGTACAGTATTCAATATTTGCTCATAATCTAAGAAAGGATCTATTGCCAATATTTGACACGTGTTTAGAATGCAAGGGTCATCATTAAGGGTGTGATGTGATCGATTTAGTTTGTCTTCCAAACTACAAGGATTCCAAGTAGTAACATATTTGTCAAAGAATGGTTTTGCCTGGTCTAATTCAAATTGGTTATTCCAATTGATTGTGTCCATATTTGGTGCATTTGAAAGCCATATAAAACCATGTATATGAGCAGAACCCCAATGTTGCCACTCGTACCTATACCAATAATCTTTTGCTTGTAATAGTTTTTCTATTATTTCTTCGCGAAAGATTGTGAATCTTTGGTGAATGTATAGTGATGTAATGTGTGGGTTTTGAACAATATTATCTATCAATTGTTTCCTTGTGAATTGTATTGTTGGATTTGTATTTTGCGAGAACAATGTATGTAGATCTGCCCATTTTGTGTCTGCTGAGCTCAAAGTGAAAAGAAGTGTAGGAGTCCCTAGTTGGTGTATCATGGTTGTTAATTCCATTCGACTTTTATTCCAATAAGGTCGTGTACCTCTTAATGAAGTTCCAAAGCGTAGGAGTTGATTGGCCAATTGATTGTCGGGGGCATTTTATAGGTTATGTCGAAGGACTTTGATAGTTTTTGGCACACTCTCTTGTATGGTTGATTTGAAGAAAACTATAGTTGTTTGTTGGCTACGATGTCTCATAATTAAATTGTATATGAAATAGCGGAATCGTACATGCTTTCCAAACCTGTTATCATAATATCTTAGTAAGTGCAATGCGTATTCATGCAAGTGAACTTGTTTGCTTCTTGGTTGTAGTGGTAATGCACTTCCATTTGGAAAAAGTGTTGGGAAAGCCATGCTTAGTAGGCCCTTAGTGTTGTATTCATTTATTGGTGAGTTATTTATTTCTGGCCATGGTACGATGTTTTTGTCATTGTTTTTGAATCCTAACATTTCCTTTATGGTTTGTAGCTCACGTTGTCTATTAGGCATTTTCAGAATGAAGGATGATGTATTATGGTAGTTAATGTCATCTTCTAGAGCAATTTCAATTTCATATGATGTTGTTGTGTTATGACAATCTATTGACAAGTTATGGAGCATGTTTGATATATCAGTGGTTGTTTCAGGCAATAGGTTGAGTGCATTGATAGCAATATCAACATCCTTGTAGTATGGGTCATTTTCAATTTTGTAAGTTAGTGCTTTCAAAACATTGTGTTTATTGACATAGCAATCATAGTTGTTTCCTAGTAGGTTTGTTCGACGTATAATAACAAGTTCAAGGTCCTCTAACCTTCTAGGCAAAAGATGAGTGATGCTTGAAATATCTTGGGGAAAACTAATAGTATGTCCATTATATTTATATTGTCCTCCTCTTGCATGTGTCACTTGTAAAACTGGGGTTACTCTAGCAATAAGCATTTCTTCTACTTGGGTAAGTTTTTTGAGGATGTTTGGTTGTTTTCCTGGGTTCAAGTTGTTTGTTATCTAGAGCATATTGTTTCAGGAGTTTTTTTTTTATGGACATACCTGTGTAGCTTTCTTTACATATGGTGCATGTTTTGACTTGTGATAATGCATCTATGTGTTGTTGGAATTGTTTCATTGATTGATAAAAGTTTGTTGTGAAAATAGTTGATGGCGTAAGAGTAGGTATTGTTGGTTGTTCTGGGATATTATTGTTTTGCATGTTGTTTATTTTTGCGGAGATTTGAACTTGTTTGTTATTTTTTTGCCTTTTAAATTCATTAATAGTGAGTGGCTGTATTGTAGAGACACAAGTATCTCCTAGGGTATTGGTTTGACTTTGTGTGAAGGTTCGTTTCATATTTTGTGGTACTATGGTTTATGTTATTTGAGTTGGTGTTTCTATGTGTAGAGAGGAGTTTTTCTGTAATCTTTGCATTCGGCGTCTCACATAAATTTCTTCCTTGTGTCGATTGTAATATGCCTTATTTTTATCTCTCTTATTTTTTTTCTTTGTTTCAGCAGTGGGAATTGGCATCTACATTTTTTAAAATCATGACTTTTATTAAAAACTTAAAATAAAACAAGAGAGACTATAAATAGTTTGACTATTTGTACATGTGAAGATTTTAACTACGACATCAAAGAAATTAGTTTGCAAAGAAAGTTTGATTAAGTTGGAGTAAATACAGTAATATGCATCTTTCGTAAAGGGCTAAAAAATCAGAATTTAAGTTGCATTATGTGCAATGTAACTAAATTTTTGGTTTTTACAGAATCATAATTATACAACATTTTTTGAAATGAAATAATTTAAAATTAGATCAAAATTAAATCTGGGAATGTATATAAAATACAATAAAATGATGGGAAAAAATCACCCCTACGGGTATTTTACAGGTTGTAATTGTATGGTTAGATATAGTTGGATTTTGGTTTAACATAGATTTTGACTTGTTGGCATTCAACATGGATTGGCAATGCACTATTGGTTGATTTTTTTTATAATCTCCAACATAAATTATCTAAATTAGTAATGCATCATAAAGAGAGGTAATAAGAAACAACTTGTTGAACAATATGTAAAAAGAAAATGCAATCAGTTATAGAATTCCATATTTAGTTGAAACAGATGTTGAACTTAAATAGCTATGAAAAACATCTAGTAAAGAACATTGTGACGTATAAGTCAGTTGATAATTGAAAATTAACTTCATTAAAAAAAGTTGAATAACATTGTTCAATTAAATAGTTGTTTTTAAAAAAAATAGTACAACTATACTTTATTATTTTATTTATTCAAACAGTTCAAAGTTAGGGAGTTTGATGGTTCATAATAGATTTATTTGGAAGCACTAATTTCTGATATTTTAGAAACCAAAGACTCGCTTTCAGCCTTGAAGTCCACTTTTGCAGCCTTTGTGATGGTAGTTTTACTTCTACTTTCAGAGTTGTAGAAATCACTGGTTATTGAAAGGGTAAATCTGAAAGTGTTGAAACAGATAGCTTTGATGATGCCTTCAGGATTTGTGTCAACCTGGGTGTCATACTGCAACATGTAGAGTTCTTTGGCAGACATTTGTAGTAGATTACCTGCCACTTCATCAAATGCGACAGCCCAAATGGCACTTGTATGATCTTGGAGCTTTATTTGCAAGAGGTACTTGTAGTTGCATTCTGGAATGCTCTCTTGGCATCCTGAACAAAACCAGGTTTTATTATTTTTTTCAACATATTTTTTCTTACATTCTTTGCCATTCACTTGTAGTGGGCATGCTGGGTAGCGGAAAGAATCTTGCTTAATTAATTTAATAATTGCTTTTATTGTGGCTTCAAAGGGCTCTGTGATTGTTTTGTAATCTTGCAAGATAGTTGCAATTGTGACCAAATTGCTTGTTGTAGTGCTTTTTGTTGAAAATGATGACAATGAAGGTATGTCATTATGTTCTCCTTGCATCTTGGATCGTAGGGATTCAGCTTCTGGTATGGATGGATCTATTGTCAATACAATTGCTATTGTAGTATTTATGACCTTTCCTTTGAAATCAGCAACATGACCATTCCTAATAGCAAGGACAAGAACCTTTTGAGTAGCCTTCAAACTTTTAATCTCTTCTCCCTCTTTCTAACAAATGGGCCAACATAAGTTGACATCAATGGACAAGTTTGACATGTCTATTAACTTCAGACTCCTACGGAGGACCTTAGTTGAATCCCTCCATCGTATCATGGAAATCTCTCCAACACTAAGCACCACGCCAATAATATCAACTAAAGTATTGTTACTGATGTTTGCAATCTCATTAATTGGCTTAAAATTGTATTGAACACTCCCAATAGGTAATTCATCATTGCAACATTTCAATATGGATGTGTGATCAAGAGTGATTTCCATGTGGCTATTTAGCTTGTTGTATTTGATGTTTGCTTCTTTGATTGATCCTTTTGAAATGGTATACATGGCACCTATCTGCACTCTATCATAATGCAATTATGCAATGTCATTATAACAAACAATTCTAGTCTCTGTCCCATCATTGTCCAAAATGTCAAAGCTGAAAACCTATCCACTACCTTGTTGGTTATTAAATTGTCTTAGTTGTTTTTTGGTTGTAACCCTCCCTTTGATTGTCCACCTACTTTGGTAAAGATTTAAATCCTTTATAGGGCTAATACTTTGAGGCAGTGGAAGTTCCTTGCAAGGTAGGTGGATACCAAATTTTGTGCTTTTGGTGGGTGACACAATTGTTTTCTCTTCTTACATCTGTTCCTCTTGAGACTTGTATAGATACTTGGGTCTCCCGATGATTGGGTACTCTTGATGGATGATGTTGATGCTGAAGATGATTATGGTCCTAAATTTGTAAGGTAGAAATAGATAGAATTAGGTGTATTTATTAAAAGGAAATAAATAACATTATTGTGTAAGACAAGATGGAAAATGTCAAGGCCTACCTAGAATCTCCTGTGGCTCGACAAACATAATTTGTCAATGATACTATAGATTGTATTTTAATCTTTTCTGAGAAGAATAGATCATTGAATCTCTCAGGCAAAATTGCTAATTGCATGTAATTGCCATCAGACAAGACAATCTTGTAACGGTCCGTCTGATCTTCAAAGACAGTTATTCTGTTGAAAGATAATATCTGAACAATTGGATTTGTAACATAATCTCCAATATTGATGGAGCGTATTGCATTGCTTGTCAAGAGTCCTTCCAATTTAGTGGCCTAGAACAAAAATCTTCAATTAAGTATGTTGTTTTCATTAAGGTGGTTTGTGGTTATATTAATTCAAAATTTTATTTAGAATAACATATACTTTAACAGATATTTACATATATAGATTGTTATGGATATATTTGTGTACAGGCGTATGCATATTTTAAAGAATAATGATACCTATAAAGAGGTAAAACCAAAATTTAGAATGCATTAAATATATTTTTTGCTTTGTTATAAAATAAATTTTCAAAGAGGGATGAATGGTAACTCACATTATCTATGCTCCCTCCTTCGTTGGAACAAGTAGACCTCATTTCCATTGACATATTATCCTACAAAATATTTGATACATGAATGTATACATATAGAGTTAGTTACATAGAGATTTATATGGATATATATGTGACATATGTATATATTAAATAATAATTGGTAATAAGAAATAATTCCAAAATAGAGATATATACATATATCCCTATATATTAAATAATAATGGTAACAAGAAATAGGTCAATATACATATATCCCTATTCTAGAATGTAACATTGAAGTTTAAGGTCAATAGGTATAAGGTGTTAGATTATAGAATTATATGAATTATTTGTATTAAAAGTTATAAATTAGTGTTTAAACTTTAGAGATCGTTGAAGTGCATAGAGAGAGTAAGGCCACATGAAGGAAGGTGAACCTACCGCAATGACATTTATTCCTTGTTGATAGTCTGGAGATGCGCTGCTATTTCCCCCTTGTTGATAATCTGGAGATGCCATTGTGCTGGACAGAGTGTCATGTACAATGGAAAGAAGACTATTGAAGTAAAGATAAATCATTTTTTTCATTATAAAATGATAGATATGTGATGACATAAACTGAATGCATCAAAACTTAGGTGGATAACTTCTGTGAATAGACAGAGTAAGGCCACGTAAAGAAAGTTGAACCTACCACAATGGTGATTATTCCTTGCTAATAGTGTGGAGATGCGCTGCTATTTTTACTATTAAATAGGTTTGAGTAAGAAAATTTATGATGGTTAAAAAAAAATGTATATTTATTTAAATTTTTTGTTCTCGAACTATAGGCCAGGTATTGTATTTAAATAGTTATTAATAACTTTGTTTTGTGCCAATGTACAAATTCTTTATATTTCATTTTATTTTTGTATTTATCTTTTTATAAAATTTATCTATCATATTATCGGCCTAAAATTTCAACCAATATGGGCCGAATCTATTTTAGTAAACTTTTTTTTTAAAAAAAAAATTGTAAAGTTGTTTTTTGATCACTGATTTTGTGGAAAGGTAAACATGAGATGACCATGGCTGAAAATTGAAATAATCAGTAGGTATGTTTTCATATTGAAAACTTTGGTAGCTTAAGCCTATATGGCTCAATCATTTTGAAGTGTTTTCTCCATATTTCTCATAAGTAACTGTTTACCTAGCTTAAAGAGCGAGGAGAAATTATTATCATGTTTATATTCATGGCATGTTAGTGTAGATTCTGATAACTAAAATTGAATTAACAAGAGTGTCTATTGTGCAAGGAGGTATTTATAATAATTTAACATTATAAAAATAAATAAAAATTGGAATTATGTAACAAAGTTTGTCTTAATTTTTTTTTAAGTGAGAAATGTTTTTTAATTGTACAATTTGTTTTAAGTTATTTTAATATTATTAGGTTTTTAATATTACGTTCTATTTTAAAATGATATATTTAGAATTTTATTTAATTATTTAAGGATAACTTTTTACTAAGAAATTAGTACAAAAAACAATAAATTAATTAAGCATATAAGGTATGAAGATTTGTTTCTTTTTAATTGCAATCATGTGTGTTCAACCAAATACATTAAGCTCATCATTTCAAACTACATTCTATTAATCCAACGCAAGACATGTGAACTCTATGACAAAATACATATTTGTCAACATCTATGCAATTATTTGGTATCTTATACTGCAGCCTTGTTTAATAGATACAATATATTTTTAATATAAATTTAAATAATGATTTAATTTTTAATAAGAAATTATAAGATTTGTTTTAACTAATTTGTTTCGACTAAAAAACTTTGTGATGAGCGAGAAGGAGAGTAGTGAGACAGTTTCAAACAGTATTGAGATTACAGCTCAGAGGATGTGGATAATGAAGACAATGAGGAGGATGCAACAACTATTGTTGTTCATGTCCTCTACGATGAGAGGAGAGATGGGATGTCTTTTCTTTAGGAGATTTGTTGTTTGATGTCACATCTGCTTGGCCAAATTTGATATTTCCTCTCTAACTCTCATAGGCAGTTTGAGCATTAATTCTTCTAGATCGAGTGGTGGAGGCATTGGAGGAGGTGTGGATGGAGTTTTCTTGGGCTTCACTAGTGAATTTTCTATTATTGTTGGGTTCTTCTTACATGGATGTGTTCTTGTGTCCCAATCTTTGAAGGCTACGTTGGACTCATTCTCTAGTTCTTTTTCTCTTGCCACTTGGTCTTTGGTTATGGACACTTCAATTTGTGTTGTTGGAGTTGCTACTGAGTACTTGGGTGTGGAGTGTGCAGTTGTGTTTGCAGGGATTTCTACCCTTTGGGTTATTTTTTGGGCTTTGGTGGATGTTATTAACACTGTCAAGTTGCATTGTGTTTGCCTTTTTGGGTTTTGGGTGTCTTTGCTTTACCTTACATGGAAAGTTCTATGGGTACTTGTGACGGGGTTCCATACGACCTTTTTTTGTGGGGTATCATGTGCTAGTAGAGATTGACCCTTCCCTTGTTGCTTAGTTTTATTTTTACTTCCTTCATGTATGGTTCTATCTTTGTTGGGGTTATGTGGTTGTAGTGGGTCATGTTACAGATTTATCTTGGTATGCCTTGCACGGAACATGGCCTTTTTCTTGTTGGGATAAATCTTTTGTGGTTTATCGGTGCTTTGTTAGTAGAACCTTTTTTTTGGCCCTTGACAAGATGTCAAGATTTGTACCTCTGATGTTTGTAGAGGTTGTCTTTATCATTTTAGTTGGAAGAAGAGGAGTTATGGTGGTTTGCACTAGTTTCCTACACCTAGTTGTGGTGAATGTTGAAGATGGGATCTTGTACCCCTATGTTGCTAGGTTTTTACTCATGTGGACTTATTGGATTTGGGCCTCTATCTCCGATAGAGGCATTGTGTCTACTAGCATGGCTAGTTTTGGGATTAATCCTCGTGCTAATGAATATCCTTTAACAAAGGCTAATGAAGATCCTTTTATGAAGCCACCCCTTGGTTTCCTTACTTGATTTGGTGCAATGGTGTGAATGGTTTACTCAGTAGAGTGTTGATGCATGAGCATCTTGGGTCCTTGGAAATCCTATGTCACCAAAAACATATTTGAGTTTGTCTATGTTTCTTGGTACCTTCTTTGACCGAGTTGGTTCGGTATTGCTCGGTTTCCTTTGTTCGCCAGTGTTGTTCGGTTATATCTCAGGCACTCGGTGAATTTCCCTGGCGCTCGGTTTCCTTGCTTACCGAGTTGTTTGTTTTGGATTTCTTTTGAGGCTAACTAGTGCATTTAATTTGGGTTGTGGATTTAATGTTGGTATCCATCATTGGGAAGCATGTGGACCTAGATCTAGTCATTCCTTCCATTAATTATGGAGCTGAAGGCCGACTTGGCTTGGTAGCCTCTTGTATAAATATAGTTGGTTGGTTAGAGTTTAGGGAGGAAGTTTTGGGATAGGAGATATAAGATAGAAGATTAGAGATCATTGGCAGATCCTCGCATGTTTGAGGACTTTTGTACTTGATTGTAATATCTGGTCGAAATTGGGAAGGCCTTACATCCTAACATGTATGAATCAATTTGAAGTTAAGATAACAAAGCATCTGCATTCTCTCTTTCACTATTGTGTGGTGTGCTTCTGCGTGTTGTTCTGCAATGTGGATCTGGTTAGGGTGTGCCTTTGGCCCCTCTCCCTATCCTCCCTTGCATCAAGTGTTCTCTCCTTTTTGTTGGGGCTTGGAGGATATTTCTATTAATGTTTGTTTGACTTGAGATGGGTGGACCTTCCATTGCCATGTTTTTGTCTACACACATTACAATTCTATAGAGGTGGATGTTGATGTTGTAAGTTAGGTGATGATCCTATATCAATGATTGTGGGGTATCGATTGTACACAATCTAGTTTTTTCTCCAAAGGCTCTTATTGAGGTGTACTTTCTTGGTATCTACATGCACTCCCAATTGGTGGTGGTACTATTTTGGTTGTTGTGATCATGGAGCTTTAGTTTGAGGTCTCAGCTTTGCTTTCACTAATTTTTCATTTAGAGTCTCCTACAGAGGTGAAGATTGTTTGACTACCTCTATACATCCATTCAAGGTCTCATTTTGAGGTGGAGATTATTTTTCTACCAAGATCCTTACTATTGTCTTCTATTGAGGTGGATACATTGTCTCTTAAAGATGTGGGTGTTAGCACTCTTTTGGATCTTGCCCTGGCATTTCTTGTGTAGTGTTTGGGTTTGGTTACTAGTCCACCCACTCTCAACATGGGTTGTTTTTAGTTTGTAATTTTGTATTGTACGAGGCCTTTTTGCCTTGTGTGTTGTTAATGGCATGTTTGGCTTGTGTTTTGTAAGTGGTGTGTTTGTTAGTGGCCTTTCACAAGCCTTTTTTTCTTGGGGTCAGCACCCCAATATTGTTGCTTTTCATATCAAAAACGTATTTCAACTATAATAAAATTTATACAAATTTTTTAATATTTTAATCTTTGTGTGTGTTTTATAAAACATATATAAATTCATTATAAGACCATTATAATGTCAAGTTTATCATGAGAAGAGCTATTGCACATTGGTAATCATATTTTCATACAATAATACTAGTATGCTTTTATGTAACTCATACACTTGATTTGCAAAAACTATTGCATGCACTTTTTTATAAACAATGTTATTGTATTTTATATACAAACATGGCCCATCACTATTTATTTAACAATTACACAACTTTCTGAAGAAATCTACTATATATAAAACGGATGTAATATTGTTTATTATGAATTCAATTGGTGCATGTAAAACTTTTCAAGTTTACCACAATGCTACCTAGTTGTTATTTAAATTGCAAAAAATAAATATTTCTCATAAATAAAGAAATTTCACAATATACGCATTTCAATCTAATTAGTAATTCTTAATGAACATGTAGAGATAATGCTAAGAGTTCATTATTAAGAAGATAACCAATATATAATTCACATCCACTCATGTTAAATATCACATTATTGAATAAACATGACATTCAATGCTATACACACTATTTCAACAAAAGTATTTCCTTCATATCATTCATGCAATATTGTGATGTAATATTAAATTATAAAATACTCAAAGTTAATTATTAGTAGTAATAGTAAACTTCAAATATTACCTCTTTGCACCACCAATATTTATTTTGGCTATTTGTAATGTTACAAACAAGGCCTATATGTATATATGTCTTTCTTTTCATCTTGAAACATGTATCAATGGTTATGCAATATGTATATTACTTTGTTGTTTTTGTTGCTTACCATTGTGGATAACAATGCTAATTTTGCATGCTCAATGTACATGTATATACGTGTGTGTTCATGCACATATATGTATATAGATGAATATGTATATATATTTTTTGTTAAGTAACTTGGTAAGGGACTAGGAGCCCAACAAGAAAAATGATTCTCTTGGGATGTCAAGAGTCAAATCCCTCATGTCCACAACTACAAATACTGCATGGCATCACTAAGATGTCGATGCCAACAAAAAAACTCATATTAACATAAAGTGTATTGCCTTGATTAAGTGTCCAAGAAATTGAACCAAAGAAAATCAACAATCCATGAGGAAGATCCATATAAAATCATGCCCACTACAATAGAAGTCTAATTAACTAGTTAGAAACCACCATCTTAATCCAATCACCATAGGATTATTATGGGTAGTTGAGGAAAATTAAATAGGCCTCAAACCATCTAGATTCATCAATTCATCACACAGTTTAAACACATTTTTCATAGTGGTCATTCTTACTCAAGGGAGTAACCTCCACTGTCTTAATAGAAATCTCTTCATTGTAGCAATCAAAAAATGTAAGAATATTCATTAAGTGCGAAATTAATTTGCATGCTTCGTAATATCTTCCACCTCATGCTGGCCAAAAATCTAATGGCATCCAATCACGTGAAGATGTTCTAGAACATAGTTTAAGTACACTTTTTCTTAATTGACCACATTTGAAAACTCATCATGGAAAAGATGAGACCTAACCATATTAGACAATAATTTAAGAAAAGCTAAGAGTTGTATGTGGTTGAAGTTGTAGCTGTGTGGAACAGGCGTAAATATGCAAACATTATAAAAATAACATATTCAACTCATATTAACTTGAAACCATGTTAGCATATTCAAAGCACGAAACCAACACAAAACTTCAAAACCACAACCTCAAATGAGCTAAAAATAAGTGCACCCAAGACTTGTTTGATGTGCTCTTAGAGATTTGTGGGTGTGCTCTCCCAACATAATAAAAGTCCCACTTGATTAATGATTGAAAATGGACCTAGATGCAAACTAATGGAATAATATTGAATGAACTCAAGGACTAGTTATGTAGAACTAGCCTCAAATATTCAATATAAATGCAAAGAGAATTTTTATCATGAATGCAAGATCTAGTATTAAATGCAAGCTACCAACTAGCAAATGAAACTATAACTAGATTCAAATAAGTAGTAAATGTAAGTTGGAGTCTAACAAGGAATTTAAATAATTATGTTAAAGGTCACGATTCAACTACCAAAAAAGGGGTTAGCAATAAATCTCTAATGCAAAAATAACTCTAGAACTCAAACTAGCATAATAACTCTAAATGCAAAAATGAATGGATGAATTGCTTGAGACAAGTCCTCTATTTATATGATTTTGGAGGGGCTTGGTGAGGTGGCATCCACGTAGGTGCCACAAAGGAGACACATAAGTCATGCAAAGTCTAAGGTTGCTCACACATGTGTTTGCAAATAATTAGTATTAATAGATGTATGAATCAATAAATTAGCTTAATTAGCCTTAGTTAATTAATGAGATAGGTTCGTTAGCTAGAAAGGGATGGGTGTAGGATAGGATCTAGGTGAGGATTAGGATTAAATTAAATAAGATTTAACTTAATCGTGGTTTAGAAGAATTGAGTCATGTGAAGGATTTTTTTAAAAATTATTTAAAAAGGGACTATGGAGGGATATATATTAAATTTAATTTAATACATTAGGGATAAATATTTAAATTAAATTTAAATGCATAGGATGTGAATTTATTTAATTAAATAAATAGTTGAACATAACAATAATTATTATTTATTTAAAATCAATTATAATGCCATTAAGAAGTATTAATTAAATAAAAAAATTAATTAATGTCAAAGGATGATTTTAGGCATTTATAAGAGTTTGTATTGCGTTAAAGATATTATACCTTCTTTGGTGTTTCCTAAATGGAGTAGTAGAGTGGCCTCCTGAATACCAACACAAATAGCATCATTAATGTCATTAGCTAACTACCATATATGCATCACCCAGTGCCAAATCTCTAGATTCTAAATTTATCTCTCAACAAAATATATGAAGTTCATAGTTATCTCTTTACCAAATACCATTTATTTCTTCTTGTACTCATTCTCACATATCACAACCTCCCCAATCTTCCTCATCTTGCATCATATGCCCCCTAAAACCAACACCCTTGAAGAGAAAAGGCTACCACAAACAAGAACATCAAACAATCATAAACATATCTCATCTCATTGTCACCAACCCCATGCATACATAAAATCTCTCAACATGATCTAATCTACACCTTCAATCAAGAAAAACCTAATATGAATGTTATCATCAAAATATACTCACCAACCTCTTATCAAGTTATGTATAAGTGTGTGTGTGTGTGTGTGTGTATCCAAGCTACTCTTCCTCTAGCTTCTACTTGTCTACCTAAACAAGAACCATTACCTTGCTTAAATACAAGATCGTCAGCCACAAGTCAGCTTTTTCGATCATAATCCCCAAGAATAAGAAAATAGTTTACACAAGGATAGGATAGGGCCTAAATCCATAAGAAAAACCTCCAAAGAACATAACATGATATGCGCTCACACAAGGAAGTCAACCACGAACTCAAGAACCTTAAATAATGCACAATACACAACCACAACTCACAAATCTTTATCGCAAACCAAATTTCGCCAATTTGACTGTTAGAACAGGCACAAAGAATAGGACTAGACCCAAAATGTGAAACATCAATCACAAAGGAAACATAAGGATGCACAATCCAAGGTATAGGTCCACACAAGTCCTAACAATCATGATCCACAACCACATATGCTAAAACCCAACGATCACCAATCGCAACACCACTGAACTAGTGACAAGGAAAATACACCCGATCAACAAAGATCATGTCAGATCTCACAATCCACGCCACCTGAAGAAATGTGATCACAAAAATATCATCCTCAAACACAAAGGAACAAACTCCTTTCATTGCATACACCAAAAATATCCACAGCTCAACTGATTACAGAATCTCAGAAAACTGCCTGGAATAAAGAATAACATCTCAAACCCAGTCACAAAATCCATCATAACTCACGCGCGGTAAATCCAAATGAGTTGTGATCATAGGAACTGCCTCCCAATGATCCCACAAATATCATATCATGACCGTGACTACTAAAGATCCAAAGAACTCAATTGATGTAACAATCACATAATTAGTGACTAGGAACAAAAATAAAATACAAAACTGGTAACAAAGGTCCACTAGTGAACAAATTATTTTTGGATGATGCAAGATTACCAAGGACCCAAGATGCTCCTGCATCAGAAACCTAGGGTATGAAAATATTTTCAATGGGAACACCTCATAAAAATCTAAAAGAACAAGGGACAACAATCCCATACTTATTCTTCATCCACAAATCCTCCACACCTGCAACCTGTAATGTCTTCCTTCTACCATCAACCAGGGTTAGCCAATGACTCAGATCCAACATGTTATCAGATCTAACCTTAGGTTCATCTCTCATATCTGCTCTCAATCTTCTACAAAGACTCAGATTCTTCACCTCCTTTTCCTCATCCATCAAAGGAAGCAATCACATTTCTTACCATCCTTGCTAATGGTAATTACATCATTTCTATAGTTATGAATAGCCTCTATGTCATATTGCTAAGGTCTACCAAGTAAAACATGACATGCACTCATATCCACTATGTCACATAATACTGCATCTTTATAAGAACCAATGCAAAAATTCACCACGCACTGTTGCTTTACATCTACCATATGATCATCATGTAACTAACCAATCCTATAAGGAATTGGATGCTGAAGTCTTCTCAAACCAAGCTTATGCACCATCTCCTTAGAAACCAAGTTATTAGTGCTACCACCATCCACTATCACCCTACAACATTTACCTCCAACCTTGCATTTGGTCCTAAACAAACTCTTCCTTTGACAAGGTTATGTCTCCCTATTCATCATTAATATTTGGATTACAAGAGCTTCACCATTTTCAAGGGCATTATCTAATTCACCAGTAGATGGTCCAATTTCTTCATTCACATAAGCAATTCTCTTGTCTTCCTTACACTGAAAAGCTTAGTGACCTTTCAAGCCACACTTAAAGCAAGTACCAATAAACTATTTACTACTATTACCTTCCTTAGGAGCAACTAGTTTAGCTTCTTTCTCAACAACTTGCTTACCTTTATCACTACTAGAAGCTTGCCTTTCTTTTCCTCTAGAGTTATTCTGATGTTTCCTATTTAACTTATCTTCTGCCTTCAGTGCATATTGATGAGCCTCTTCAACTGATCCAATTTTCAACATACTCAGCTCATCATGAATATTAACCCTCAAACCATTAACATACCTAGCCACCTTCTCTTTGGAAAGTTCTTTATGACCAGATCTAATGGTTACCTTGTAAAATTATTCAGTGTAATCCTTCACAATCATATCCTTTTGCTTCAGGTTCTGCAACCTTTTAAATAACTCTAGTTCATAGTCCTCAGGTATGAATTTAGCTTTCAACTTTGCAACCATCAACCTCCACCGAGTGATCTTCATTTCACCTAATGAAGTCAACTAGTCTCTTCACTATTCAATTTGGTTTGTGTTTTGTTGCTTTCCACTACCTATGGTCTTTTTATTTTAATACTTTTATAATTTATTATTGATTGCACTTTCTAATGTCATTAACTTATTATAGTTATCAGTATCAATTCTTATAGTTCAATTTTATCTTCTATTCTTTCATTTTACCTTTCTGCATCTTGTTTGAAAAAACTTATAAGTGTTCCAAAAATTATCGGGTATTATCTTAGAAGCAAGTCTAGTTCTCCTGCAATATTCATTTTTACAAGTTTTTTCAGCTTCTTATCATATAAATTTTGATGTTTATATTACACCTGAAGGTATATAAATAAAGTAGAATACATATGAATTATGAACTAATTAGTTCATTTTGGATGGCTTAATTACATAAAAGGTAGGCAGGGTTGAAATTTCAAGAGAAAAACATCCCAAGCTTCACTAAAATTGTATAATGCTTTTAAGGTTCAATACTATTCAGACATTGTACTAGCCAATTGAAAATGATATATTATTTATGTCAGCAATGAATTGAAAATGTGAAAAGCTTATATAGTAACTTAAAACATCTTTTAAAAAGTTCCTGTAACTTATTATGTTAATGATTGTTTATTATGCATGAGAAATCCAAAGATATAGCTAAGGCAGAAGAATTTATGCGCAAGTGTATTTTTGCTTGGGTATCATTGACCTAGTCAATGGTGCTTTTGGGTTCCATTGACCTCCCAATTTGGTATGCAATTTGTTTGAGGCCAAGTGCAATGTTTCAAGGTCTCGGATCTAGTTCAATGCTCATACTTAAAACATCTTTTTAAAAGTGTTTGTAACTTATTTTGTTGATGATTATTTATTATGAAGGAGAAATCCAAAGATATAGCTAATGCAGAATTACTTTTTTAATAATTGATAGAGAAGAAACAAGCATGGCCTTTTGATTAGTTGGTGTAAATAATGCTAATTGTAGTATCTTCTAAGACCATAGTCCCTTTCAAACAATACCATGTGTGATCCATAGAGAGTGAGAACAATAGCCTTACAAATATTGATACATCTAACTTGTGATTATTTACAAACATAGGAGATGTCACATATGGCCTTAGTTGCTTATGATTGCCTATAAGTATCAGATGCTTAATGGAAGGATTTAAGCATCCAATAATTTAACCCTCTAAAATTTGTGCAACCTCTTCCACAACCATGATCTCTAATTTCAAAGATGATAAAAGTTCATAATTTATTATTGCAAATGTGCTAGTCATACCCACCACCTTCAAGTTACCAAGCAAGAAACAATCAATGAGCTTGCAAAATGCATTTATATATTCACTTGATAATCTTGATAATTATTCTGCGGGGATAACTACATACAAGCACTTGTCTTGTAAAATACTAGCTAGGGTTGTTTTCTTTTTGTTTTCACTTCATGAAAGTGAATTTTTTTGACATAATTTACTGATAGGCCTTTGAGTGTCATTAAGTACAAATCCCTAAGACTAAATTGTTCTTAAAATCCAACTCCAAAAATTGGAATATTCAATTATATCATACTTATAAACCTGTGTCATTGAGGAGATTT